>KV751332.1:7475124-7529859 GCA_001698575.1 Mola mola | reverse complement strand
AACCTTGACAGAATCTTAAACAAAAGACCCATGATTAGCCAACCGTCTGCCGTGGAACTTTCTCTTCATTGCAGAACGTCTTTCATTGAAAGGCAGGAATTTTTAAATTATTCAGCGCACTTTATCCAACCATACGTTCACGTGTGTCATCCACTAAAATTAGCTGACATGCACTCCGAGACGAGCAGGAAAATAAGCTGTCGATGCTCCATGATGTCGGCGAGGTTTTTTGTTTTTCCTTTTTAATTCTCCCCAACCATCCAACCAATGACTGAACATAATTGTGTGCACATGACTTTTGCTTACAATTTTATAGTCATTGACGTTGGAGAACCCCTTTTTGAAAACAAAGCAAACCAGCTGAAAAACTGACTGAGAGGACATATCCTGTGTGCACGTAAAGACCGAAAAACTGCAACATCTAGCGAAGATAAAGTAATGGTGTGATATAGACATTTTCACGCCACTGTGATCTGACTAAAACAGAGCTAAACAAGCTTCAATATAAACTACATTCAGACATCATGCACAGCACTTATTTGCAGCACTGCGGTCAAATTTTATATGTTGTTGCACCACTTCTAGTTAGTAGCCTTGTCAGCTAGCGTTATGAAATGAGGCTGGTTTAGTATACATTGATTTGTTTATTATGCGTGTCTAAGTGTACACAACCACAAGAGTGTCACTTAGAAGAGGTGGAGCCAATGGAGCCACTGTATCATATCCATGTGTTGCATTCGCTGTTACATATATGGACAGATGTGCTCTCTGTACTGCAAAATCCTATGTTCCTGTTCTTATGTGATTGTGGTATCACTGTTATCGCGCACTTGGCTGACATCAGTTACCGACGGTCATGAGACAGATGTTCAGCAGTGTTCCAGCAGACACAAATGAGTCTGAACAGCTGGAGGAAGAGGCCTCTGAAAAGAAGATAAAGGCAAGACAGCCCCCAGGATGCTATCTTTGCCCTGAGATGTTTGTTTTTAAGTAGAATATATGCTTCAGCTAAAACGTTTAACACATTCCAGGAGGCTTCTGTCCCAGTCCTGCTCTACTGGACATGATAGTCAGAACAAAGATGGGCTCAAGGACACTGCAGCGGTCTCATTCTGCAAGTTTTCCCTCCAACAAACCTTGTTGTTTTAGAGGAAGTGAGAGGAGAGGGAGGAAGCCCCTTGCGGCCGCGCGGACAATAAATTCACCATAATCTCCCTGTATTTCCTTCATCCCGACCCCAACCTGTCTACTATCGCCACTGTAGCGAATGTGATGGAAACTTCCTCTCTCATGTTTGGGTTCATGGCACTGGCTCGTGAGACATTATACGAGTGTATCTCAAATAACAGCCTTGATTAAAGCTAGGCCCAGATGTATCATTTGACTCCATTGTTGAACATCGAGGGATTTGCTAATTCAGATAAATGAAAGCAAAACAATAATATTTAAAGGGCCAATGAGATGGGGGGGATAGCCAGATATATTTTGGGTAGCTCTTAGAATAAGAACTTATTGTCGAAGAATCACACACAAAAACAACAAATTCATCCCTTAAAACAAGTCATCGATGAGTAGCCAATATATAATATTGGGGGCAAGTTGCACTGGATGTCTCCTTAATTTATTATCATAAACACAACCATTTTAGTTTATTTTGATTGAGTCCCACCAACAAACATGTCCTGCTGCAGGAAATACTCAGAGCACCACATGTATATTAATCCATGGCTCGAAAAAAATGTCCTAAAAACAAATGCTATACATATTAAACAGAAGCCATCTGTTTTAGGAACAGTTTAGTGATACAACTGTGCTTTTAAAAGACAGAAATATTTAGTAGAAATCGATGGGCTTGGGGCTGAGAGCTACATGCCACATTGACGGTTTGGGTCTTTTTATTGGATTTATTGACTGCCATTGCTTAAAAAAAATATCTCTCCCTTAAATAAATAAGAGGACATTAGCAATGTTTTCACTTACATACTGGGTGTTTGAACTGATACACATCTTAAGTTAATGGCTTGATATAGCCTGTCGTCCTTGCACTGATTTTTAACTCCTGAGGCTTGTTGGCGCAGCGGTAAGTGAGCTAATGCAAAGTGAAATGAAAATGCCATTAATAGAGCAGCAAAAAACCAGACGCAGCCAACTGCGGTCTGTGAAAAGGATGAGAGCATTGCAAGGAACAGAGGCGTGGCCTAGGTCAAATAAAATCTGATAAAGACAGATGTGACCGTGTGCTCACACATCACTCCACGGTATGCTGGGTTACCTTTTGCCAGAGCGGCTGAACAGAAGGATCGCTGTCTGTGTTGACCGAAGCTGCATCCGTCAGTCGGTTTCTGCCGTTTCTGAACCAACCTGATACACACATTGCTGTTAACCAAGGAGACAATATGACATTCTCCACGAAACTTGAGACCAGAGAATGTAGACTGGAAACTAATGAAAAAAAAATAATTTGGCACCTTCAGCTGTGAAAAGGATGACTCCAGAGAAATCTTGACAAAGAAAGTGATGACAATTGCTGAATGTGACCCATAAATCACTGTTAGTCAAACCCTCGTCTTCATTCTTCTTCCTCCAATCCAGGCAGTGGGCTGATTGGGCTGACGCACTGAGGCAGAGCCAGGCGACCTGAGAGCAGCGTATTGATTGTCACAGCGACCTTTCTACTTGCCACTGTTCGTAGATGTGTGGGGGTTGCCATTCTTTTAAGACTCTTGGATAAAGACAGGGCAGCTGCTGTGCACAAATGACATTCGTGGCGTACACATGTATTCACTGCGGTCTCACTGGAGTGGCACCGCCGTGCAGCAACCTTCAGCTCAGACCTTTAAAGTAGGACAACGATCAATAAAACGCAGCATGTTCATGGAGAATTACATGTTATTGCATGTCTTAATCCAATAACACCAGCTTTAATATTGGGTATATAGTGTTAATTTGATATATACGTTGAACACACTGTGAAATAGTGACCTTATCAATCAGTCAATATTTGTTCTGCGTAGGGTTTGTTGTGAGTTTCAGCTTATCCAATTTTAGCCTGGAAGTAAGAACTTAAAAAACTCACATATATGCAAATACCAAAAGACATCATTGTGTGTGTGTGTGTGTGTGTGTGTGTGTGTGTTTGTGTGCAACAGTGCTCAAAAAGGGAGCGAATCAGCTGAATGACGATGCTGGCGTTCGACTGAGGCTTTTGTTTGTTTGTGTGTCTGAGTGTGCGTGGAGGGAGGCTGCAGACACACGCAGCAGACATGCAGGGTGTGGGGGAAGTGGAGATTTGACTGTAAAACCACATCTGGAAGTCTAAAGCACGGTTGGTAGGATGGTTGGAGATGGCAGGGGAGAGAGGAGACATCTGCGGTGGAAGCGTGCGCCAAGTGCAGCAGTTACAGAACTATATTTGAAACCAATCATAAAGAAAGAATCTTAAGCTAAATCCTGGAGGAAGAGCAGGGATGTAGCCGGGAAATGATTATTATTGGCAAGAAAGAAAATGTACTGATCTCAGTGATATGAACAAATAAATAAGGAAAACGGAACCATCCAGTGTCATTCGGGTTAAACTGAAAATCAAAGTGATGGATGATTGTTTGCCATATAAACGGGTAATTATAGAAAAAGGGAATGGCAGTGATTACGGTTCAGGGAAAAGGACACCAGGAGCTCTAACAAAGCTCAGCACGCACACAAATGAGCTGGACGACGAGAGCAGAGGAAAAAAGAATACCCTTCACCATCCCACATCAGTGGCAGTGCATGGCAGGCCTGCCAGCGGGAGGAAAACCACCACAGTGGCGTGACCCTTGCGAATAGGAAGGAAGGAGGGGGTGGAAGAGACACGAGGAGATGAATTACCTCCATCTGAAGACTGTGGTGAAACCAACTGTCCTGATGAAAATTTCTACTTCCAGATAAATATAGGACAGTCATTGTTGTCATAAACTGGACTTGTGAAGAATGTGACAAGCAGACGAGTACCCTAAAGTTCATAACCTGCCTGGGAAAACGTGCCAAGGGTTTCAGCTCTGCACTACTTTAAGTGTCAGGACGCCTTTGTGGGACGTATCGTCGAGCTGCAAATCCAGAGAATCTACACACTTAAACACTCTAAAACATAAAACCGGGATGTCTTAGTCTGTGTAAAAGTGATGCCATGTCAGCACAAAGAGATGCTCATGATAATAAACAGTTTACTGCATGACAGCAGAGATTGAGAGCAACTGTGGTGGATCTCAGTGTCACATCACTCCTGCCTGGAAAGCCCTTCTATTCTTCTAGCTCCAATCACGCAAACCACTGCAAGTGGGTTTTTTATATCACCGTGAATTATCTCCTCCCGTGCTGTAGAAGACTGCGATAAAGAGAGGTCTGACGCTCGCTGGCTCAACATCAGAGATCGAGACATTAGCGATGTGATGTGGTGTGTCGCAGATGATCGCACTGCTGATTCAGCTAGACTGGAAACCAAAGCCCCCTCCATGCTCCATCATACTCAACCAGAAGCCCCCTTTAATCTGTAATGACCCCATGCGACAGACATACACACACAAGCCACCGCCATGACCATCCCAACGCTGAGCTCCTCATCCCTGGGGTGGGGGCGTCACCGCTCACCACTCCTCCATCTGTTCTCCAACCTCATCGTGTGTGCCAAGCAAACCCTGCCTCAGATGATCCGTCATGTAACCTCCGGCACTGAACATAATGTCAACACTGCAATACAATCAAGCTGCAGTGGAAGGGTGGGAATCAAGGAACTGCACATTATAACCAGACGCCATTTGGGTTTCCGTGGATGAAGCCAATTCGGTTTGACGTGCCATGTCTAAATTTTCATTAAGGGGAATAAAGGCAATTGTGCACACTCTCACTGGCATGTTGATACTTCCATAAAGTTCTAGCAGAGCAAGGTTTCTTTTCTCTCTCTCTCTCTCTCTCTCTCTACTGTTAGGACGTTTGCCAGGCTCACACAAAGCACGCTTTAAAAGGGTAATTTGCAAGATGTTGAGTCTTATTCATGGACCATGGCAGGTCAGGCTGGTTACGAAGCCAGAGTGTCAGTATCCAACAAAGCCTGGAAAGCCATAACCTTGGTATTTGAGCTATGCTACACATTAAACATACCTTTAAACCATCATTTTAAAGTTGTGTTTCCCTCAAGGTTTGCCATCTGCGGCATTCTCGACAAATGTTAACAGACTGTAACAAAGTTCATCCTAACAACAAACATACAGAGAGACCTGATAACTAAACCCATAACACATAGCTAAATTCTCATCTGATTGTATTTAGCATTAGATTCATGCGAATGTTTCATTGCCGGCTCTTCTCTTATCTTTTGTGGTGGCAGGCATTGGTTAAACTGTTTCCACGCTGGTCTAACAGTCCAGTAACTCAGCATGAAATCTGATGGGAGACGCGCCAAGCCGTCTGATGTCTATTCATCATCCATGAGACACACTCCTTTTGTCTGCTTACAGTTTTTTTTTTTTTTTTTTCATTAAATCCCTTTAAGACACATGATGACTCTAGAAAATAAGATTTCACACACATGCACAGTCAGGACCCTTACCATGCCTCTACAGAAGGAGATGGTGATCTGGCAAATTTGGTGCAAGAAAATCCAACACAATAATTGTGTGGTGTGAGAACAATGAGGTACAGTGTCCAATTTTTCAAGTCAGCTTTTTCCTGATCCAGTTTATTCACCAGATATTGGTTTACAAAACCATTTGAGATATACTAATGCAGCGTGGCTACTCATAGTCTGCTAGAACATGACATTTTTCTAGTATTAGGGACCATGACATTGTACGGAGACAGCTCCTAATAGCGGACCATTTTATGCAACTGCAGCTCTCCAGACAACATAATAGAGTTAGTTATGGCAAACCCAGTTAGCAATGGTCCCTTTGTAGGCTTTGAAAAAACAAACCACACAGAAAAAATATAAATGGATTGAAAGGTAAATGAAAGGGCTATATGCATCGCATTTATTTCTTCAACACTTTTTAAATCATTTTATATTTATTTTCAACATTTATTTGGACAGAAATCAAAAACATAAGATGTTTAGAAATAACAGGGTGCTATTCCATATTATTTTGCCAGGGAATTTCAACTTCAGCATAGCTAGTGACAAGGAGACTATACAGGTTTGAATATAGACTATACATGTATGAGTGATTTGATTTATTATGAGACACCATAAAGGATGACAAAGAACAGACCCTAACATCTCTCCTTTCCTGAGTGGATATTTTAGGAGGGCTAAGGCTTTATGTGTGTAGGGTGTCAGCTGATGGTATATACAGAAGGTGTCGTTCAAGTGTAAGCGTGACAAGAGTGACGCCTAGTGGTCAGAATACACTTCAACAGTTTGGTACCTGTAGCTCACACTCAGAACAACACTTAGGAGAAAACCTGAAAACAATGTGCAAAAGTTAATTATTTGTCCCACAGCAACACTTTCCCTCACTGCACAAAAGAATTCTATTGTTTATGCGAACAGATGAAACAGTGGGCGGAGAACTAGACACTTGACAGTATACTTGATCTCCGCTGATTTAGATGTATGTGACAGGTCCCATTTTTCATATAACTGTTACCTTGATTTCAAGCCCAAATCCTACAAGAATTGGTATTAACATCAGCCCTGAGAAGTTCAGGTGTTAATTCACCAACAAGGAGGCATTGGATGCATTGGAAAGTTGTGTTAATACCAGGATTCTAAGTTCCCTTTGAACCCTAATATTCAGGGTCAAGTTAGTTATTTCACTGGTTTTGTTTGGCGGATTGAGTGAGAAGCAGGACAAATGATTGCATGTTCTCTTATCAATAGCTATATCTGGTATTCCTAATGGCCAATCTACTTTGGTACCTAACTGATTTGCATAGAAATATCTTTTTAAATTGCACTTACACGAAGACATAAACAGAGGGAAAGAAAATGTATAACACAGCCAGTGCAATTGTTTGAGTACTTGCACATTTGAAATAAACTATAAAATAAACTGACAATGTTTTTCATGTCCGTTTCCTGCGAGAAGTACTAGAGTGCACCATCTAACTACCAAAGTCAAAAATAAATCAATGGCCCCCCCCCCAAAAAAAAACGCAAACAAAACTTTAGAAGAGGAACAAATTCACCAAAGGAAACTTAACATTTCATCATATTTTCACTTCATTGTTAAAGCATTTCAATTACTTATAAAATGTCCATATGTTGAATGCAAATGCCCACATTTTTACTGTAGGATTTTTTTCATCACATTGAGTCACTTTGAATACATTAAGTGACTCACATTAAGTTATTACAAAATAATTCATAAATTGAATTTTTATAGAATTATTTAAGTAATATACATACGGGCGGCACAGTGGTGCAGTGGTGCAGCACTGTTGCCTCACAGCAAGAAGGTCCTGGGTTCGATTCTGGGTCAGGACGTTTCTGTGTGGAGTTTGCATGTTCTCCCTGTGTCTGCGTGGGTTTTCTCCGGGTACTCCGGCTTCCTCCCACATTCCAAAAATATGCAAATCTGGGGGTAGGTTAATTGGTCACTCTAAATTGCCCGTAGGTGTGAATGTGAGTGTGGATGGTTGTTTGTCTCTATATGTCAGCCCTGCGATGAACTGGCGACTCATCCAGCGTGTACCCCGCCTTCGCCCCAAGATGCTGAGATAGGCTCCAGCCCCCCCCGCGACCCCTAACGGGATAAGCGGTAGAAAATGAATGAATGAATGAATGAATATACATACGGTTAAAGTAATGTTTCAAATTAGTTATTAATTCCTGTAATAAAGTGCACAATTTACACAAAACTGTCTCAACGTGATAGAAGAAAATAGTAATTAAATGTGACTCATGTTTACTTTACATTAAATGTTTGCAAATATTTATATAATTGAAATACTTTAATGTCTTATGCATAATTTCCTTAAGCGTTTTGAATGTGTCATAATCATAGTCAGGCCATTTTGGTATATAAATGGTCATATATTGTTCCATCATTCTTAATAGAGAACACATAACATTAAAAAAAATCCCTCTTTTATCTTCATGTTTAAGTTCAAAAAGACAAACAACCACAATAAAACCAAGTAAATAATAAATCTATAACCTGCACTACAAATTCATGAGCTTGACAATGAGAACCACAACGGTATGACCCGAGAATAAACCACTGGAGAAAAAAGTGCTTAGGTTCAGGTGAGGTTCGACGGTTATGGGTCCGAGCTGAGAATTGTTTTGTTGTCGTTTTGGTCTTCAACAGGATCCTCCTCTCCTAACAAAACAGGCTCTGCTGTTTTTACCTCGTTGGGAACATCCACTCCTATCAGACCCACCGCTCTGAAACACGGAAAACCAGGCTGAAGACAGGCAGAAATACTCCCTCTACAAGCTGCAACCACTTGGAAACTGTTTTCACAGGATTTTCTACATAGCTTCTCATCACTCACCTGTGTTCACCTGTCAAACTCACTGGAACGTGTAATGAAGAAATATCCCTTCTTTTTTTTTTTTTAAAATATACATTTCACCTGATGTTGCATCGAGGAAACAGTATTGGAGCCACTTGGATTAGATTATTACTGGATATCCTCTTTAGGAAAAGGAGTACTAAACATACAGTATAAAGATATATAAAATGTACTCAGAAAGTTAATTTTTGAGCTCATGCTGGTTCTGCTGTTCTGAGAGCACTGAATCTATGGGTTTGTTATTTTTTAACTGCTCACTGTGCAACAGAGGAAGCAGTGCTTGTGACAAAGGTGGGTTCACGCTACAACTCCAAGACTGACTGAGTAGCACTACTCTGTCAACTCAGCATTAAGAAAAACACTGTACACAGAAGAACACTGCGTATCATTGTGCTGCCTTTGCTCCTATAACAGTGGTGTTGGTGGTCAATTAGACAGAATACACATTTTTAAAAATACACACGAGGGAAACAGCATTGTGAGAGGCGTTGTGTTTGTAAAAAGCGCAGGAATGAGGAACTGGTTCTTCCTGTTTTCTGAATGCCCAAAACCATCAATTATTCTACCTCTTCTCTGTTCAAGCAAAACTGGCAAAGGTTGACTTTGCAGGAAAAGAAGAGGTGTTCGTGATGCAACTCTATCCACAGAGTGCATGAGTTTGAGTCCTACTTGCAACATATAGTAAAACATGCAAAAGTGCAGACATGTTTCATTACTGCTGCACCATATACAACTGGCAACATGATGAACATACCCTAGGACAGCCAAAGGGATGGCACAGAGTCCTGCAGACAACAGGAAGATGAAGCCGGGGTACCATGTCACAGTGGCGGCGTATACACTGTTGAAGACTGCAGTCGATACGTTGTTAGTTAGATTCTCCAAGAAGGAAAGACAGGCGAACAGGGCTCCTGCAAAAAAAACACGGATGGTAGAGCGAAATTACTTTTTTGGTACGATCCAACATTCCACTTTGCTCTTAAGTAGCTGAGACTTTAGAGAGTGCTTCTCTTTCAAGCGCATCACAGAGTCACTGGGTGCAGACAACTTGTCAGTGGGTTCTGACTCTGCAAACACAGAGACACAGTCGTCTGCCTCCTGTAAAGCCCTAAACCCACTCACCCTGCTCAGACTTGGAGATGATCTTTGACATCATGGAGCGCAGAATGGGGAAAGGCATGATGGAGAGAAGCAACGGCACCCTCACTATTGTAAACAAATAACAGAGGACAGGCGATATATTAAGTCTCATAATTGAGGGACTGCAGGTGCGGTAAAGCTGTAAAACATATTTCATTTAAATTGACATTTTCCTGTTTATTGTGGTTATCTTTGCAACATAAACCAGAGAATTCTCATTTACTATATTAATCTTATCATTTTATAACGTAATAAAATATACTAGAGCCTGTTGCCCAAGCTAATGTTTCTGCAAATTGTACTGTAAATGTGGCAGGAGTGATCGGTTCTGTCAATCGGTAACCCGTTTATCGAGCCCCTTTATGTTTTATAGCTTCAATGTGTCTTATTTTCAGTGCAACTACTAACCTTTTTTTTTTTAAAAACCAGCTCCATGTTATATAATGGTTAACGGAAACATAAACAGAAATATTAGCAAGTTCTTCCACATCTGATGGTTAACAACACTGAAGGGTATTACCTATAAAACATAACTGTAAGGTTGCAAATCCTGTGCATTATTTCACTGCAAATGACCTATAGAAGGAGGTGAAACTAAAAATATAACGTCGGACCCTGTAAACGAAGCTTTTTCTTTCCAATAAAACATGATAGGTGATTGCTTTAGGAGTTTAAACCGCAGAGGTGACCGTTTTCTCACCTAAAAACATCAGCAGTGTAGTTTTACTGAATGCCAACAGTATCATGCCCAACACGACGGACATGATCCCCATCACGACGATGGCCAGCTGCGGCACGCCACAGTACGAGAACACCAACACTCCCAAAAAACTAGTGAGGAATACGGTGGTGGACATTGCTGAGCCGTAGCCAATCAAAATATCCGTCCAGCACAGAGGCTTGTTCAGCTCATACAGTGTCATCATGGAGATCCCGCCTACATAGGCAAAAGAGAAGCTGGTGAAGATGAGCATCAGGAGGATTAGGACAGTTTTACACCGACAGCTGGTCCCAGCGAACATGTGGTACACGCCAGAGATCATCTGCTTCAGGGCTGTGCGCCGAGGAGCCCCGTTCAGATTAACAGCATCAGTGGGAGCTTTCTTCACGGTTTCCTCTAGGATGAAAACTGCGTACAGTAGGATCAGACACTGGAACAAAGCGGAGGTTACGAAAGGCCAGTTAAAGCCCGCGGCTCTCACAAAGTAGCCCGTTGATATCGAGGCCACCCCTGCCAGCAGGCCAATCATCATGTCCAATCCAGCCATGCGCAGCGTTTTCTGGCGCCCGTCCTCGCACAGGTCTGCGATGTAGGCGAAACAGCCCCCCAGAAATGTGCCAGTGCCGCCAAACAGAGAGCTGACCAGCGAGGAGCCAATGAGCAAGTAAATGTTGAGCTCGAAGTAGGACACGGTCAGGAAGGACAAGGTGTAGATGAGTGTGCCCACCAAAGGCATGATGATCGTGATCTTGCGTCCTCCTCGATCACTATAGGCCACTATCATGAGGGTGACAATCAGGGAGGGGATTGTGGACAAGAGCTCCGAGTAAAGGGAGAAGAGGGACGCCTGCCTCTGAACCTCCTGGAAACACAGAACGAGACAGAAAGAGCGCGGTTAGGTTAAAGGCAAAATACTTTAAGGACTTTCTAAGGTGCAACAGGTGCAGCAGGTGCAGCAGAGGTTATTTTGGATGTGCATGTTTGCTTTCATTTCCCTGTTGTGTCACATTCTACTATAAATAGTTGCCTAATATAACACATAACACAACCCAAGATCATCAAGTTTTAGTAAAAGTGTTTCTGCTGCAGAATGGCAATCAATGGCAGTACAAGTTCAGAACAGTTAACCTTGGACTCGGAGCTTATCACTTCATGGCACTGGATCAATGCATTTTACTTAAGCCCTGTTGCAAAAAGGAACCTAAATAACTTATAAACGCTTTATAGTGTAGCATGAGAGTAAAGGTGGAACAGAGAGTATATTGCACCTGCGCTTGGGAAATTTCTGTACGTTGAGATGCACCGAATATGTTCCAAATTTTGGAGAAATACCTCCTGCTTTTTAACATTAAATACATGCTCTCCGTCCTGCAATTTGAGAACTGACCTCATCGGAGCTCGACTGGTTGCTGCTGTTTGCCGCACAACTGGAGGCGTCAGAGATAGGATAAGAGGTGTTTGTCAGCTGCTGCCAGAACCGCCGGTACACATACTGCTGCACCAGAGGATAGATGAGGAAAGCGGAGAAAGCATAAAGAGCAACCACGGGCTCCACAAGGAAAAGACCCTTCATTTTGAGGGCCTGCAGTATTCCCTTAAAAAACAAACAAAAAAAAACAACAAAACAATAGGATGAAGAGAGCATTTTAAAAAAAAACAACAAAAATCTATATGAATACAGGTATAAAGTATATAATTTGGATGAGCAGATCAGTGCCACATAGATGAGTTGGATCGCTAATTTTAACCTTCAGCACAATCTATTTACCAATGTGAAAAGCAAACACACAGTGTTTAAACGCGTCTTGCAATATCCCGTCTCAAATCATAACATGGGACGAATGTAGAAAATAACATCGTTTGCCTTGTAGGTGTCAGCGCTGTACTTCTCCAACAACTGACAATGTGAAACATCACGTGAACTCTATGCATAGTTCCTTTTGTGCCTGACGCTGCAGTGACATTACTGCAGAATGGGTTGACCAGGATTGATGTCGCACGCAGCGAAAGACAACAAACGCGTTGCATTTTTTAGTGATTTTTTTTTCTTTTTGAATGTCGACAAGCGCATTCAGTGTTACACCTACCTTTTCAGATGGTCGACTGAGTCATGTTTGGACCTGTGAAGAGTGACCCTGGCAAAGCATTGTATTTATGAAATCAGACGGGGCTGTTGTCTTGTAAAGAGGCGGTACTTCCTAATTTATGAAACCGCCCAAGGCCCCGCCTCCCGCTCACTGTAATTGGACAGCAGTCCTTCAAGGCTGCGCTCATTGGACAGAATAAGTGTCAGTCATGATGAATGCGGACGGGAACAGTCCGTACACTTCAAATATAGGCTGTCCATCTCAAATTGACGCGAATGTGAAATACCGCTAACAAATATCAGTCTATTATAGCTTGCAAAGTATTTTATTAACATTTCTTGTCACCGACGTATTGAAAAATTCCAGGCTCTGTGCTATTTGTCCGTAGTTGTCTCTGTATTACGGTAACATGAGGTAGGCGTGCCCTGTCTTCGGAATGTACCATTTTGCACCAGGAAGGATTATGTTGTGACAGACGAGGAGCAACCTGGCGGGGGCAGACGGTGAGTCCAAGTCCGTAACCCTTACTCTGTTTAATTCAGACCAAACCTGTTCTTGTTGTACCATGTTGAAATGTGAAGCATTGCACAGGGTTACATGTTTTACACGAACGTGTCGCTTGTATTTATGTCTGAGTAAATGTCAGCATATCCTCCGGGGGACGAGCAGGTAGCGCCACCATCAAAATACCGCTAGTAAGCGGGTCGTAGCTATTCCTGCGATAGATGTAGGTTAGCTAACGTAGCCAAACGTTGCCTTGCACGGGCGGAAGCTGTTTTCATGTTTATCAACACCCTCTTTCGATTTCTTGGTTTATTTCCCATCTCGCTGAATCTGGCGCAAGGTGCGGATCTGCGTTAGCATTAGCTTCGCTCGCCGCAGTTGCACCGTGAAGTCGTGACTGTCCGTGTCAGGATGAATGATAGTACCGTCAGTCGGCCTAAGGTTTCTCGGTCATAGTGTTCCTACCAGCTCACAATCTCTCAGTATTACGTTAGAATTATGATTTCGCAATGAAAGTTTTTTTTTTTTTCTTCTCGTCAGTCAAGAGTGACGAATTCTTTTTAATGCTATTGCCTCATAAAATATTTTACCATACTTTTTGATTGTCTGTATTTAACGTTACTTTTAAATTAGTTTTGGTAATTTATGAAATCACCAATTACTAACGAGTTCCTAATTTATTGAAGTGTTGGGTTTTTTTTGCTCCCAACGTCACCTCCCTCACAATAATAAAGATGACATCATAATCTGTAGAAGCCCTCAGTCTATAGATGTCGTATCTGATTGGCAAAGTATTCTGTGTGATTTGTTATCACTTATTGTGACATTTGTACTATTTGTTTTGTTGTTCAGGTCATAATATAGTTTTTTACATACTGGATCAACAATGGCTTTCAGCAAGGGATATCGCATCTACCACAAGCTGGACCCACCGCCCTACAGTGTCATTGTGGAAAGTAGGACCAGGGACGAATGCCTCATGTTCGAATCAGGGGCTGTTGCTGTTTTGTGTAAGGCATCGTGTATTTAATTGCACTATAATGAGAGATTATTTGAAGTATAGTCTTTATATTGTTTTTTCAATAATGCTAGAAAGAAATGCTATCAAGAAAATCGAGCTTAAGAGACATAGAGACTAAGGATTTATGAAGATAATTATGTGTTATGATTAATTACCAGCTAGCTAACGTTTAAGGTAGAGTACCGCAGATTCTTGCTTTCACTGTGCTGCTTTTATTTGTTTGCCAGCGGCTGCAGAGAAGGAGGCCATTAAAAACACATACACCAAGATTGTTGATGCTTATGGAATACTGGGTGTCCTCCGCCTGAACCTAGGTATGCCAAAGAACCACCTTCATCTTCATTAACTTTGTGTTGCAAAAATGACCTGGGTCCAGTCCATATTCTGACCATGATGTTCTTGTGTCACTGTGTGGAGATCTTCTAGCTTGTAGTCCTGTTGCTGTGTACTTATAAGCTTCTTTCTCCTGTCCTCTACATAACCTTGAAGGCTTTTGTTATCACAACAAGGAAAAAGCCATGTAAAAGATTGCAGCTCAGTGTTAGAGATGGCTAAGATTTGTCTAGCTGCTGTTCTCCTCTAAAGGAGTGGCACCTATGTTTAATTAACCATTTAATGTCCACTGACAATGCTTGATGTTTTGTATGTATATATTCTTCATATCCATCAACATGGTGCTTCCTCTTTTCTTTTCAATTCACCACATAATGTTTTCTTTTGCATGCTCTTCCTTACTTCTGCAGGTGACTCCATGCTCCACAGTCTAGTGGTTGTGACAGGATGCAGCTCTGTGGGGAAGGTGCAGGATTCTGAGGTTTTCAGGGTCACACAGACAGATTTTATATCGCTGAAGAACGATCCAGGAGATGAAGAACGAATCTCTGAGGTGCGAAAGGTCCTGAACTCGGGGCACTTCTACTTTGCCTGGTCCTCCACTGGAATCAGCATGGACTTGAGCCTCAATGCTCATCGTAGGATCTTAGAAGATACTACAGATAACCGTTTCTTTTGGTAAGAACTTGAAACTCTTACAGTTCCAAAGTTAGAACAAGACTAGAAGGAAGCTATTTGGCATCTGTGAAGAAGCAGATATTTACTAAGTACATGTTCTTTCATATGCACTGTCCTGGCAGTGTAGTAGCTTATTCAGAATGTGTGATATGTGTGATAGGAATCAATCTCTGCACCTGCACCTTAAACACTATGGAGTGAACTGTGACGACTGGCTGTTGAGGCTGATGTGTGGCGGTGTGGAGATCAGGACCATCTATGCAGGGCACAAACAGGCCAAGGCCTGCATCTTCTCCCGTCTTAGCTCAGAGCGAGCTGGCACGCGATTCAATGTCCGAGGAACAAACGACGATGGACAGGTGGCCAACTTTGTGGAGACTGAACAGGTGACTCGGATCTTTGGTCTTTAATTGAGTGGCTCTTCTTCTTTTCTTAGATGCTTAATGATAAAATCTGTTGATCATGAATCAGTTTTTGCCCGTTTCTCTATGTGCCGTTCACACATGGCAGTGTGCTTGTCAGCTGCTAATCAGGGCATGGTAGACAGAGCATGGGGCAGAAGGCATTAACAGACATATCTGAAAAACATTAAAAAGCCATAATAATAATAAGAATAATAGCCTAGTTTTTTTTAAACTAGGCTATTATTCTTTAAAGATATACTTAAGATTTGTGATGCCTTTCCTCAGTGGAAAGATAGAAAGAGGTGAGTGTGTGTAAGTAAAAATATTGAGTTATTCCAGGTTGAAAATTGATACATGTGGTTAAAGTGTGCAGTTTGGGATCATGTCAGAGATCTTCCTACTGTACAAGTTTTGATACAAGGTCGATTATAATGTTGATAAGTCTTAAATTTAAGTGCTATTGCAAAAGTATGTTAGAAAATGATGGGAAAATGTGCCGCACTTTTATAGTTATTCTTGCGTGTCGGCTTTTTGTATGATTGTATGACCAGGTGTATATTTTTTTTTACCAGTAAAATTTGGAAAAGATTGAATCGAAACATTGAATACGGATAATTAGAAACATATGTTAATTCTGGAGAAGTGTTGAGGTTTTTGCTGTTGCTATGCTGCCCTGAAAAGATATTGTTGCGGCTGCTCAACATTGAAGGTTATAATTTTATTCTTTTGGGGAAGCCAAAGAGGCTTACACTTTGGAATATAGATTACTAAATTTGTACTGTTTGCATCTGTGGTGCCCCGAAAACAGCCTCAGATACATGCTGGTATGATATTATCCATCTATGTACCACACACTATGATATAGCTGCCTCAATTTGTAGTCGCTGCCATAGATGATCTTAAACTATTCACATGATAACAGATGCATTATGGCACAAGTTTCTCATTTTGTTTTTTGATTGTTTCTGTTTTGATCTTAGATTGTCACCTTGCAAACAAATATATCTAACCCTTTTACTTTTGCTTTGAACAGGTCATTTTCCTGGATGACAAAGTTTCATCGTTCATACAAATCCGTGGGTCCATTCCACTTTTCTGGGAACAGCCAGGAATCCAGGTAATTACAAAAAGTTCTTTCTCATAAAGACAGCCTATAATCGTGAATGTGAGGTTTTCATAAATTAAACCAAATTATAAGTATGAAGATCCTAAAATGTCCCTTGTCTGCATGTAGCAGTCCCAAGTATTTTGCAAATGCTGCGGTTGTAGGTAAGGCTCACACAATCAGTCGCCTGCACAGTCTAGTGTACACGCCGAACTATGACGTACGCTATGAGACAGTTAAAATGTGTTTGATTTTTATCTAGTGTGTGTGTTAAGAGCATGAAAAGTCTCCTTGTAAATTCAGTGGGCCAGTAGATTTCCTTATCCTAGTTTTAACACTTTTTGTCCATGCTGTGTTCAGAAAAATTCCATTAAAGGCGTTTTGTTGCAACTGAATGAGAATCGGCACCCTAAAGAGCTGGATGTGAACCCCCACTTGGTATAACCTTTTTTTTTTTTAAAGCTCTTGCCGGTGCTGGTGCTTTCAAACTGCAGATGGGGGTTTCTCTGTGCAGTGCCAAAGTGCTGGGGAGAATGCCAAGGTTATCCTATAATGGCTTTTATTCAGGTTCAAACTGCAGCACCTGTTATTTTGAAGAATTTAAGCAAGGACTAGCATTACCCATTAAGTATACACCATAAACAGCATCGTTGTGATTCTCCTGCCCTTGTCCTGACATTGCACAGAGTGGTGAATTTAAACAGACAGGGAGAGGTTTATGATAGTGATAGTGGTTGGTAAAGGGCGTTTTTCTGTTTTCTTCAGCTCCCAGACATCTTTGGTCAGGTGAGAGCCTGGTCTGAAAACATCCCAGAGCCACTTCCCTATCACTTAGTCTGCAGATATTCCTCAGGAAACTGGATAGTTGTAAAATGATAATATGGAAAAAGTGATATCTCTTAAAGACCAAAAGGCTACAAAACCATATTAGTCCCCTTATTCAGTCCATAAACTCTATGGTTTGGTCAAAGCAGAGGGAGGTGGTTGGCCTCTGGGTTGTTTTCTGACAAAACTGTAGTTTTCCGGCTTTCTAAGCATTAGTCCTTGGTCCCCCCCCCCGACTGTGGCTTTGTAGGCTTGTTTTCTCCTCCCCATGCACTCTCAATTTCATGAGCAGGATGCATAGTTTAGGTTTATTTCATGCGTTAAAGGTGTTCGGGCATCTGGTCAGGATGCCTCCTGGACGTCTCCCTCGGGGGGGGTGTTTCGGGCATGCCCATCTGGGAGGAGACCCCAAGGCAGACCAAGGACAGGCTGGAGAGATTATATCTCTCGGCTGGCTTGGGAACGTCTTGGTGTCCCCCCCGGAGGAGTTGGTGGAAGTGACTGGGGTGAGGAACGTTTGGATCTCCCTGCTCAAACTGTTGCCCGAAAACGAAACGAAACAGTTAGTTTTCATTAGAAATATTCTCTGAATCATACTTGTAGTGTCATAAAACCCTGCTGGGAAACATGTAAATTAATAAAGTAATTAGTCTGCCTTATTTAACCAAATAGTTTTTAGAGTTGTAGTTGATCGCAAAATCTTAATTATTCATTTATATAGTTGTTAGGGGAAACAACTGGTGGCAAAATTAGCATCACGCGGTATCACAGTATTGTGATATTATGACCCACACATTGATTCAAACATCTGATGAGTTAACAATTTACTGACACAAAGATAAACCTATTAAGTGAGACGTACTGTGGATAGAACAGTCAAAGGTGAGTTCAAAGGGTAATTTGACCAGTGATGCTCCCACGGTTGGGAGCAACTCTGAGTTGGATTAAAATCTGAAAAGCATTTGGTCCTCCTAGGTGTACAGCTGTTAACCTGAGTCCTTTACAATGCCATCTCAGGAAGTAATTAAATATGCATAGCACAGACCTGCAAAACTGTAGACAGAGAAAAGAGTGACAAAATGGCAGCAGCATGGAGCAAAATGTTTAGCAAACACATACAAAACTCAAGCAGAAGAATACAATGCAGAGGAAAGCATAAACAGACTAGTATAGAGAAAGACTGGCATGAGGACACTGTGGGAGTCAGTGAATGAGTGATTTTGAGTGTGTTTATCTTATTTGTGACCTGGACTGATTGACAAACAGAAGAAAGAGGAGGCAGAAATTGACTGGCAGTGGAAGGATGATGACATTTCCTTTTCAGTCAGTGCTTGCTTGAGAGGCGATTTTAAAAATATTAAGAGAGAATAGTTGGAAAGCTAGAGGAAAAATAATGAAAGCTTCGCACCAGCAGAGATGTGTAGTTGTCAAAAGGGAAGTGCAGTCGTACTCAGCCTGTCAAGGTGTGGTCATGCATGGCTACGCCTCTGTAAGGCTCTATGGTTATTTATTTATTTATTTTTGTCATACAGTCAGCACAGGGACAATCAAAAATGAGAAGATGTCTATAAGAATGAGCGAGAGATCAAGCAAGCTGAAAAAATTTGATTAATCATTCCATTAAAGTTTTTGGAGAGATGACAGTTTTCTGCTGCTCAGTGTTTTTGTCTCTGTATGAACCCATTTACCTATGCTGCCCCTGTGTTGCTATTGTCCTGTGCCATTTTTTGCCACTATAAAGGACTTTTTCCCACAGTTCGATGCTTTCCAAATTTCTATTCCAACTGCATACTTTGACCGATTTTCCTTGAAAATATTTGATGTAAAATAATTGGCACTGTGACTTCTTTCCTTTTTTGTCTTCTCTCGTTGTCTTTGCACTGCAGGTTGGCTCTCATCGTGTCAAACTCTCAAGGGGATTTGAGGCAAATGCACCAGCTTTTGAAAGGTAATTAAAATGTTCAGCTGCCCCCCCCGCACCACACCCACACCCCTTGTGAGCAGAGGAGACACAATAATATTGTCTCCCTCGGTGACTAGCTAAACCAGGTTAGAATAAAAGCACTCCAGGTATTTGAAAGAGAAGGTGATTTAGATCAAGAGAATTTCAACACTTTCTAACCCTTGTTATGCTCCATCTGTTTATATGTCTTTGATTACTCATCCGGTCTTAGCTGGCAGTAAATTGTGAATAATCCACATTTTTATCTAAAACAAAATTGTTTGTTTTTTTGTCAACATACTGTATGTCTCAACATTTGCAAGTCATGTAAACACTCACAAATCCGGTTGACATAGTTTTTGGCAGCATAAACATAAAATCTGAATATTTTCGAGATTACTCAGAGAACATCCATAGTTTCAGCTGGGGGGATATTTCGAAGACCAAATATTTTTTCTTAAGCTCTCATAGCATTTAGTTGAATAAGTAAACAAAGCTAATGAAATGTCACAAAAGGAAATATTCGTAGTGTTCTACTTATATTCCTTGCGAAATAGAAAATGACATCTGTGTACTATCTGAATGAAGTTTCTCTCTTCTATTATACTAAGTCAAGCTTAACTGCCTACATAATTCCGTGTTAAATATACTCAATTCAAATAAGACATAAACAAAACAAAAGTCATTAAAAGCATCTTGGTTTGTCTTTACACAATCACCTCTTTTGTTTGAAATAATTAGTTGCGTGAATAAGATATACAAAAAGTTGTAATTTCTATTAGTTTGTCATTTTTGTAGTTGGTGAGGACTGAATTTGTCTCACCATTCTTCCTCTCTGATGACCCCACCTGCTTAGTCTTCTCACCCCCAAAATCATAATGTTAATGCTCATCTGAGCTGTAAAGGACCTCACACTCTGTCCCCCACTGCAAAAAATTGGCTCTACCATTAGCAGAGGCTGACTCTTTTTTTCCAGCCATTTTGACTCTGAGGAGCTTTAGTAAACACCCCGTAGGTTTAATCCACAATATAATATGCAGTGTATTCCCAAACATGATTAAATTGCATACTTATAATGCACTATCAATAGTAAAATTTAAATTTAAATCCACATTTGCATGCAAGTGTTGATCTTTTATGTTCCTTTAAAAGCCATTTGCATTCCTTTGCCATTTAATATGTATGTATGTAATATATTAAGCAAAAAGGATTGTCAGTGGGTTTATAGTTTGGGGTAATGACATCCAAGTCTCTGTGTAATAGAAATTTGAGTACAGCAAGCGTTGTGATGGGATGTGATGTTGTTGTGCTACTGATAACTCTGGATCAGTTGCTGCTGACTTGTTGTCACACCTTAATGCTCATTGTGTGTGTATGTGTTACCAGACATTTCACTGCACTACGGAGGTTGTATGGCAAACAGATAATCATCAACCTGCTGGGGAGTAAGGAAGGAGAACACATGCTCAGTAAAGCGTTTCAGGTGAAAGGAGCCGTTCGCTTTCCCTTGACATGTAATTCTGATGAAAATTAATGACGTTTAAAACATTTAGCAATTCATCTAGTGAAGCTGCAAATACGTTAAATACCTTGTAAAACCAAATTATTTTGATTTATGTCTTAAGAGTGATATATATTTTCTATTAATTAGGAAGTTAATAGTATTGGCAGCTGTTCTCAAAACTCTATTTGCAAAACCATAAACAGCTGTTTACAATTTAATCCACTGTTGTAACATCAGTAAACACAAATGTAGGTGCTTCTTTGAACTGATTTTGCAGTTTGGGAATGAATCTCCTCCCCCTGTTGCTCTCAGAGTCACCTGAAGGCATCAGAGCATGCAGCATCAGTGAAAATGGTGAACTTTGACTACCATCAAAATGTGAAGGGAGGCAAGGCAGACAAACTCCACAGTGTCCTCAAGCCTTACCTCAGCAAGTTCATACAGGAGTGTGGCTTCTTCTATTACTCTGGAGAGACAGGCATCGCAAGGTGGGAATCAATACATGGATGTATTGTTGTTAAGTAGCATTGAATTGTTATTGGTGCGTCTCACATTATGAAATGTCTTTTTTAGCACTCAGGGTGGGACCATTAGGACCAACTGCTTGGACTGTCTGGATAGAACCAATAGCGTTCAGGCTTTTTTTGCCCTTGAGGTAAGAGTCTGACATGGTGTGTAGCATCATTTTGAAATAGCATTTGCTTTCCTGCAAAGTCTAACTACCTGTTCCTCACCGCACCAGACGCTGCCAAAGCAGCTGGAGGAGATGGGTCTGACAGAGAAACCTCAGCTTGTGGCAAGGTTCCAGGAGGTTTTTAGGACTATGTGGTCTGCCAATGGAGACTCCATCAGTAAGATCTATGCAGGCACTGGTGCTCTGGATGGCAAGGCCAAGGTACACAGTATGGACACACTAAATACACAAAAGCTATTTCCATGAGTTCCATGTCAGAGTTATAAAACGTTAGCACCTGATACTGCTTTAAATGTTACTTATACTATAATACAACATGTCGTAAATATCATCTCATTAGTTGATACTGCTCAATACATTTTCTAAATGAAAATGTATTTATATTTTACAGATCTATATTTGTATGCAGCTCACCACAGTCTAAGATGCGGTATGAAATTATGGAACATTAATAGCAAAGAGCAGGAATTATACAAATTCAACCACTGAACAATAAATGTGGAAGTCCAGTAGTATATGTTGACAGAATTGAGAACAGAAATTCTTACTTTGAGCCAAGTGGCACTTTAAAAAAAACAAAAAACAATAATAACTAGTTGTGTATGAAGAGTTAAGCCTCTGTATGGACAACTGCATGCTTCTGTTTCTTAACTTTTGTGTGCTGTCTCTTTCTGCTGTCCTCTGGAACTCTCTGTTCCTGTGTGGTAAGTTAACAAGCCAGTTGATGCTGTTTTTGAGATGTGGGTCTCTTTCGGTGCATTACTGTTTTCATTGCCTGTGGGTTGACTGATTATGGTGGATGTAGCAGGTGGGGCTTCTTCATATTTTGATGATGCATATTTTCTTGATCTGGAAACCCTTGAGAGCTCACTGGCAATCTTTGATCTGCAGAAATTCATGTACACAGGAAGGAAACTTTTAACTTCTGTCAAAAAATTATTTTCTTTCTCCAGAACCTCTTACAGCTGTTGCCTTAAACTATTTGGAAACTTCTGCTTTCTTGATTGGTTGCACCTGGAGGAATCCATCAAAATTGTAACCATGTGGAATTAAATCAAAACTCACTACACAAAATCACCAAATTTTGAAATTGAACCTTGTAATGCAGTTGCAGCCTTTTCTAGTTAGTGTTCATCCCTTTTGTCTCTTCCAGAGTTGCACATGTCTTCAAAGGGAGATTGTTGCTAATAATGGAAGTCGTTACATCTTAATCTAATTTAATTCTTCTTGTTTTTGTCTGTGATGGTAGGCGGGAAAGCTAAAAGATGGAGCTCGCTCTGTGACAAGGACCATCCAGAATAACTTCTTTGACAGTTCTAAGCAGGAAGCTATAGACATCCTGAGGCTGGGCTCCACGCTCAACAGTGATTTGGCTGACAAAGCTCGGGCCTTGCTCACCACTTCTAGTCTTTATGGTAATTCTCTACAATATGCATAATATGATGTCTTAATGTAGCAAATCAACAAATCACATCTTGCCTAAAGGTATTTGAAAATAGTGTAAAGAAAAATGCAAGTTGATGTTCCATTTTCCATGTTGTAATTGCATTGTTAAGAATATCTTCCTGTGTCTTCTACCAGGAAGAGGAATTGTTTGAATATCTTGACAAGTTTTGACTTGTATCTGATGTAGCCAGAAGCTACTGTGCACAATATAAGGGTTTGTCTGCTCTGTGTCAAGTGGAAAGTGTAATCTTTATGAGTCAACTCTCTGTCCTGGTGAGATTAATGCTGAGCCACAGCTCTACTAGCATTATCTGTTGAAGCACTGGTTAACCCTCCCTTCTCTCCCTTCTCTCCCTCTTGTTCTTGTGCACACAATCTTAGTCACTGAGCCCGTCTTACAATCAGGTATAGTAACTGACAGTCTGCCCCCAGTGGATAGATTTTTTTTCCATGCTGTCACTTGGTTGTTTTATCATTTGTCTTTTTTTCCACTGCTCATGATTGTTCCTTCATTCATAACACTGGTCGTGGTTTAACCCGCTGTCTGTTGCAATAAAATTTAACACCAGACAGAAATGAACAATTACCCCTGTTGATTATTTGAACGTTAGCTGTACTTCCCCAAAACTGTGGTTTGTATCAGAGTTCCTCCCATGCCCCATGTTTTAAAACAGTGTGTTGTAGTTGGATGTTTTCCCAAAGGTTTTTAGTTGTGTTTTTCCATTTTTTGTTTTGTTTTCTTATATTCCAACCTTCCTAAACATACTCTCAGCTATTTTAGAGTCTAATCTGACTCTCCTCCTCTCTACAGCCTCCCCAAGAGTGTTGCTGGGAATGTGTCAGAATTACCAAAAATACACGAAGCCCAAGCAGATCCGGGTCTGTGTCGGCACCTGGAATGTAAACGGGGGAAAACAGTTCCGCAGTATTGCCTTCCGCAACCAGACACTCAACGACTGGCTGTTGGATGCGCCAAAGAAGGCAGGGCATCCTGAGTTCCAGGGTATGTTGGTGTTTATGTATGTGCACTCTCTGGTGGTAAATGTCATCTCAGGAAAGTTTGTTTCATAGGGCCACTCTCATTTAAGGGGTTAATAGAATAAACTGGCAGTGTGAGAAATATGTTAATTTCCTTTCTTCCAGGGAATTTGATGAGAAGATTATTGCTGAAGGATAAATAAGATTATTTATTTATCATGGACTTTCTTGTAACTGAAAACAACACTGTCTGTTTATATATGTTTACATAAATAAATAAAAACTTTAATGACAAAAAAAAATAAAAAATAATCCCGTGCTAGTTTGAAGACAGGTTGAAATAAAACATTCTGGCCAGGTAAAAGTTAATAGAAGCACTTTACCAGGAAATAATACTTTTTTCAAAACAACTATTTAGGTAACTTTACCGCAGCTGAGGTCCAAAAGAGCTAAATGGTTAATATTAGTTGACATAGTTCATGCAGAGCATGAAACTAATGCATTAATCTGTAAACAAAAAGTATCATAAGAAAGAGCCACAAAAGATTAAAATTTTTAAAGCCTGAGACATGTTTTGCTGGTTTGTAGGTTAGTGATTACGAAACAAGTGGTCCTTAAAGTAAATTGATATGCTACTCAGAATAATTTATGCTTATGTTGAGCAATATGTACTTTTTCTCTTTACAGACAGCAAAGCAAACCCTATTGATATCTTTGCCATCGGTTTTGAGGAAATGGTTGAGCTCAATGCTGGCAACATCGTCAGTGCCAGGTATGTGTGCAACACTCCCACCTGTGGTGACTCATCCGTCTTCATCATCAACGAGAAAGTAATAAGATCAATAAAATGAGAGGCCGGGCTGCTTATCCAGCAAGGCCTAAATGACTTTGTGAGATGTTAATTCTTTTGGTTGTTTTTGGTAAAAATTGAGACATTTTTAAAATCTAAAAAGTCGCTTTGACTCATTTTAGGTAGAGCTAGAGATAGAGAATACTTTATTAATCCCGGTAGAAAAATTAATTTTTCACAGCAGCAAGATTGTTCTGGTACAAGACCAGTGTACGTATAACACTATAAAGGTTGTTGTAGAAGTTGTAAAATTCTAACAGTATGTACAGATGTTGTGCAGAGCGTAGTTCAGGTAGGAGGAGGTGAATGAGGTAAAGTGTCTAGTGTTTAGTAACAGAGGTGTTGAATAGTCTAATTGCACTGGGCAGAAGCGGGACCTTGGGTTTGTTGTATTCCAGGTACACTAGGGAACGCGTCACCGGGAGCTGTTCTAACAGGCTGCCGCTGGCATGGCGCCATCTTGCATGAATGAATGTTACGGTGTTGTCTCGAGTGTTTTTCTTTTTTCTTTCTCTGCAATGACATATGCTTTTGTTCTCTTCTCAGCACTACTAACCAGAAACTTTGGGCAGCCGAGCTACAAAAAAACATATCACGGGACCACAAGTATGTGCTTCTTGCTTCAGAGCAGCTCGTTGGTGTGTGTCTATTTGTTTTTATCAGACCACAGCACGCACCCTTCATCAGGTACCAACCGTAATTCTCAACAAATGTTTTACACTGTATATCACATGTGTGGGAGCTCATTGCCATTAATACCTTTTCCAGGGATGTCGCTGTTGATACTGTAAAAACTGGAATGGGTGGGGCCACAGGCAATAAAGGAGGTGTGGCCATTCGACTGCTGTTCAACACGACTAGCATCTGCTTTGTCTGCTCGCACTTTGCTGCTGGTCAATCACAGGTGAAGGAGAGGAACGATGACTACAGTGAGATCACTCGCAGACTCAGCTTCCCCATGGTATTCACCTTTTTTTTTTTTTTTTCCACTATTAACAATTTTAAAACTTTATTTTGCATAAAGCAAATTAACTGCACCCATCCTGTTCACATTAGGGTCGTCTGCTGTACTCACATGACTACGTTTTCTGGTGTGGCGACTTCAACTATCGAATCAACCTGCCCAATGAGGAAGTAAAAGAGCACATCAAACAGCACAACTGGGATCCCTTGATAGCTGGGGACCAGTTGCTAGAACAGAAGAATGGGGCTCTGGTATGACTTCCAGCTCGCATGTTTACATCATTGATGACTTTGACGCCCTTTTAACAGAAAACTATAAATCATCATCAAGTCTTGGTATTATATCCCCTATTAATGCAGACATATCTTCAACAGGTGTTCAGAGGTTTTATTGAAGGAAAGTTAGATTTTGCCCCGACCTACAAGTATGACCTCTTCTCAGACGATTATGATACCAGTGAGAAGTGTCGAACACCAGCCTGGACTGATCGCATCCTCTGGAAGAGGAGGAAGTGGAATTTTGACAAAACGGGTAAGCCACAGACCGAGACTGCAGACAATTTTTAACCAGATAATTTGCTGCTGCTCTCAGAACTCTAAACAGAAGACAACATAGGTGAAAAGTTTCTAATCTTATTTATCCTTCAGCATTCCTTCTCTGTATACTTCCATGTGACAGGATAAGAATCTAAGCGTCTGAAACATTAGAATTAGGGATGGGCATGAGTACCCAGTTCCTGTAGTAGTTCTCAACAGCAGTATAGCACTTGTTTTTTGTTTGTTTGTCTCTTCTGTGTGACAAATTTGTCATATTTGACAAATTTAAGAACCTACATCTGCAAAGATGTGAACATTTCCAATTCAGAGTTGAAAATTCTTAAAGTCAAAATGTATTAAAAAAAATCAGCGTAAGCGCTTCCAAAATTCCAAACGGGATTTTATCTAATGAAATATTCTGCTTCAGTCCATATTTGGTGGTGTTTGTTTCACAATGTGTTTGCTCTCCAACATGAGAGAAACACACCTATTAAGTAACACGCGCTTTGAATTGCGCTTATATGCTAATTATTTACTGAGTTTCATTTTCAAGGAAGCCACAAATCAAAATGTCAAAAAATAGACTAAAATATTGGCTCCATAGTGCGTAGTTGTCATGCCGCACCGCATATGCACATCATACTGGTGGGAAAACGGCATCTAATTGCAATATAATAGTAGTTTAAGTGAAATGAGGAAAGAGGACAATCCCTCAATTTTGGGATTAACTACTCCTGCCTGTCCCAATTAGAATCCTTTATCTATTTGCTCCATTCTTGTATTGCAGCTGAGGAGATGAACATAGTTGGAGCTACTTCTACATCTGTGGAGAATGAGGATGAGCCAGATAACCCCTGGAGCTCTGGGACTCTGAAATACTACAGCAGGGCTGAGCTTAAGACCTCAGACCACAGGTAAGTATCAGGATGTATTCGTAGGATCAAACCAAATCAGTAATTTAAATTTCTCTCAGCATTTCTGTCTTATGCCACATCTCTGTTGCGTCACCTTCCTTAATGTCCCCTGCCTTTTTTTTTTAGGCCTGTTGTGGCAGTAATAGACGTGGACATCCTGGAGGTGGACCCAGAGGCTCGACACAAGGTCTACAAAGATGTCATTGCCCTGCAGGGGCCTCCAGACGGCACTATTATGGTGTCACTCTGCTCCTCCGGCCCCAACGACTTCTTTGATGATGCACTCATAGACGAGCTGCTAGATAGGTTTTCTCAGTTTGGAGAAGTCATCCTCATCAGGTGAGCCTGACATGTTCAACACAGACACACAGACGGATGTACAGTATGCCACATTCAGACAGTTCGCATTGACAGATGTTCTTGTTAATGCAGATTTGTCGAGGAGAAGATGTGGGTGACTTTCCTGGAAGGTTACTCTGCTCTTGCTGCTCTCTCTCTCAGTGCTTCCACTGTAAGTCATCACTGATTTACATCCAAGCTATAAAAATGCTTCCATAAGCAATGACATTAACATTTGAAATTTTGTATCCATCTCTAGTTTTTGAATCAGAATTTGTTTTTTTACATAACTTGTTCTCATGAATTGAACACTTGTGGTAACCACTGACATATTCCTTGTCTGTTTGTTGGTGGCATTATAGGTCCTTGGCAAGATGATTGACATCCGGCTGAAGAGCCCAGGTTGGATCAAGACTCTGGAGGACGAGATGAGCGTGGAGAGGATCTGTGGAAGCATTCCCACCTCAGCCAGCTCCACCCTGCTTGCTGAAGACACGGACATGGGTGTCAATGACTTTGATATGGAAGGTGAGAAATGACAAAAATGTTGATCCTTATCCACAAAAATGTAGATATTATGAATGCAATGCTATTGTTTTATTGTCATGATTTGTGTTTGGACCAGGTGATGTGGACGATGAGGTGGAGGAGATCCTTCCCCAGCACCTGCAGCCTGGAGCAGGCTCTGGCCCTGGATCCTCCCCTCTCCATTCGCCCCGCAGTAGTCCCTGTCCCTCCCCCACTCATGGAGAGCCATCAGCCCCCAGCAGACCTAGTCGTGGACAACCCTCACGACCCTCACAAGGTAAATTGCAGCATGACGAATGACTGGAAGTTAAGTAAAGGCTCCTTGCATGTTGGAACATGAACTCTAATTTTGTTCTGTTTGTTATGAATGTTCTGTTTCTAGTGTGGGAAGACTTTTAATATGTCTTACATGTAAACTACACGTTTCCCTATGAAACATGTTTTTCTTTTCTTTGGTCTGAAGCACTTAATCACAATTGTGTACACGAAAACAAAGTTTAAAGTGTTTGGAGATGCTTGTTTGACTGTAGAAACAGGGCACATGGCTTAATACGTGTATGAACATTGTGATTTGAGAAGGAGAAATGATACAAAATCTTCTTCTGTATTGGGAAAATTGTGCAAGTTCTTACATTCCTCGGTTTGACCAATACATTTTTTTTACAGGGCCTCCTGTTGACTTCCAGCCCGGTGCCCCCACATCTCAAGGCACGGAGCCCAAACGCCTGCCTCCTCCTCGTCCCCAAGCCCCCCCGGCCAGACCGGCACCACCGCAACGTCCGCCACCACCCTCAGGTAAAGTAAAATCCTCAACCACATTTGAATCAGAAATTGAGCCTGCAACCTTAGCTAGAGCAGCAACATAAAATCCTACATTGCAAGTGCTGCATTGAATTTGTTCTGTATGGTACGGTGGGCAGTGCTTCAGGCAGATGTTATAATTCTCACTTTTATTCCACTGCTTCACCCCTTTCTGAAGGAGGCATGAGCCCACTGCCAGTTAGAAAGGACTCTGGAGGTAAAGTGATTGCTGTGGAGTTGTGTGTTTATTTGCCTACAATGCTGCCACATTTAAACTATTGGCTGCTTTTTCCATTGATATATCACGCAGAGAAGCACGCTGACTTAGCGCTCATTTGGTTAGCTCTCATCATCAATAATCCAGTAAAAAGCACCTAAAGTAACTATCCTACATGTGTGGCCATCACATTTGACTACTGACATGTTACTGCTGCATTTATTTAATTGTCGTTTGACTCGTTTATCTGATTTTGTTTTGTCTACCCACAAATTTGGTTTGTCTCATTGAGGTCCATTCTGCCCTGTTGGCCTTTGCTTTGAACAATATCACTGTGCATGTTGTAAAGATAATTGTATGATATTTTTAAAAATGTATTTATTAACTTGACCATAAACATGGAAAACAATCCACTCTAGTTGATCTCAGAATTTAAATTTGAAGTGGAAATCGGTCATGCTCATGAAGTTTTGGATTGAAGTAACTGGTTTGTTATGCAATCACAGTGTGATTTGGTGAATGTTTAATTGTTATAGGGAACATGAATTTTCTGACAATAATCTGTATTGTAGTATATTGTTTGAATATTATAAATTGTTACCAACGGCTCACACATTGTTACAGTTACTTGAATTCATTTGATTTGGGATAAGCTGGTAGGTCATGATGGGGTTTTTTTGTTTGTTTGTTTTCAAATTTTGCCACCAACACTGCAGCTAAATTCATTAATTTTACTTCATTTTAAAAATACTTCCTCCTTTGTTTGGATTTTAAGATTGGGACATGTGTCCCAGCCCACTGCTTGGTAGAAGAGGCAGTGAAGGTAACTGGCATTGAGTCTTTAAATATCAATAGATTGCTGTAGCTTTTAAACTCAGTCATCAATGTTATTGTTGCTTTTTTGACATTGATGGGTCACTGTTGACAAATGCTTTTTTGCTTTGTTGTAGGCCCCTTTAGTCTTGTAGTAATGTATTCATATGTGGGGCAAAGATGTGTTTGGTGGGATCTCATTTAACAAAAATGACAAATATGTATATATGGCTTATTTACATGTAAATAAGCAGGTAATTCAGAGACCAAAGAGGTTACGGGGCTAGAATACATAGTATCTGACTCAAGTGATTGCACATGGTAATTAGCATGAAGTGTGCACTGTTTCATACGAACAAGTATTGATTTGGTGATTATGGTCTTTCCAAAACTTTGGAGATAAGGTGAGTTCAATACAATCCCGCTTTCGTCCAGACTTTAAATTAGCTTTAAATCAGTTCTACTGCACTAATCCAGTTTGGTAAGTGGGAAAATGGTCATTGGGCATTTAAATATTCAGACAGAAAATGTCAAGTTTGGCTGCTCAGCTATACTATTACCCATCACACGCAATTGCTAGTGCTTCTTATAGCTTAGCGACACTGGGAACACCTGTTTCCTGTGACCACGTTTTGTGTAACAGTAATATGGTTTGGTTTTCCTTTGTGCTGCAAAGGACAAAAAAGCCCTGCTCTTCCTCGACCAGATCCCTTCGCAGGTGAGTGACAAAAATCATGGTGCAGCCTTGCTGATCGTGAATGTACCAATGAAGAAACAGGATTGTCACTCAGTTTTGCTTTTGTCCCCCCCTCGTGAAAGAAAGCCCATCTTTGTGTGGGGTTTCCTTGTGTTCGCTGGGATTATCCTTGTCTGATCCTATCCTTGCAAACTGTGTGGTAACCAGCTCAGAGGACAAGGCTTGCCTCTCCTCCAGCTATCCTCCTCCTCAGGAAAGACTGAGTCATTGTTTATCATTAAGGGAATTTGGTCAGTCATAGATTGTTGTTGGTTCGCACTGGAGCAGATTTAGTGCAAAGTACTTGGATCAAACCTCAAATTTCTGTAAATGCTTCTGTCATTCCTTGTACAATATCTTCCCATAGGGTTAGGGTTAGGCAAAGCCCTTATGATGAATACTGAATATTAAGAAATATACTATACAAAGTATATGCTAGTGCATCTCTCTTTCATTGTTTACTTCAAAAAGTTAAATTCTAACATATTCTACATTCATAGGATGTGGAGTTAAGTGTTTTGTTGTTTGTTTGTTTTTAAGTTTATATTTTTGTTTTGTTTCTTTTATTTATTATAGCTTATATACTTACAGTGAAACAATTATATTTTGAGATATATTTTTGTTAATATTGTGAGCTGTGGGTCATGATTATTGGGATTGAAATCGTAAAAAGCTTGAGACCTTTTGGTTTACGTTTAATTAGTCTAGAATGTATTATATAGTCACTTTTTTAAATAACTAGGGATGTAATGATTCATTCAACTCACAATGCAATATGATTCATGATGCCGGATTCACAATTTTCTCCCTTTTTTTTCCCGCAAAATGACATCTGAGACAAATTATAAGTGGAAAGAGTTTCCTTTTATTAAAATGAAAAAATCTTTTTTGGCTTGTGTGGTATGGAGGTTCTTAACTTTACAAACGGCCAAACAAATGAAATAAGAAAATGAAAACATTTTCAGGCTTAAAGCTGGAGTTTGTAACCTCAAGGAATCAACCATGAGACTGGTGTGTAAGCAACTTCACCAAGCGCCCCCTTCCAGTTTCTGCACCGAAGCTCCCGCCCTGCACTTTTCTACAGTTGTGTTGACATGTTGGCAACTGCCTTCTAGTCCTACCACCGTGATCAAAACTGCGACTCACAGCTAGGCAGACATTCAATCAAAGTCACTGTATATAGCATCAGTGCCATCTGTTGTTTAAAACGTGTATCACAACTCATTTAACATCTCAACTGGCTTGACATGTCATTTTTTTTTTTCCCTTTTTTTTTTTTTTTTTTCTTTTTTTGACAAAATTGTTTTCATTTATTGGTTTTTTTGGTCTTATTTCCGTCAGGTCGCGGCCAGGCAGCAGTGGGAGCTCCTGGACCTGGAGGTGCACAAAGACCGGTGAGTTTACAACTAATTGTTCACAATTTGTGACTATTTTTTTTTTTTTACTGTTTATGACCAGAATTCATTACATTTCTCTATTTTTTTCATCATTATTTAGAATATTCCTCCTCGAGTTGGGGTTATTAGTATGCCACCTCTGTCTCGTCCCACACCTCCCTCTCACCCTGGAGCACCCAGACCTATCCCAGAGGTGCATCCTGGAGCCCCCCGACCCATCCCAGACACACATCCTGGAGCCCCAAGACCTATACCCAGTGCACAGGCCAAACCACATGACCTGCCTCTAGGTAACACACTTGGTTTTCACAGAGGACAATACAGTATATTCGTTTTGTCACATGTCTGCGATACAGTACACTGGCGTTGAGTCTAAGGTCTGTTTTGTTTTCTCTCTTAGGTCCTCCACCTTCAGGACCACCTCCTACAGAGCCCCCTGCTGCAAGACCCCCGGTTACATCGCAAATGCCGCCACCTATGCAGCCCCAGCCAGCTGCCCCTTCAGCCCAGCCTCAACTCCCACCACCGATTCAGCCCACACTAGCAGCCCCACTTCAGCCGCAGCAAGCTGCAGCTGCCCCTGCCGGGCCTTCACAGGGCCTAGCCTCCCCCAAACCCCCACCACGATCCCGCTCCTCTCACGCTCTGCCACCTACTGCTGCCAAGTCTGAGTCAGCCCCAGCTGCACAGGTTGGGGCCAACTTTGTTTGTTTTTTTATTATTATTAAATTATTAGAATTTCAGTAGCTGAACACAGAACACTAACCAAATTATCTGTAGAGTACACTGAGAGGTTTATGCTTGCAAGTAAAACCGTTCTTGCTCCAATTTTGCTCATCAGACATAATACTTTTTTCTTAAATTATAACAAGTTTAGCAGGGGGATACTGCAACATTTTGAAGATGGCTTCTCTCTGCTTCTTGGTCTTGCAACAGTTGAGAGTAGTTGTGTGTCATTTTTCCTGCTTTTGTCTCTCTGATACATTTGTTTCTCTCTCACAAGCTGGAGAAGCCTTCAGGGTAACAGGTACTTAATATTAAACCACCTCTTTGTCTCATCCTCCATAGTAAAGTCCTCTCCTATGATGTCATTACCTCGCATACACTGCATCCAGTAACTGCCTTCTCCTCTCATTTCACAAAGTTGATATTCCTTCCTTTCACTCCTAAGTTATTTTAACCTTTAGGCCACTGCAAGTTCATGCATTGTTTTGTGCTGGGTTCATAAAAGGGAGCACCATTTGTTTTCTTGTCCTTGGTCAACTTATCAAACCAATAATGACATGAAAAATACATACAAAAATGTGTTGTATGTTGTTAGCTTTTTTTTTTTCCCTCGCTAGTCCTTTCATATGTGCTTGCTTTGGTTCAGGTTCTGAGAGGAAGCACATATGTAATGACCCCATAATTTGTTTTAACATTGAATTTTATTTCTTTCATTTGTTTCAGAGTTGGTTAGATTGTATGTAGACTGTGATGCATATGTCTGTTGGCAGCAGTAGTCAATGTATTAGTAGATTAAACACAACACATGTTGAATGTCTTAAATTATACAGTTTAAAGATACCCGAAGAAAGTTTTGACCATTCTGAGAGAGTGTGTGTGTGTGTGTGTGTGTGTGTGTGTGTGTGTGTGTGTGTGTGTGAGTGTGAGTGTGAGAAGCTCAGTATATATTTAGTTAAGATAATTCAAAGTGGTGCTTTCAAGTCATAAACATGAAGAAGCTGACAGTGAAGAAGACAAAACATTGGAAATAGCTGTGTAACACAATAAACCAGCCTGTTGAGTTAGTAACTTTATATCACATTTGGTAGGGAAGGGTTGTAATGTGTGCTAATTTCCAGCTAGTGGTTATATATGAATTATAGCAAAGCCCCATTAAAAGGCGCATAAGATGACAGTGATGTAAACATTGTAAACATTGTAAACAATGCAGACCAAAAGCAAGTGCTTTTTGATAAAGGAAATTCATTTGTCTTTTTTCAGGAACCACACAAACACCCCTGCACACACAGCGTTTAATGAGAAACTGGAAATAAATGCTTAACTATATACAAAAAAACAAACAAAGGGTGTCTTTAAACTTTCTGAGTAAGAAGATTATACTATTAAAAAAAAAAAAAAACACATGGTCCATTACTCTGTAAAATAATTAGTCACATTTAACCCAGTTTGTTTTAACATTGTATTTGTTTTTTTTTTGTTTGTTTTGTTCTTAGACCAATGGACTGAATGGTATCCAAAGAGAAGCACAATGGAAGCCTGACCCCTTCAACACACTTGCATGTGACTTCTCCTCTTCCTCTTCCTCAACCCTTTGGCACACCACCCAGTCCCTAACCAGAGGCTCCTCTCTGCGTGAACCCCCCTCTGTTCCCACTTCCAGGGTGTCCTCCAACACTCTCCCCTCATCCTTCTCCCTCCAGTCATCTGCTCTGTCTGACTTGCAGGCGCTCGACTCGTCGTCCTCTTCCTCACTCTCCACCCCGTCACCCTTCGCCTCCTCCCTGCTCCCACCTCCTCCGGTCCAGTCTCGCAGCCGTTCACAGGAGTCGCTGCGCGCCTCTCCTGGGCCCTTCTCAACCGACCCGCTCCCAGCCCGACCCAACAGCACCAATCCCTTCACAGGCTCACTGGCACAGCCACACCGCTCACTCACGCCAGACTTCAGCATCCAGCGCCCGTCCCCGGCGCTAAACCTTCAGAGGACCACTCTGACTCAGCCACTCCTGCCCGCCCCGACTCTGACAGTAGCCCCTGCCACAGCATCCACCCCACAGCTCCAAAGAACCACTTCCCTGCTAGGACCCTCATCTACTCTCAATCCTACACCATCTCTTCTGCTCTCCCTCGCCCCTGATCCATGTCCAGCCCCAGCTTTGCCCTTCACACAGCCCTCCTCCCTTCTGCCAGCACTCACACCTCGCCGCCAACTGCCTCCCCTAGGGAGAGGGAAACCACCCCAGCAGTGGGTCACATTTGATGATGATTTCCCAACTTCGACCAAAACACCCCAGGCCCCCATCTTCCCCTCCAGTTCCCTCTCATCCCAAACTAAGACTCTGCCTTCCCACTCCATGTTTGGCTCAGAGCAGGACTGGTTGTCCTCGACCCCTTCGGTATTCCCAAATATCCCTCCTCCTATCCCAACAAGAAAAGCAACCAGTAACTCAAAGCTGCCAGAAGGACCCAGAGATGAGTGCTTCTTCCCCAGAGAGTCCACAGAAAGATAGGATCAGTCTTAATATGTAAAGGGCATATCCATATGTATAGATAAATGTACATGTGTGTGTGTGTGTTGTACAAAAGAGTCAGTATTTAAGAAGTATAAACCCACCTTCTGAATCACAGAAACAGATTTATTCCTCCCACAGAAACAAGAAATGTATGAGCAGAAACTAATTGTTTGCTTGTTCCCCAATAGTAACGTTTATTTTAATATGACTCATTCTGGCATTTAGTTTTATTTATGTTAGCAAAGATGTGCCTGTGTCTTAAGTATATAGTTATATACAGTACATCTATACACACAAATTAAGTGTGTTGCACTTGTGCAATATCAAGACACGTCTGTGTGGCCGTGCCAGAGCACTGTGTTCATCTGCAAGCTTTCGCTGGAGTCAGCATTAACGTTTGCATTTGCTCCACTGGCTGTCGGGCCGCAGCTCATATCAATCATTCTGACTGATCAGTACACTAGAGCGGGATTCTCAGAGCAAAGGCCGATCTGCTCTTCTCAGTCTTATCAGTTGACTTGTAGTAGAAGGCTGTGCACTGCTGGTGTTACATTTGCTTTCGAAATCACTGGTGTCTGCAGCATTTAGAATTATTGACTTGGAAAGAGTTTGTCGTTGTTTGTCTTGCGCAAATTGAACACGTCATATCGTGTACTTGCTTTTACCATGAATGTACTTTATTTTGCACTGGGTTTTCATCGTTACCTCCTCTTCAACTCCCCAGTGTGAACAACAACAGCGACATGGCGACTGAGTCTTTTTTTAATATTATCTCACTTGACACGTAAGACATTTCATCAGCTCTCTACTCAGTTAAAATTCTTTGTCCATGGGCTGGTACGCTTAGCTAAATATATTTTGTAAGTTATGTATCAAAACCTATACATAGTTAATATGTATAAATGTATGTTTCCAAACTGCTCGCTAAATGTGTGTCTATGATGAGCATAACCGTGGTTTGAACAAAATGACTGATGTGCACTGAAATGCTGCGTGTGCCGTCTTGGTTCCGTTCTTGTCAATGGCAGCGGAGTGGCTATGATGAGAGGGCTTTTTCTATCCATCTGCCTCTGTAGTGGTTCGATCCCTCTTGATTTGTATCCAAATCATTTAACAACGCTCTTGTATATTCAGAGAATGCGGCGTGAGTGTGTGGTGTATACTTGTTACTTTTATGTGCAAAGATGGTGTGATGTGGATTTGTGGACATGGCAGTGAGGACATGTCATTCATAATAATGAGAGGGTACATTTTATTTTTTACCTAAGCTTTTGTTTATTGCAAAATAAATCAGGAAAACATTTACTCTATACAACTTGTTGTTGATCCTAGTGAGAAGTAATGTGTTTGAGGTGCATATCTTCTGTTGTGGTGTTTGCGTTTGAGTGTGTGTGTGGGTGTGTAAAGAATGGAATATCAGAGTACTTCCCCTTCAGGAAGTCGGTGTATTTGCTCAGAGGTTTACAGCCACTTTATTAATTTGTTAAATGCTCTGACTGTACTACTCGCCAGCGTGGCCGGGGCTGTGGAGTAGCGGCACTATATACAAAAATGTTAACAATACAAGACAAAGCGCCCTCCCATCCACCCAAGTAAGATCTCCTACACTTTTTGGACCAAAAGGCATCACCACATTTCCAGTTGTTTGTTTGTTGTGCAGCCCACATTTCAGACTGTAGTGTGATTTGTGTGGTAGTGCTTAAGCATTGACAGAGCCATCTAAGTCACCTTAGTAAGTGTTCCTGAACCTTGTGTGGTGATGTCCGTATCTTTCCCCTGTACTACCTACTTCACTTTTTCATGTTGTACATCAGCTGATGGTGATCAGTGAGAGTACGATCCTTGCTAACAGGATGCATGCCAGCCGTCTCGATCTACTCCACCCATGTTTGCCCCAAATTATGTAACCGGCTGAAAATGTCACCAAGGCATTTGGATGGTTCACGTGGAGGATAAAAGCATCCGATTAAAAACAAAATGAGCACCAGTAAACTAACGCTCGTGCGAAATGCCATGTAAAATACGTAAAAAATAATCCTTCACTGCACTGAAAGCAGTAGCTCTCTATGTAAGCAAGTGTATCAGGTCGCCTTTGCTTACATCTCGCTGTCTCATTGTGTGATCCAAATGTGTGCAGTAGATACTGTATCTGCATTTAAAAAAAGTAGGTGATTAGCCAGCGCTTTGTGTCATGTTATGTTCAATAAGAGATTTTATAGCAAACAAATTGCTCCTTTTTGTGAGGTCAGTTACTGTTTTTATGGCTAAAATCCATAGTAAAATAAGAGTCTGTGTTGTTAAACATATTCTGTATGTATTAAGAGAAAACATGAAGCTGTGATTCATGTTGATATCCAATGTTCCATATTTTAAGTGCACAGCTGACTGCATATTTATGTATGAAGCAGTTTATGTTGTATGTATGCAAAAATTAAATGTAAGTTTACCTGAATATTGATGTTTGCCTATTTTTTAAATGACTCTAACTTTATACAACAAAATGTTTTTTTTTAATTCTTTATCCAATTTAAATTTGTTACACTTTCATGTCCAGTATATTCTTTCCCGATGGCTGAGTCACCTCTAAATGAAGCGGGGAATTAGTCAAGGTGGTGAACTGTCTTCATTTCACTTCTTTCAACAAGTTCAGTTTAACTGCTTGCATTGCTTAAATGCCTTTGAGCAGGGGATAGTATAATGTATACGAAATGATCCAAACACAATACTGAAGGCTCCATCCTTTTGGCTCCAGTGGAGAACTAAAGTGTCCCTGTATCTTGTCATTGTACTGTCATCACCATTAGGTGGCAGTAATGCTGCAGAGATTAATGCAGCCTCCTGTTAACGTACTTCTCAAGAAGAAGTATGTGGCGTAGAGCGTAATCACATGGGAGTTTTTATTTTGCCCTGTCACCGGTTGTAAATTAAGTATCAGCTCACCCTGGCCTGCGAGGTTTCTCCCCCAGGTAGGCGCTAGGACTTTAAGCCAGTGAAGGGATTCAGGAAATACCCGGATTGAGCGAGTAAATGTAAACGGCTAGCTAAAACAGCTAGCCGCTAGAAGCTAGCTTGATGTTTTGTGGAAACTTACACTTACTGCGGCATTCTGTTCCGTTCTTCACTAAACCACACACAGTGGATGGTTAAAGCATCACCATTGTTTATTGCTTACTTGAAACTGCATTAACTCACGCAGACCGAACATAAACATTGCTCTACCCAGCATTACTCTGTCATGGAACAACAACTAGGAGCAGCAATCTGATAGTTACGTACGACTGTTGCCATGGTTACAGCGTTTTCTTGCAACACACTTCAGCGTTGCTTTTACACGAGCCAATCTTTGTGTTCTGGTTTCATTCCACCACAAAGTATATTAAACAATTTCCCTTTTAGCTGGTAAACAGGTGGAGAAGCATTTGACAAGATGGTGCTGCTGCACGTGAAGCGCGGAGACGAAAGCCAGTTTCTTTTCAGCACCACTGTGGACGCGCCGCTGGAGACGCTGATCCAGCAAATAACAGCCATTTACAACGGGAGGCTCAAGGTGGACCGATTATGTTCAGGTGAAAATTACACTAAGCTTCGTTACCGTGCTTTACTAGGAGCAGCTATGCTGGATAACTGCTTGCCATCGAAGCCCCACTGGGGTAGATTAAGTGTCTCAGCTCTAAAAATACGTCAATTTAGTGCTTATTTTCATTCATGGGGTAACGACCAAAATGTATGTTCCCCTTAAATAATTGACTATCAGCATCTGTTTTGTGACAATATGCTACACTTTCAGTATTTTACATGAGGGTTTGGGCTAAGGATGTATTGATGTGGAAATTCTGGGCTGATGCCGATATTGAGTTTGGGTTCTGTTTGATAAGCTCTTCAGGTCGACACAGTGACCTGCTTGTTCATTTATGACCCCACAGAGATCCCAGAGCTGGCTGACCACGGCATCACACTGCCACCCAACATGCAGGGCCTGACAGAGGAGCAGATTGTGGAGCTGAATTTGAAAGATGAATGGGAGGATAAGTGCATGCCCAGTGGAGGGGCAGTATTTAAGAAGGACGAGATTGGGGGGAGGAACGGACACGGTAAGCCATGACTGTTGACTGCGAAGCATACATAGTCTAACAGTCAGTGATTTTAAATGACCGAGTAACATTTTAAGGAAGACGGTTCATACTCCTTTGAGACTGCCCTTTTGGAAGGTCATATGTTAGTAGCTTTGAATTGCAATTGTGACACACCCTCTTACACCCCTCTCATTACACGTCTCTTGTGAAGTATGATTCTGTAATTAAAGGGACAGTGTGTAAAATTTAGAATTATGTATTTGCAAACACATTTATAATCTTCATAACCATGTTTAAGTTAGTGGTTAACCTCCTTAAATTAGAAACTGTACTTTAAATGTGACCTTAGAATAATCAGTTAATAGTCACATGGGAACAGGGCTCCACACACCACACCACGCTCGGAACCTTAAGCAGCGCGGGGCGGTGGTTGGTGACACACCGCAGCAAACACGCGCATCCTCCGGGTACCCAACTCTCCTCTCCCCTCCGGGGTTAGGAGGGGGTTCAATGTCTCCACCTGAGCTTATCTCAGCATCTTCGGGCGAAGGCAGGGACACCTTGGACAAGTCGCCGGTTCATCGCAGGGCTGACATATAGACACAAACAACCATCCACACCTACGGGCAATTTAGAGTGACCAGTTAACCTACTAACCCCCAGTTTTGCATGTTTTTGGACTGTGGGAGGAAGTACCCGGAGAGAACCCACGTAGGCACGGGGAGAACATGCAAACTCCACACAGAAACGCTCTGACCCGGGAATCGAACCCAGGACCTGCTTGATGTGAGGCAACATTGCTAACCACTGTGCCGCCCACCTGTGCAGTTTAAAAACATGTTTTGCACTTGTGTACCATAGTGGCAGGTGGACTGACCTCATTAACAGGCAACAAAGAAGAAGTACCCAGAGTATGTTGTCAGCAGTCTGCTGGAAATTTGTCCCGAATTTGTTAACTTTCGTTACACTAAATGGAGGATCGGACTTATCAGCACAGCTACTTTAGTTTTCCTATGTGCTTGGAAAAGGAGGGGTCAGCGAGGCAGCGCTCTCTTGATTGCATTCCACCACCTCACCATTAGATGCTGCTAATTTTCACCCGCTGGACCTTTAAATTAACGTCAAATGTTGTATCTACTTCATTTGCTTGTCCAAATTTATTGTCAAGTCAATTTTGTTTCTATAGCCCCACTTAACAACAGAGGTCATCTCATGACAACGAACATGGGAAACAGGTCTAGAGCAAACTCTGTCATCATCGACTAAATTAGTTATTACATAAAAAAGACTTAACATTTCCCCACAAGCATGCATATTTTGACAGTGGCCAGGAAAAACTTTCTTTCAAGAATGCAGAAACCTTTGAGCAGACCCCAGCTCTGGTGGGGGGCCATGTGCTGTCTGTTGGGTTCAGAGACAGACAGAGAGAGGGACAAGGGGGAGAACACAGATGCATCGTTACATAGTAATAGTAGCTTTAACAACTTTAGTAAATTAGTGAATAACAGTGATCCACCTTGCAACCCACAGTACTCAAAGGCTCTGGCACCAACACTCTAGTGCGAGACAACACAGGATCACAGGTACACACCCCAGCGATCATGTGACTGTGTCTTCACAGGTAAAAGCCAAGTGTGTTACAAAACAGAGCCTCTGTGGATAAGAATTTTTCAAGCACATTCCATCAATGGTCATTCAGATTTGGATCTGTAGAATTTTGAGGCCATGTTTGGGTGTTTGAGGCAGATGGTTTTTGTCAACTGTTGTTCACGATGAATACCAGGATCAAGGGTTTCACTGAGGAACTTTGCGCTGTAATAAAGTGATCAATATTCACTTCACTTCAGCTGTCCGTGGTGTTAATGTTATGGTGGATGAGTGTATTTACATTGAAAAGTGGGTACAGTACAGATGCGCTACTGTAAATAGCATTGTTAAAGGTACATTTTATCCCCAAAAACAACAAAAAAATTATTTGAAATGTATATTTTGGTTTGTTGAACACAGAAAGTTCACCACCAGTTAGTTGCATTGTATTGAAGAAAAAAAAGGCAGAAACCCCCACTGGTGATATCTCCAAAAACTGGCAACTCATGCCAAAATAATAAAGCGGGATAAATAGCACATTTCGTTAATTTTGTTTCGAGTAAGGCAGAAGAAAACAAGGAAAGCAAAAGATTTTGTTATTTTAACAACCTCTCTCTTTATACTTTTTACCAGCTCCTAATGATAAAATGAAGGAGGTGTTGATGAAAACAGTGGAGGCGGCAAAGGCTCTGATCTCCAAAGTGAGTATAAATTTCCTACTGTTGATTCCCTTAGGTTCAGCTTTTGATTAATTCTGTCCGTCTGTCCCTCTCTGCTTCTCTGTTCCAGAAACAAGCTGAAGCTAATGTTTGTGTCACCATGGAGATGGTGACGGGAGCCCTGGACCAGCTAAGGGGTGCCGTCATGATCGTGTACCCCATGGGGCTGCCTCCTCATGACCCTATCAGGATGGAGTTTGAGGACCGGGAAGACCTTTCAGGAACACAGGTGAACAGCTGAACCTGTTCCAGTAATCCAGAGTCCAGAGAGCAAAGGCACCAGTTACCTAAGTTACTAACTGTAACTTAGTCTCCCTGTTAATCTCTTTAGCTTTCTCTTTCTCCCTCTCTCCTCTGCATCTGCCTTCTCCATCTGCGCTGTCCCTCAGGCATCTCTGCGGGTGATCGCAGAGGACGAGTGCCAGCTATGGTGGGCTGCCAAAGAAATGCAGAGGGGCAAAAAAGTGCAGGACTACGTTGGCAAAAATGAGAAGACAAAGCTTGTGGTTAAAATTCAAAAGGTGTGACACATTTCAGTGGAGGGAGTATATATTTGTGGCCTGTGACAGGCTGTCTTGTCTGAGAATAACTCTGTCTTCCATGTGTTGTGCTTCCCTTCAGAAAGGACAGGGGGCACCAGCGAGAGAGCCTCTGGTCACTGATGAGCAGCACAGACAGATGATGTTGTATTACCACAGGAGGCAGGAGGAGCTCAAGGTGAGGAGAAACTAAACAAACCGGTGCACAGGTCAAAAACCATCTTCCTCTTTCTACTCGAGTTGAATGTCAAAAATTCTCCTTGTAACATTTTCAGAAACTGGAGGCAACAGATGATGATAGCTACCTGGACTCAGAGTGGTCAGACAGACAGGCCCTCAAGAAACAGTTTCAAGGTCTCACTAACATCAAATGGGGGCCCAGATGAAAAGTGCTACTACTACTAAGATGCCTTATCACACTTCTGAAAGCAGCTCACTGTCTGTGTTATAACAGGTTGTCCAGAGAACATTATAGAAAGCAGGTACTGGTGTGTTTACACACCTTGGACTTTATGTATATTTCTGAAATGAGTTATGGAAGAGACATGTGGACATATTATATGATGTAACAAGTCATGTCTAATGTGAAAAACTTTATATATTTGTTTTGTTCCAACAATTTTTTTAACCCTGTTATAAACGTTTTATTGAAGCTGTGCAACAAAATTAAACATTTTATTAAATTTCCAAGACATTCTAATTGTATGTATAATTTAAAACAAAAGATGTAATAGACTTGCTCCTGGTGTAGCCTGTAAGCAGTCGCTCCTGGTTGACAGAGCAGTCGTGAGAGACAACAGGGAAGGAATACCAACCTGTGCACCACCTGATTGACTCTAAGAAAGCCTATGATTTAGTTCAACACACATGAATACTGGAGTCTTTGGAGGTTCACAAGCCTTCATCAAGAAGTCGTTGGGACTGTGGAAAATGAGTCTAGAGGCCAAATCAAAAGCATCAACTGTGGCATATATCAAGGGGATCCCCCCCTGCTATTCAGTATATGGTTGAACGCTCTTAGCCAGATCATAACAATGAGTGGCTTCGGATATCCCACCTCTACCCTGCTGATATCATAACCTGGCCAAAGAAGGAGATAGAAGCCACAGATATCAAGACAAGCAAGCTCCTCACCATGTGTGGAGGGTTTCAGCCCAAGTCCAGCACCCTGAGGCTGTAAACAAAGCGGAAAGATGGAGGCCGAGGATTAGTGAACGTCATGGACCCCAATGATGACCTGCTAAGTGAATGCCTCAGGTGGCAGAAACCCAGTGAGGAGAAGGAAGAAGAAGAGAGACCATCATGGAGGGACAAGCCCCTGCACGGGATGTACCACCGACAGATAGAGGAAGTGTCTGATATCGAGAGAACATACCAGTGGCTGGAGAAGGCTGGTCTCAGGGACAGCACAGAGGTACTGATCATGACAGCACAAGAAAACAGGCCTTGAACACAAGATCGATAGAGGCCGGGGTCTACCACACCAGACAGGACCCAACGTGCAGACTGTGCAAAGATGCCCCTGAGACAGTGCAGCACATACCGATAAGATGGTGGTGGCTAATCAACCAGATATCGTGGTGGTCGACAAGCGGGCTAAGAAGGCAGTAGTGGTAGATGTCGCAATCCCAAGTGATAGCAACATCAGGAAGAAGGAACAAGAGACGCTCCAGAAATACCAAGGGCTGAAAGGATGTGGGGAGTAAAGGCATCAGTGGTACTAGTGGTGATAGGAGCACGCGGGGCTGTAACCCCCAAGCCGGGAGATTGGCTCCAACAAATCCCAGGAATAACACCTGAGACCTCAGTCCAGAAGATTGCAATCCCAGGAACAGCTAAGATACTGTGCAGGACCCTCAGGCTCCCGGGCCTCTGGTAGAGGACCCGAGCTTGAAGGAGACACAAGACCGCCCAAAGAGGGCAAGTGGGGAATTAATTTTTTTATATATTAAACAGAGTCATCAGTGATTAAAAAGTGTCATTCTGGAGTCAGAGCCCAGTAGGAGTTGGGAGATGAGAGGAATTGAACCTTCAGGTGTTAAAACATGCATTTCTAGGCTCAAAACTTGCTTTATAGTTATGTATCTGTTTCACTAATACAGCTTCTATAATCATTAAGCAAAGCAATATTCTTAACAATTGCTAATACTTCATTCAACAAGATTTAGACCTTAAAAATTCTAAATCCCTGCCAGTGCTTCACAGATAAATAGATTTTTCTGCATAGTGCGCATATGAAACGTAGATTAAACCATTAACTGATGCGTCCCCACTAGACTCTAAATAGCCTCTTATGGTCATTGTTTTGATACACTATGTATAGTGTCCCCTTTTTTGAAGAAATCTTTTATTTTAATTCTTTGAAATGTGAAAAACTGCATTAGTGTTTAAATGAATGACAGGTGTACGCCCTGATTTACAAGAGAAAGTTTAACGTCTTTAACGTCTCATGGCACAAGATTTTATGGAATTACAGGCATGCTCTGTCCACTGCCAAATCAGCATATTTCTCTCGCTTAATCAGTCACAATAAACACAGTTCTATATTTCTTCCTTAGAGTGCAGCCAAACCTACAGGAAGCAGCCGTCCTGCCTGCCTCCTCAGCTCTTTCCAGCTGAATTTATCCATCATTTGTTGAACATTGTTAATTTATCTTGGCTGCCGCTGTTCCCGCTACATTTAAGAAGCCTGTTCTTAAACACCACACCTTGTTCCAAAGGCCTAGACTGGTGATTATCAACTGGCCTCTAACCTGCCATTCTTTTCAAAATGGGCATTCCATGATGGCGTCAACAAACAAGAGGTCAGCAAGCTGCAGGGCAGTTTTCCTGCCTGCTCTCCTCCTCTGGAATCACTTCATTGGTGATCCATTAGTGGCTGATTCTTTGATAACCTCAGGCTTCCTCCTGAAAAATTGCGTTGGTCACGCTGATGAGGACACTCTGAGCTTTCTGAACACAGTCCATCTCTCTTTCTCTTATCCTACTTTCTCCTCATCTGCTCTTTTCACCCAGGCTTCTTTTTCCTGATAAGAATCAAGAGAGTAAGGAGTGAGGCTCCTTCAGGCCAATTTATGACATCCGGCTATAGTAAGAGATAGGGCTTAAATGAACATGGCAATCATGTGATTTTTATAAAAACCTGTGATTATCCCTCCTTTTGTAGCAGCAAAACCTATGCCACCCAGAAATTCAGATCATTTAGACGTGTGTGTGTGTGTGTGTGAATAATTGATATAAAGACGGACGACGTGTAGAAACAGTCTCTCACTGTACAAAAATGAAGGAAACATCTGGGGTGCAAACAATGCCTTCTTTCCCTCGTGATGCCATTTGGAGCAGCAGGATCGAGTGCCTGCCCATACACCAGTGAGCAGAGCTCATGTATTATATTCCAACCCACTTTAATGCCATCAAATAACAATTTAAAACTAAGGTAAACAGAAAAAAATTCACTCTTGAACATGCATCAGTCTAATGGAAACTGCTGCCTAAGATAAACAGAAACAATCTTATTGAAAAATTATTTGAGGTGCACTTTCAGTTTGGCCCGAGTCCTACCTGATTCAAATGAAGAGGAGGGTTTTTTGACCTATATTGCTACCGACCACCAGAGGACAATCAAGTGGGGCCCTGTGTTGTCCATCGTCACATACAGTCAGTGTTTCCTTTGGTGGGTCTTGAGCGTTTTTTGTGGTGCTGCAGCATCCGGTGTTGTGTTGAAGGACTCACTGTCCTCAGGGAGTGCAGGCGCAGTGGGGGGGTGTGCTTGGTCGTCAAGGATGTGTCAGGCGGCATCCACATGACTGCCAGGATCAAGGGTTTCACAGCAGAACTTTCCACTGCAAGATGATCACTGTCATTCACTTCAACCGTCACTGGTGTTGTGTATATATACATGCATTTATATATAAGGAAAGAGATACATATATACATATTATAACAACAATACATTGAATTTTTTGTAATTTCTCTTCTTTTTCTAGAGTAATTACATATTTTTTTTACTTCTATATTCATCCTGTGTTTTAATTACAGGCAAGCCAAAAAGGTGTAAAGTATATCAGTGTATTGATTTTTAAAAAAATTGTATTTATATTGGGTTTTTTTTTAATTAATTTTTACTCCTGATGCTGTCTTCAATGGTGCTGCTGCACTCTGTGTATTTCTTTAATGATGGGTTAAGCCCTTTATGCAACATAAGCTATTAAAGACATAAAAGACCCATAAAGGCGTGGTAATGTTGACACCAACCAATAGCAGGAATAAAACTAATGTGTTAATGAGGGTGACATATTAATTTAACCAGATGGAACACGTTTTCTGCATTTTTATACGAGTGCAGGCATAAGTAAATGTTTTGAGCATTTCTGTCTTCTGGTTTCATTCCACCACAAAGTCACATTAAACACTTCTCCATTTTAGCGGGTAAACGAGTGTAGGAGTACTTAGCAAGATGGTGCTGCTGCACGTGAAACGTGGCGATGAAAGCCATTTTCTTTTCAGCACCACTGTGGACGCGCTGCTGGAGACAGTGATCCAGCAAATAACAGCCATTTACAACGGGAGGCTCAAGGTGGAAAGATTATGTTCAGGTGACAATGACGTGAAGCTTTACTTTCTGCCCTCAAACCTCTTGCTGTACTAGCTACTATTTAAACCGGATAACAGTTTGCTAGCAGAGCCCCACTTGGGTGGACAAAGTGTCTCAGCTGTAAGATTTATCAATTTTATATTTTCACCGTGTTCATTTGTTGGTTTTGATGGAATTTTCATCAAAGATTTGTCTTGGCCCAGCCTACAGATGATTCGATTATGGTCAATGGTCGAGGTCACTCAAAGGTCAAAAAGCATATTTATTTGGCCATAACTCCAGAAATAATTGAAATAGAGAGGTCTAACTGGTGTCATTTTGTAGCTGATAGTGCTGGTTACCGATAATTCGAGTTTGGGTTTCCTGGGTCAAAAGTCAAGGTCACTGAAACCTGAAACATGTCTTTTGGACATATCTCCAGAAGAAATTTACATAAAGACATAAAGAGGTATAACTGGGGCCATTTTTTCACTAATCCCAGGGTCCATCACAAAGCCAGAACCAACTGGCTCCGTGGTTCATGTGTCTCTTTTCACACCAAAGGTCCTTGACCTAAAAATGACACTTAGTAATGCCTAAAACAAGCACCAGTACTACAGTCTGGTAGAAAGCTTGCAGGTAAGTACTTATTGCCTGGGAGCATATATTGTGGGGAAATTAGCTGTGTTGGCAGCGGTTCGCATTCTCTGAGTGCTTTCTTTTCACGCAGTAATCCAACGGTACTTTACACTTAAATAAGAGACCGTCAGCATCTGTGTAGTGAAAAAATTTAAACTCTTAACTCTCAGTGTTTTTCATGTGGGGTTGAACTAATGATGTACCAAAACGGAAATACTGGGCAAATTCTAATTCTGATATTGACACAAACAATTTTTCCCGACAACAGCAACCGTTGTCAAGGGCGTAAAGAAATCCTCTGTATGAGAAATAACTTACCTTAACTTCTATAATGGTAACATGCCCCCTTGTTCAAGTTGTCAGGATTGGTTCTTTAGGTCCTCTTTATAGAAGACTTGGTCTGTCTGACTACAATTTTATGGAGATTGTTACTATTGGATTGCAGAACAACAGCAGAAATCCTCAACAATGAGGTTGAATGCGGCCTCTATTATTATTATCTATTTAAGCTGTATTAAATAAGCTCTTCAGGTCGACACAGTGACCTGCTTGTTCATCTATGACCCCACAGAGATCCCAGAGCTGGCTGACCACGGCATCACACTGCCCCCCAACATGCAGGGCCTGGCAGAGGAGCAGATTGTGGAGCTGAATTTGAAAGATGAATGGGAGGATGAGTGCATGCCCAGTGGAGGGGCAGTATTTAACAATGATGACATTGGGAGGAGGAACGGACACGGTAAGCCATGATTGTAAGTTGTACGCAGTCTGACGAGGTAATGATGTTAAATGAATTAGTAACATTTTTGGGAAGACAGTTGCGGTTCATATTCCATTAAGCTGCCCCTTGGGAAGGTATTGTGTTAACACAGAGAAGCAACGCATAGACATGTCAAGAAGCTGTAGTTGATCATACACCCTACTATGGGTAAGGTGCAGATGTATCATTGGAAACTGTTGTTAAAGGTGCAGTTCATCTCATTGAAACACGGAAAGTTTATTGATATTTAGTTCCTTTATATTGAAAATAAGCAGAACCCTCAGGAGGGTGGTATCTCCTAAACTTGACAACTCACACCAAAACAATATGTAGGGATAAATAGCACGAAAGGTGAATTTTGTTTCGAGTAAGGCAGAAGAAAACAAGGAAAGCAAAAGATTTTGTTATTTTAACAACCTCTCTCTTTATACTTTTTACCAGCTCCTAATGATAAAATGAAGGAGGTGTTGATGAAAACAGTGGAGGCGGCAAAGGCTCTGATCTCCAAAGTGAGTATAAATTTCCTACTGTTGATTCCCTTAGGTTCAGTTTTTGATTAATTCTGTCCGTCTGTCCCTCTCTGCTTCTCTGTTCCAGAAACAAGCTGAAGCTAATGTTTGTGTCACCATGGAGATGGTGACGGGAGCCCTGGACCAGCTAAGGGGTGCCGTCATGATCGTGTACCCCATGGGGCTGCCTCCTCATGACCCTATCAGGATGGAGTTTGAGGACCGGGAAGACCTTTCAGGAACACAGGTGAACAGCTGAACCTGTTCCAGTAATCCAGAGCCCAGAGAGCAAAGGCACCAGTTACCTAAGTTACTAACTGTAACTTAGTCTCCCTGTTAATCTCTTTAGCTTTCTCTTTCTCCCTCTCTCCTCTGCATCTGCCTTCTCCATCTGCGCTGTCGCTCAGGCATCTCTGCGGGTGATCGCAGAGGACGAGTGCCAGCTATGGTGGGCTGCCAAAGAAATGCAGAGGGGCAAAAAAGTGCAGGACTACGTTGGCAAAAATGAGAAGACAAAGCTTGTGGTTAAAATTCAAAAGGTGTGACACATTTCAGTGGAGGGAGTATATATTTGTGGCCTGTGACAGGCTGTCTTGTCTGAGAATAACTCTGTCTTCCATGTGTTGTGCTTCCCTTCAGAAAGGACAGGGGGCACCAGCGAGAGAGCCTCTGGTCACTGATGAGCAGCACAGACAGATGATGTTGTATTACCACAGGAGGCAGGAGGAGCTCAAGGTGAGGAGAAACTAAACAAACCGGTGCACAGGTCAAAAACCATCTTCCTCTTTCTGCTCAAGTTGAATGTCAAATTTTTCCCTGGTGACATTTTCAGAAACTGGAGACAGATGATGATAGCTACCTAGACTCAGAGTGGTCAGACAGACAAGCCCTCAAGAAACAGTTTCAAGGTCTCACAAACATCAAATGGGGGCCCAGATGAAAAGTGCTACCTCCCAGATTCCTACCGTGGAGCTGCAGGCCTGATTTGCTTCTTTACAGCATAAATTCTGCTCCAATGTAATAACACTGTCTGTATTATTACAGGTTTTCCCGGAAAACATTATTTAAAGTAGGTACTGGTGTGTTTATGCACATTCGTGTTTGTGTATACTTTTGAACCGAGTTAGGAAGGAAACATCTGGATACATTATATGACAGAACAATTCATGTCTAATGTGAAAAACTTGATTTATTTATATTGATACAACAATTATTTTAACCCTGTTATAAAGGTTTTACTCAAGCTGTGCAAGCAAAATTAAAGTTTATATTAAATTGGCATTACATTTTTGTTGTGTGTACATTAAAAAAACAAATCTAACATAGTGGCTCCTAGTGTAGCCTTTAAGTATTGCATGTCCATATAGTCAAAATAATAACAGGAATATTCATTGTTGGACCCAAAATATAGTTTTAGTGTATTTCATCCATATCTAAATAACTGACATGTATGTACACTGTATATCCAGTTTTGATATAAAACAGGGTAGAGTATTAAAGTAGGAAGTGTTTATACAGTAAATAAGCTTGTGTGCGGAACAGAAAGTGGACAACTTTCGATTGTGCCCTCGGTCCACGACCGCGTCTTTACTTTGCTGAAAGTCTCCACATTCAACAGAGTCTCAGAGGTAGTGGTTCAAGTAGGGTGCAGTTTTTATCCTTTCTTTTTTGAGTACGGGGACAAGGATGCAACACCTTTCCTCTCTTTGTCTCCCGTTACTGGCACTCGCATGTGAAAGCCTGTGCTGCTCTGAGAGAGGAAGGCAGATTGCTGTTGTCCCTTGTCCCAGCACAGATGTGGATGGTTGAGAATGAGCAGGTTGACCTGTGTTAAACTGTTGGCAGGGCTGGTGATTCAAAGAACAGTGCATCAAGGAAAAACATCCCGGGCGAAATGTGTAAATTCAAGGCATAATTTCACTGCTTCCACACTCACATTAGATGGCCGTTGAGCTGTTTGAATGACCCCTAATGTAGTAATACCATAGGGAAAACGGTGACGTTCTTATTTTTCTCCATCATAATAAATTGGCATTGAGTGAATATGTTCTTGGGGTTGTTTTTTTTAACCACTTCACAACAAAACCACAGATTCATCAACGATGAAAAGTCTCATTCTGGAGTCAGAACCCGTTAGGAGTTGGGAGATGAGAGGAACTGACACTTGAGGTGTAAATCCGATGTAATCCCTGGCTCAATATTTGCTTTATAGTATTTAATCTGTGCCATTGATACAGCTGTGATAATCATTTAGCACAATGATATGCTTAAGTATTACAATTTCCTTATTATTGAAATTTGTAGCTCCAACGAAACGCTCAGATTTGGCTCTGAAAATATGAGAACATTGTCTTGCGAAGCTTTACCAATGAATCGCCTGGGTTATGTGTAGCACTGATCAAACCAAAGGTTCTTCTAGCCATGAACTCAAGCGTCCGCTACTCGTGCTTCTTCCTCTTTCGGCTTTACCTAGAACAGCCAATCATCCTCCTCCATCTCTCCGTGTCCTCTGCATCTTCCTCTCTCACACAAACTATGTACTCTATAGACCAACTGACACTTATTTATTCCCATATCTTAGATTTTAATTCCTTGACATGTAAATATTCATCTGAGTGTGGCTCTCCAAAAGCCTGTCCTTGTAATCGCTCTTGTATTCACCACTTACAAAACAACTTACACTGCACTTGGTGAGTGATTGGCCCTGGTGAAGAACTGCATTAGTGATTAAATGAATGACAGGTGAAAGTTCTCTTTAGAGGGCTTTCACGTCTCATGGCACAAGATTTTATGGAATTACAGGCATGCTCTGTCCACTGCCAAATCAGCATATTTCTCTCGCTTAATCAGTCACAATAAACACAGTTCTATATTTCTTCCTTAGAGTGCAGCCAAACCTACAGGAAGCAGCCGTCCTGCCTGCCTCCTCAGCTCTCTTCCAGCTGAATTTATCCATCATTTGTTGAACATTGTTAATTTATCTTGGCTGCCGCTGTTCCCGCTACATTTAAGAAGCCTGTTCTTAAACACCACACCTTGTTCCAAAGGCCTAGACTGGTGATTATCAACTGGCCTCTAACCTGCCATTCTTTTCAAAATGGGCTTCCATGAGGGCGTCAACAAACAAGAGGTCAGCAAGCTGCAGGGCAGTTTTCCTGCCTGCTCTCCTCCTCTGGAATCACTTCATTGGTGATCCATTAGTGGCTGATTCTTTGATAACCTCAGGCTTCCTCCTGAAAAAATGTGTTGGTCCTCTGAGCTTTCTGAACACAGTCTGTCTCCCTTTCTCTTATCCTGGATGTGGGTAAAATAAAGATGGACAACGTGTTGCCATTTTCTCCCACTGTACAAAAATGAAACCAAAATATCTAATATACGAGCACGGGTGGTGTCTTTTGTAGCTGTGGTGTCAGGTTGCCGCCCACACACCTACAAGCAGAGCTCCGTTGTTCATCATGACGTTTCAGCCCGCTTTTATGGCCTCAAATGACACTTAAACCTACATCAAGTGTGATAAGAACTACCTAAAAACAGCATCTTTGGGAAAAATTGATTTGAGGTGTACTTTAGTCTGGCTTAAGTCCTACTTGATACAAATGAAGAGGAAGAGTTTGTGACCTATATCGCTTCCCATCACCAGAGGGCAATCAAGATGCTTTGGCTTCACTTTTGGGGAGCTCTGATGTTGTCAGTGGTATGAATACAACATTTAAACAATTATAGAACTGCTGTGACCACTCCTTTTGTGGCATATTCCATGAATGCTCACTTTGGTTAGGTTCTGATTGAGCATCCATGGCAAAAAAAAAAAAAAAAAAAAAATGGTTGATTCCCATAGACCGAGTCCTGCAAGAATAGCAAAACCCACAATTTTTTTTTTCTTTACAGTATAAAATAATTCTGGTTTGTGAATGATCAACAGCCGGAGGCTGCTTGAGCGACCCCCTGAAATTCTCCTGAGGGCACTGCGCAGCATCTGCGGCTTACAGTTTAGCCGAGCAGCCGTTCACATAGGCATTCATCCATATCTCCTGTATGATCATCTCCCTGCGCTCGATCCTCTCAGCCCGCTCAGCTGCCTCGCTCACGTAGGCCAGTTCCTCCCAGCTGTACACGTCCTTCCTCCCTGTTGCTGAGATTAAACAGCTCTCTGTCCACTCGTCATCGTCATCGTCGTCCTCCTCATCCTCGTCTTCGTCGTCGTCGTCCTCCTCCTCCTCCTCCTGGCAGTCGACAGCCTGGCTGTGAGCCTTGGGTGCGATTCCGAGATCTATGCGCTGTCGCCCCCTGCAGGTCACTCGGACCGACACAGCCAGCAGGGTGAATAGCAGACCCACACACACGCTGGAGGTGAACAGCAGCGCTGCCTTTTCCGGGTGCTCTGTGTGGGGAATGACAGCAGGTGGTGAGTAGCTGATATAGTAGAAACATGAGTGCGACGAATACACGTGAACATGTTTGCCTCTGATGTAGGCGTAGGTCAGGAGGGAGTTGCTCATCACAGCTCCAGACCTGTCTGGCCTCTTTGACTCTTTGGGGGAGGGCTCCTCCAGGTCTGCAGGCGGAGCTTTAGTGAAAATAAAGAATAATGACACAGAGCTAAAAAAAAAAAAAAAGAAGAAAAACAGAATGGAAACGAAGACGCAGTTACCTGTGTCTGTGCCCACAGTGGGAGATGATGTGGAGCTGAATATGTGAGGGTCTGCCTCCCTCAGTAAAGTCTGTGGTACTACTGGAAGAAAGACAGAGGAGATGAGACTTTATCCTGCCTTGGAAACACTAATTCAGCACACAATAGTATGACACTCTTAAACTATTTTTCTCCAACGCCTTGGCCAGGTTATCACACTGTTTTGCGGTGGGCGGCAACACCGGGCTCTTGTAAAATCTCCAGTTTCTCAAATACAAAAACAATGTCGCCCAATGACCTCACTGGCACTCGTGCCAGTCGCAGGAAGTTTAACAGGATGCCAGGCTCAGCACGCGAATCTGAGCTCACCGTCTATTACTCACCGCTACTGATAAGAACAGCTCACAGCTGAGATCAGAAGATAAAGTTACAGACGCTCACTCTCACATAATGAATACGGTTAAAACCAAAACGGCCGTGACGTTACCGTTTTTCCCCTGTATTTGAACCCCTCCCTCTGAGTTAGCGCCAGGCTTGTAATTGTGTCTTGTCAATGAGGAAGCAGAAAGGGTCCTAACCACAAGAATAGAGCACGCTCAGGTACTTCCTGGTTCCTGGAAAGCAGGGGTCCCTGAAGGTCTGGTTGCTCACGGCAACAGTACATTTCTGTTTGCTGTAGCATGACTTGGACACCAAGTGTACAGCCTCGTGGTTCAGACACTCTGAGGGGAACAGCAGAGCACAAAGTTAAATCACGCATCTAAGTTCAGTGTTTCTGACATGTTTTTGCTCGTTATGAGGCATGACAAAAAAGAGGAAATAAAAGTGAAACACAAGCAGGAGTAGAATATCTCAAAATGATGAATGGAGCCTTCTACAGGCCCTTTCACGGCGGACATGTTGACTCCTCAAACCAGGAAAAGTGCAGGCGTTCTTGGCAACATTAACAAAACCTGGGGTGCACTCTCATGAAACGCAGTCATGGTGAAGTTAGAAGTTACATTTGCGCTCTCTTTGCTGTGCTGCAGTGGGAAAAAAAGCTGAATTTATAGTTGCTGTTTAATTGAAGAGACATGTGGCATAAATATCTGTTGCTTTGCATTATAAAGGAGATTTTTAACAGGTTAGAGTCGATGATTTCACAGAAACGTGAGAAACGCAGCCACTGCACATACCAAACGTGTGACTATCTGCCACAGGCCTTTCTCCAAGGAGACAGTTCATGAGGCTGACTCTCCTGCGTTCTGCCATTCTTCCGTCACCTCCAATGAATGCTCCTTGGAGCGGGGGGGTGAGGCCCTGATGTTTGGCAAAACGCAGCTCTCCTGGGTGCTCTTTCAGAGGATTAAACATGGTAAAGTGTCCTCTGGGGTGCCCTTCCAACTGTCTCTTTCTCACTCTCCCACTATAAATGTACAACTTTTTTTAGCGCCTACAGCTGGTGCCCCTTTAATGATTCTCGCCCCTGCCCCTCAAACATCGCGGGTCCGCCACCGATTG
>KV751332.1:7447801-7475095 GCA_001698575.1 Mola mola | reverse complement strand
GGTTGTGAACTTGGTCTACGTCAATGATTAGGTGGTACCATCCGCATGATGGCAAGAGCTCGTGTTCTCCAAGAGGAGCACTGCGTGAGCACTAATGAGGTGATTACTTGTGAGTGGTTTTAATGCTGTTGCTCATCATGTATACAACACACTCGACCACATACTAATCTAACAATGTCATTTGGCATCATCCTGACAGATGGTGAGTCACCCGAGTGTAATTTTAGAGCCAAGCGTCTGGCGGCTAAATGTATTTTGGATGCTCAAATGTGCAAACGCAGACCTCTTCATAAGCCATAACTCTTAGCTGGCCTCTTCCTGTTTTGAGCCAAAAACACGCTGGCATGTTTCCTGCATAACCTGACTGCCACACCATAGACTACATCCACTGTCATCCCTCTCTGTTTGCGCCTCCATACGAGAACCCCGGACGTCCCGGCGACTCACCGAACGGGGGTGGTCTCGTCAGGTGCGAGGGGCAGGTGTCCGCCTGGTCAAGACCTCTCCCATAGACAGCTGCATAGATGTTCAGCACCCTGGGGGGCTTGCAGCGCAGGATCATCTCCCCTCCCTCACACACCACATGTCTTTTGTGTTCAGCTGAGTGAGAGGAAAAAGAGGGATGAAGAGGTGAAGGGGCAGATGCCGACGGGAACGTGAGGGAAAAGCGCTGCTCGCTCACTAGTTGAGTGAGACCCACTGATGTCTGAACAAGGAGCATCAGCTGACAGGAAGGTGACGTGACAACAAGAAAGTGGTGAGCAGGTCGGGACGAACGTAAACAAAAAAAGAGCCGCTGTACTCACTTGGTTTGCACTTGTAGTCCACGAGGAGGTATTTGCTCGTGCCAGGGCAGGGGTCCTTTCCAAACAGCAGGTGGTTGACGGGCAGCTGACAATCTCGGCGGCTTTGACACTCTGACAGCAGTTTCTGCACGAGATTTGACATCAGCAGTGCAAAAAGAATGATGCATTAACTGAAACACCTCTGCAATGCATCAGCTAAAAAGCGTACGTGCAGCTGACCCAGCGAGAGTAAAAAGAGCCCCATGTACATGAACAAAAGGCACCTGTAGGGCAGTAAAAGCCGAGCAGCTGTGGTTGCGGGCCCGGGGCGGAGGGTCCGCACCGCACGGCCTCGCCCCGCCGCTCCCGTAGAAAGCAGACTGGATGGAGATGGTGGAGTGTCGCGGACAGTGGAGACGCAGAGGCTGTCCGTCGCATGCGTGGGCAGAGTGGCTGGCGAGGATCCTGGAAAGGTAGTCTGGAGCAACATGACACAAGCATGCAGATGCACTGAAGAGACGCTCCAACAATAGACAATAGACAATTGGCTGGGCAGCTTTGTAGTGTGAGCGTTATTCTCTCTACCACTGTAAATGACAATATAATAACTACAATGATGTGTTTTGTTTTACGATGCCCCTTTGGGAGACAGGTGAGAGGCCTCAGGCTGCACCTTTGCACTGTTATTTTAGCAACAATGGAAATGTGAAAGCCACCTTACACCTACACATGTTCCAGTCCCCCACTGTGGTCACTCTTACACCAGTTATTTTACACTGCCACTGCACACACAGGACCCCAGTAAGAACCTCTCCTGTGAGTCTTAATTATCCTCATGCATCATCATCATCATCATAATCATTATCATCATCTTACTTGAGAAGTCGGCCAGGCCGCTCATGCGCCTGGTCCACAGCAGCAGAGTCAGGCAGAAGAGGCTGTGGCTCCAGTCAAGTCCGCGGCAGAGACGCGTCCGGCTCATGACCCGCATCCCCCGCCTCCGAGAGCATATTAGACACGCTGGAGAATTCAGTGCGGACCGCGGGACTTCAGAAAACACTACACGACACCAGAAAGCCGAACAGCGTCTATCCTTCCGCTGGGAAATAGCAGCTGCGCAACAGGTCGCTCCAAGATGGACAGACGGGCTGATTACGCGGACGCGTGGTGGTCGTCCCGGTGTTCGCTGGGCCGCTGCCGGACACCGAGGCACCGCAGGCGGCTTCCAGCGACAGCTGAGAGGCGGCGTGGTGGGCGTGGCGAGGGGGACTATTTTAAAGGGAACAGGGGCGACGCACTGCCAGGACCATTTATCCCACACACACACACAAGACGCGCATGTTTACTTTTTGGATTATGGCAAAACGCTTCCATTCAGCCACGCTGCACCTGTGGTTTTATTTAACCCCTCAGCTCACGTGGTGTTAATTAATGTGTGCATTTTATATAAAGGTTAGAGCGAATTTGCCATATGGATAATTTTCATTACGGTTGAAATTTAACATGCACGTTGGAGCTATGTGAAATGATAAGATTGAGGTTTAGCCTCATTATACAGTATTTTGATGCAACTTAAACAAGTAGAATAGGGTGCAAAAGTTCTCTTTCTTGTAATTTAATTTTAAAAGTTACATTTTCACATCTAAGTGAAACATTTCAAGTTTTTTGTTTTAATTTTGACTAGTCTGACTTATACAGTTACAGTAGCGTTGAGATGTTATTTTATGAGCTTCTTGATGCCACTTTGAGCTTACGTGATAGAAGCCTGGAATATTTTGAATGCTCGCCGTCTTAAATAACACTGAAAACCCCTTTTAATGTGCTTAAACCTCCAAAGTCAGTGGAATTCTGCACCCAAATGTTTGCTGCGTGTCGTTTTGTTTGGAGCAGTCAAGCAGGCCGAAAAGGGAAAGAAAAATGGGAGTTGAATTAATATGTACTCTGAATTATCAAGGGTATATTATGTTTGTTATGCATTATTTGCAGAAATATTGCAACTATTTCCAGCACTTAGTTTCTGTTTCATTTGACGGATATGAAATTCTCTTAGCTGATACCCATTTCAGGGAATTTTCCACAAAGATCCCTCTAATGAGTTGTAACAAAGATATGAAACGGTGGCAGAATATTTTACAGAATAACAACAGCACAGTGGTGCAGTGGTTAGCACTGTCGCCTCACAGCAAGAAAGTCCTGGGTTCGATTCTGGGTCAGGACGTTTCTGTGTGGAGTTCGCATGTTCTCCCTGTGTCTGCGTGGGTTTTCTCTAGGTGCTCCGGCTTCCTCCCACATTCCAAAAACATGCAAATCTGGGGGTAGGTTAATTGATCACTCCAAATTGCCCGTAGGTGTGAATGTGAGTGTGGATGGTTGTTTGTTTCTATATGTCAGCCCTGTGATGAACTGGTGACTCATCCAGGGTGTACCCCACCTTCGCCCCAAGATGCTGAGATAGGCTCCTGAGACCCCTAACGGGATAAGCGGTAGAAAATGAATGAATGAATGAACTTTTACGGTCTTAAACGACAGCAGAGCACTGAAAGAGCCCCTCAATTAGATAAGAGAGGCTATAAAATAAAGACAAAACATCTAATTAGTCTTAATGATGTTTTGTAAGAAACAGGAAGAGGAGATCATCAACCCAGCAACAGAAAGTCAGAGCAGAATTTACATTTTCTTCCTTCTAAAACACTTTTTTTTCCTCCTCAAAGAAAGCAGCTGTGATAAAACATATGCTCCCGTTTCAGGGATATTCCTTTATTTCCTGTTAAAACAGGGAGACGCAGCAGTCACGTGGTGTGTTTGAGACAGCATTAAAGTGCAAAACGTCAGACGGTCAGAGGGAAACACTGTCAAGCGTTTCACTTATCAAGTCTGTGCATCTGAGACAAAAAGAGCGGAATCACAAATGTGTCTACCTTGTCTTTGTAAGCGTTTGACCTTTGACCCAAGTTGGTGGATCTAATACATATTTTAGAACTTCAGAATGTATTAAAAAAAAAACCAACAATATTGCAGATAATGATCTCTGAATTCCATTTCCATGCTTCAACACTCGAGAGTCCTCGTGCGAATACGTCCTGTCTTCACTTGAACTCCATATTCATCTCAAGTTGTGAATCAATGGCAGCCTTCAGTAGAGGGAAAGATATGGAATTAGAACTGAAAGGTAAGTGGCCGCATCTGATCTTCCGTTGAACGAACAGGTCACACACTCACCAGCTCTCTTTTTGCTTCCTCTATCTTCACTTGAGCAAGAGACGGGTTCTGTTGTGTTTCAGGAGAGAAAACTTTATCACAGACCGAAACTCACAGTTGTTTCCAAATATATGGTTCCTCATACACGGCAAGTCAATATTCCAAGGATTGAATTGTTAATTTTCAGAACAGTAGCTTGGATAACTGAAAACAGCCATACCGGGCTTAAGTCCATGTATGGCTCCAGTTTCTTCTTCAAGGGGATTATTTCTTGTTTCAGTGTGGCGACTTCCTGCGGAGAGGATAATCAGATGACACAGTTTAAACCCGGACAGCAACAACAATGTGTCACATTTTCATTATCAGTGGTGCTGGGATTACCTCCGAGAGCTGCACAATAGCCTGGTGGGTGATGGACTTGTCCATGTTCCTGGATGCCAGCTGAGCCTGCAGGGTCGAGGAAGGAGAATAAAACAGGCGACCCAGCGCGGTCTGGACGTGAACAGTCTGTCGCGCTCGCGGCACCAAGCTACATTCAGTCTTTCAACACAAAACTGGCAACTCTGTCACACGACAGGAGCTAGTTTGCCATCCGTCAGAGGGTCATTTCTGCACTTTTAGTAACAGTTTTACAGCATCATCATCATATTGTATTTATTTATGGGCCTTTGTGCAATGTTGCTGACTGACACCATGTGCTTACAAAGGCATTCCAAATCTGTTATGTGTGTGTTACATCTGTGCTCTGTTGGTTGCATTTGTAGGTCTTATGTGTTTATCATGAGTTTTAGCTCATACTGTCACGCCAATGACTCACTGAACAATAGTTTCCTCACGGGGGACAATAAAGTACCTTCTTACCCATTTCATTTACGCCTTTGTTAGAAACAAGTACAGAAAACGGAGTCAACAGATTCACAATTCTGGACAAAAACTGACTTAAATAACATCAATGAAATAAACAAGCATAAAAAAAAAAATAAAAGGGGTTGAGCTGCTGTGTGCAACCACCATCTGAATTCAAGTAGGCAATATATTTTAGCCCCTTCCTACCTCCTGTCACTACCTACTGCTATATGAATTTTGCTCATGTGTGGCATCCCTGCCGATTTCAGCAAACCAGTCCTGGACACACCTCTTCCAAATGTCTTGGACCGCCAGGAACTCCCACATGACTACAATTAAAGTCCCTTCTGAGTCTGGTGCCTTACTGAAAGTTTCATTTTTTTTTCTTAATCTAGAGTAAATGTACCTCGAAGATGTGAATATCTGAAAATAAACTGGGTGAAACAGAAAAGCGGCACTGCTCAGTATCTGGGCACTTGTTGTTTTTTAATAGTGATATATTTTGCCACGTATCACCACCGTAATACACAACGTACCTCTGCCCTCTCCCGTCTGTTGGCCAGCTCTTTGGCCTTTGCCGTTATGAAATCCATGTTGAGCAGCTTCTCCTCCGCTTTAGCGCTCTCCACAGCCTGAGATTTCGCAGCTCTGCTGATATCCCTGAAAACAATTGAAAACATCGGTGGTACGGATGACGTCAACGTTTAAGTGACTGCATTTTGGCATTTGACGAAGCGATAAGACATGTTCTCACTCTTGCAAGTTTCTCCGTAGCACCAGAGCCGCACCGAGCCTCTTCCTGAGGGCCCGCAGTTCCCTCTCCAGTGTCCGGTGGGCCTTCTCTGCCTCCAGGAGTTCGCCGGTAAGGTTGTTCACTGCGGGCATAAAGCTGGACGAGACATAGTCATCAGGGGAGCTGCTGTCAAATGAAAGTGATGGAAAGGAGAACTCAACAATGCAACAGCAGCGCACCTGCCCAGTGATGTGTCTCTGACTCCAAGCACCATGGCGACGTCCACCAAAGCAGACACGTAGTCAGAGGTGGGCTTCGACAGGCTTGTATGGGACAGGCCGACGCCTTGCAGAAGAACATCCCGCAGATGAGCACCTAGATGGAGGAAACAGTTCTATTTGAATGTGTGGCTGCAGTGTTGTCCAACTGTTGACTACATGATACTGAGGCCGCCTATACAAAAGGTTTTATAACAGCTTGTTTCTGTAGTTCTGGCCCTCATTCCCAGTAACAATAATGTGGTACAGCGCAACGGAGTGGACGTTTTGGTCATATTTGACCATTGGAGAGGATGCGTCCAACACATATTATGTACAGCACAGCGCCACACTCACCCTCGGCTTCATACTCTGCTGCTTTCTGTCGGAGGTCTTCCGTCAGCAGCGCCGTCTCACTGCATCGGGCTTCACTGGACTGAGCCAGCTGGTGCAGGAGGTCCACCGTCCTCGTGTTGACCTCGAACTGTGGCACCGGCTGATCTCCGAACACCGCACTGAGCCAGCTGTTCACCTGCGGAGCGGCATGAAACCCGATGACAAACCAACGAGAAATCAACTTATCAAGTCGCATTGGCAAGACTCTGAACATTACCTTGTTGAGCTTTTCACACATGACTAATGTAAAGGCACTTCACACTGCAGCAGACACTTTCTTAAAACATTTAGGGAGTCCAAAAGCTGCGAAGAAAAACTAGAACATTTTTCGCGCTCCAAACAAAATTCTAATTCTAATTACTTCCTGGTTATCAGCCAATCAGAAGACAGAGCTCTGCGCAAGCTACTTTTGCTGACAGCAAAGAATGATATTTCTAAATATAATCAAATCGGACAAACATTGTAACTTAATCAAATGAATTTGAACTAAACAGGTAGTGGAATGAATAATTATAAAATATTGAAGAGTTTGGTATTAAGTATTTCCGGTTCACGTTTCCTTCGAGCCCCCGAAGATGAAGAGCAGATCAAGATAGTTCACGGAAGCTCCCTTTTGTTACGATCCTTTTCCACCTAACTGGAGAACGTTTGAGAAGCTTATTGAATAATGAATAGATAAATGAATGACAACATTAGATTTTTATAAAAGAAAAAAATGCATTTGACACAGTAGAGAAAAGGAGCTGTAAGATCAATAGTCAGGCCTACAACATTAAACCATTTGTCATGTATACCCCTTAATATTGATGGCTCATTAAATATCTCTAGAAAAAATCAAAATAGAACGAGAGAATGATGAAAACATTGGGGACAAACAAAATGACTATTAGTTGTAAAAATATCCTACATAATAACTTATGTTACTCATTGTTCATATAAAGTTCTGAACATGCATGTAGGCCCATGAAAAGAATATAATTAGAGATGGTCAAACAAGATGGGAATTGGCTTTTTAGGTCCTATTCTGTTTACCAATTTGCTTCAAAACAAAATTATACAAGCACAATGTTTATAAACCCATTTGGATCGCATGTCCATCCAAAAATAAAAAATAAAATCGTAACTGAGCTTACGGTTCTTTTGCAAAAAAAAAATGGCTTGGATTATGTATGAGTCACTATCATGTAAATAAAACATCAAAATGTGCATCTAACATAGACACAATATAACATATTTAAAACACATACCCTTTTCATTTATTTTTTGAAAGTATTAAATTACATTGGGGGGGGGAGAAACGTGTCAGTCTTCCCTCAAAACCGAAAGCGGAAGTACACAAAAAGAGTTATCTCTCGCCATCGTCTGAATACGTCAGGGTTGTCGCCACCCGCCTAAGTTTGAACTGTTTGTTTTGGAGAAACAGTTAAAATGGCGACGAGAAAAAAGGCAGTAAACCATCAACAGAACAATGTAAATTCCACGTTCGATACGTCGAGTACAGAGTCCACGGTCGTCGAAGAACAACTGTTTGGTCAGGCGGAGGAGGACGAGGACGGCGACGACGGACCTGTGGTCTTTATCTGTGCGAAGTGCAGATTGCCTGTCGGGGATTCGGCGTCCTGGGACGGAAGCGAAGATGGGCAAAACCAAATAAGACTGAAGCGTGAGTTCTGGTTTCACTTTCCAGTATTTTCTTATTTTTTGGGCCAAAAAGTAGGACCTAGAGTAAGGAAGGCAATTTCAATGAAGCCACCACCACTTTGTGAGCAGTGGCGATCATAGAGTCTGTTGGGGCCCTAGGCAGAAACTCTCAGGGGGCCCCTCCAACCAGGATTCGTCACCATTATACCACCACCATCACTGTTATAAATAACACTACACCATCAAAAGATTGCTAAATTTAAGCTTTTTTTTTTTCCCTTCAATTTTCACATCGAACCTGAACATGAAACACTGTCGTCTGAGTCGGAAAATGTTTTCTTGTTGCTTCAGAGCGTCTCTCTCATGGCGCTTTCACACCGACACGACTCCGTGCCGGTTCTGGTTCGTGCAGGAACCAAAAAATAGCTGTTTCTTCATTGCAAACCATGACGTTTCAGTGATGTCTTTGTTGGGTGTATCTTATTATCAGGAAGAATAGATAAACAAGTGTTAGTAGCTTAAAAAAAAAACAAAAAAACACTAGAAGACAACAGACACACAAACAAGTACTTGTGCACCCTGCCCGGAGGGGTACCAGGACCCCGTCCTGGAGCCAGGCCTGGGGAAGGGGTCCGTAGGCGAGCGCCTGGTGGCCAGTTCTTTGTCCATGGGGTCCGGTCGGGCTCAGCTCGAAAAGGAGACATGTGTCCGTCCTCACGTGGGCCCACCACCCACAGGAGGAGCCATAGAGGTCAGTGCTATGTGCATCGGGTGGTAGTCAAAGGCAGGGGCCTTGGCGGTCCGATCCCCGGTTGCTGAAGCTGGCTATTGGAACAAAGAAGGACGGAGACCAGATCTATGTGGAAGAACGTTGTTCAGTGGTCTGCGGAGGAAACAAAATGTTTGGTTGCGATTTGGGCATCCCCCAAGTTTCTGGAGAAACTCGAAGGCAGCACCCTCAAAAAGAAGCTGTATGTGGAACTAGCAGACAAGTTAGCAAAGGCTGAGTTCACAATAACACCGGACCAAATTATAATAAAATTTAGAAAATAAGTTTTGCATTAAATCACGCCCTCCTATGGTTACATCAGCCTTGGGAACTTTGGTTTTGTTAGACCAGTCTGAATGCGGGCTGGTTCGCAAGAAAGCACTGTTCTCAGAGCAAGGTTCTCAGACCCGAGAACAGAACCAGAGCCAGAACGAGAACTGTGTCGGCGTGAAAGCGCTATCATTTATTATCAACACACAGGTTGTACCAATGATGACATCAGCTCTGTTCTTGGAAGCCTTCGCTCCTGTGACGGGCAGATGTTCATATCCGACATTACCTCATCTCTCCATGTCATCGACTGGAACAGGCTTCAAGATTCATCCCATTTTATTTTTATATTAAAGAACTTTCTTTTAATTATTAGCTCAAACACTAAATTATTCCTATAAAAAATGTATTGTATATCTCTACTATCTCTGCCATCATTGTTAGTAGTATTAGTGTTAGTATTAAAAAAAAAAAATCCATAAGCTACATTTTGGCCAGTAGGTGGTGATAGTGCACAGGACGCCAGCACTCTTTTGCTGAGGACAATAGATGTGATGAGAGGATGCTGAGGAATCTGGGGAAAAACAGGTTTTGATCTTGAAGTGTCTTTGTCTCTACAAGTGGTTGCGTGCATATCACTGACATTTTGAGTTTTAAAGGTGGTGACAAACTTGCCGCAGGTGCTGATTGTTCCTTGTTATCCGTGCAACAGTTTCTTTTGAAAAGACAATGCACCTGAATTGTAAAAGGAAAAAAACTCAAACCATTTTGCGTGGGCAACATCAGAACATTAGGTGTGCTTATAAATCCTTAAATGCACCTCCAAAATTCACATCAGTATTGATTTGAATAATATAGAAAAATATTTTTAGAATATTAAAATACAAAGGACATTAAAGCCTTAATTGCAAATAATTGCAAAATATGAAATATGAAGAATAATATACTAAAAAGTATGTATTGTAAAATAAAAATTTATTGTGGTCATATTTAAAAGTCGCTGTACGATCAAGCTTTCAAAGCTGCTGTTGACACGTATTTGACATGTATTTCTGTCCCAGGGGTCACTGACAACGTCCTGGTCGGAGATGAAAATCACATGTATGAAGTGGGCGAACGATCTCTCTGGTAAGTCCTGTCCATTATTAAAAGAAGTATTCAGGTCCTTTATTAAAAAATACTGCACTACTCAGGTAAAAATACCCTAGTTAGGTAATGTAATTAAACTTAACAAAACGACAAGTGCTCATCTTGCTCCTGGATTGTCCTTTTCGATTACATCTTAATACTACATGGCATTATTTATTATTATCTTATTATTATTATCTACTTGGATAAATGTAGTGTGTCATCCTCCTCCACTGGATCATCGGCCAGTACACCTGGGCCACAGGCAACTGAAATGGAGCTCTATTTTGTTAGCATTCATTTTGTTTTCCAGCGTTCTCGGAACAGTGACAATATCTGTCTTTTGCTTCAGTAGCTTCACTTGTTGGATCTAATCTGTCTCACAGTGTGACTCGGGCTACTTTTCTCTCCACAGTCTGATCGTGGATCTGTCTTGTCGCGGCTGCAACTCTGTACTCGGTATGGTTTACGTGTCCACGCCAAAGAACCTGGACAACAAGAGATTTACCTTCTGTTTGAATGTAGCAAATATCGACAGGTATGTTTAGGGCTCGAGTTATTAGCTGGAACGTTTAAAGATAGAGATACATCAATTACCATTTGTTCAAGGTGATTTTGTTCAGTTTGTTCAATTTCTAAATAGGGGTATAAAAGAAAGGTTGATTCTACAGCTGCAACGATAATCTGCAATTCGTCGACTGAAAGAGAATTAAACGACAACTGAACAAAGTTATTCAACATTTGTTGTTTCCAGCTTCTTAAGTGTCAGGAATTGCTGCTTTTTTTTTGTCAATTCTGGCAGTAAAGATATTTTGGTTTAACTACTGGTTGATGTAAAGAAGCTTTTGAAGATGTCACTTTGAGTGTTGAAAAAAGTTTTCTCAACATTTTTCACTATTATTCAACGTTTTATAGAGTAAATGACTAATTGAACGACTGAAAATCATCTGGAGATTAATCGATGATTAAAATAATTGTTAGGTGCAGCTATAGTCAAAGCCCTTTTTGCTGTATGTGGAGAAAGCAGTGTTGCAATCTATCTTGAGCTTTTTAGATCATCTAGTTCAAACTGACATCATAAACACAAAGAACACAAGCTTGCGAAACAAAATATTGCCTTACTTAATTAAGTACCAATTACGCAATACTTGTTTATCCTCATTTCTAAAGAATGTGTGATGATCGTTTGATAAACACTTTATGAATTAGAAATTATTGTACACCTGTACAATTATTGAAGATTAAAAGCATACAGGTGCCTTTGAATTAGACTCAGCTTTGTCCATTATCCTGTATGATATTTTATTTTCCAGTTACGTGCTCGGCTCTGCGAGCCAGATGTTGGCAGCAGAGGGCCCCAACGAGCAGCCAGTCACACTGGAGTACAGAGGCGTTGTTGAACAACAGCTGATGGAGGTAATTTACTGCTGCTGTTTTCCTTTGTCTGTTTTTTTCTCATATTGTACTGCTTTGAGATGCAATGTCTCGCCCACTGAGCAGATTATCTGCTCTGAAGCTCACTGCAATGTGAAACTACAATCAGGTAAAATCTAGTTCTTAAATTTTTATTTTTGATGTGTATGAAATGTTAAAAAAAAAAAAAAAAAAAAGTTGAAACACTGCAGATCGAACCTGAACATGAGTCACTGTAGCCTCGGTCAGGCAATGTTCTGCTGTGGCTCCAGAGCGTCTCTCTCATAAATTATCAACGCATAAGTTGTGCTAATGATGACATCAGCTTTGTTCTTGGAAGCCTTCGCTCCTGTGACGGGCAGACGTTTGTATCAGACATTACCTCACCTCTCCATGTCATCGTCTGGAACAGGATTCACGATTCAGCCCATTTTATATTAAAGAACCCTCTTTTATTTATCAGCTTTAACATCTAAAGCACTCCTATTGAAAATGTTTTGTATATCTTAACTACCTCTGCCATTATTGTTATTAATATTAGTGTTAGTATTAAAATTCTCAAGGTACTGCCATTTTTCACCTTAACAGTGGAGATGTTCCTAAAGTTATATTAAATCACCCTTTGTTTAAAAAAAATATCCATAAAGCTACATTTTGGCCAGTAGGTGGTGATAGTGCAGAGGACGTGGGCACTCCTCTGCCGAGGACAATAGATGTGATGAGAGGATGTTGAGGAATCTGGGAAAAACATGTTTTGATCATGAAGCTTCTTTGTCACCACAACTGGTTGTGCTGTCGCTGCCGTTTTCAGTTTTAAAGGTGGTGACAAACTTGCCGCAGGTGCTGATTGTTCCTTATTATCTGTGCAACAGTTTATCTTGAAAAGGCAAGGCGCCTGAATTGAAAAAGAATAAAAAAAGGAAAAAACAAACATTTTGCGTGGGCAACATCTGAAGATTAGGCTTGCTTCTAAATCCTTAAATGCACATTCTTTCCATTATTGTTCTGTCTGTCTTTCTGTCTCTCTGGCGGTTGGATAGTATGCAGGTGGAAACTTTCCTCTCTTTTTCTCTTCAGGACCTTGTTTACGATCCACTAAAAGAAAACATTTCAAAATGAATTGAGTCTTAACTGAAACAATTAAGTTCGATTTCACTGCTCGAATGTTGCCACACCAGCTGAAAAGAAGTGAACGGGTTAGCTCTTATATCTACCCTCCTCATTGACCTGCATTAAATACCTGTATGAGTTGCCTAAAAGATCAATCAGACTATAGTAAGCTCACTGTAAGTCCAAGTTCTGTTTTTATTTCTTATCAGCACTGTGTTTAGACAGCTTGGGGGCAGCTTGCAAAGTCAGTTTGACAATTTAAAGTTACATTTTCATCATGAGTGATTTTCAACAGATTTATCATCCATAACTCATGTAGGTTTCAAAAATCAATACTTTAATTTGCCCAAATAAGATGTTTCCAGCGGGTAGCAGCAGTATAATTTATTATAAAATGAATATATATTGTGGACAAAGTGAGCTATTCCAAGAGGTCCCCTGAGGATGTTGGAACTTTTCACTGTCTTATGGTTTTTTATAGCCTCATCAGTTGGCCCTGAAGATAATATATAACACATATTATGACATGATGAGATGAAGAAAATCATAGTTACAGCCCTCCTTACCTGTTTAATTTTATAAAAATGAAACCAAACATGAAAAACATTTGTTTATCTAAAAGTGCTGTCATTTTTTTGGCATTTATAACTCAGGTGTGGTCTCTAGTCTGAAAGATGACAACCCCACCCCCCCCATGTGTTCTTTGTCCTGGGCTGTGTGTCTGATGAAGGTGTTCATCGCCCCCACTGCCATACTTAATGTATTCTGTCTGTCTGTCTGTGTCTGACCCTCAGACACTTGTTTGGGTGCTTCATCTTTTACACCCTCTGACCTGTCTCCCCCGCCCCTCCCACTCATCCATCCCTGACCTATTCTCCCGCCCTGTCCCGCTTTTTCCACTTGTCTTTACTCCTCCCTGCTTTCTTCCTCGCTGCATCCTGCAGCTCCCATCATTTCCCTTCCTTTCCCTCTGTTCTCACCCCCCCCCCATACCTGCCCCTTCCATCCTCACTCTTTATTCATATTTATGACCATGCTGTTGATTTTTGATGTGATTTTTGACCCCTGCTCTCCCCACCAGATGAAAATGATGGTCATGTCTTTGACACTGAGGCTGGAGAAGATCGAAGCTGGCATTCAGGAGGGCGGCGATAAGGCGTAGCAGTGATAGATGTCAACGTGTGTGTGTGTGGGTGGGTGATTTGACTAGGTGTTAGGTTTAATATCCTCAGTTCTCGAGGCTGCCTTTACCTTAACGCCCCCCTTGTCCAAGTTTCATCTCATCCACAATCCCTGTAACACATACAAACATACAAACAGGCTCGGCTTGTTCTGATTACCGATAGCGAAACAATAACCGCCTGCACTCAAAACTGTTCTGTCATCTTTCTAATGTATTAAAAAAAACTTTGTAATGATTTGCATCTACTGATTTGTCATGACATTGACTTACCGGGTTGTTCATTCTTTTTTGCCCATGATTGTACAGAGCCGTTAATTTTAAGTCATTTTGTTTAATAAAGTATTCAGCTGTTTCCGAAAGTGAGTAAATTCATTATTGTCAGATTAACATTAAAGATTAAACCAAATTAGACAACTTTAAACTGTAATCTTTTTAAATGTTTCTCTCTTTTTGTTTTCCTCTGTACTAAGACTGTTGGGGGGATCAGTGGCTCATCCTGCTTTGTCTCTAATTAGAGCTATCTCCTGGATTTAGGAGTTAAACAGCAAGTTTTTAGGCTTTGGTTAAGGGGGGGCAGGGGGGTCGTTTCTATATGTGTGTTTGTTTAACAACTGACCCCTAATGTGCCCAGCCACACTCTCTTAGCATGGTGGGAAAGTGGCTGCGCCCTCCCTCATCCACGAGGTTACATCAGCCGCACAGAACAACAACAGTGAGAAACGGCCAACCAGCACGCTGTTTCCAAGGCCAGGTTGCGATGGCAACTGAGAACACGTGCTACGCTGAGTGCCTGTTGGCATCTCGTCACCGCGTTCACCGCCAGCTCGCTGGCCGGCACGCCTGTCAACAGACGTTATCCCCTGCTCGCGCTCAGACACATACACGTGGGAGGAGTCCTGACTGATTCCCCCCCCCGCCACTCTCCACCCTAATCCATATGTGATGTTTTTCTCTATGCTAACCCCACCCTTGCCCCTCTTTCTCCTTCCCCCTCCTGCTTCTCTCCTCCCTCTGGTGCTGGGAAACAAATTCAAAATAACAGCAAACAAGCCTCGTGGTTTTTGTTGTTTCTGGCGGGGGAGGTTGTTGTTGTTGTTGTCGTCATTTCCATCCAGTCTGTTTTAGCATGAGGTGTCTGCATGCATCCGGCACAGAGTGGAAGATGCCCGCCAGCCAGTCCGCTGTCCAGATGTGCTGTCCCGTCTTGTGACTGACTCATTTTAGAGCTCAGAATACATCCCTTTTTGTTTGTTTGTTGTTTCATTCAGAGCCACAGAGCTTAAAAGCTGGTTCCCGCATGTGAAGCATCGCGGTAAACGCTTCACTGAATGGCCTCGGAAGTCATTTAGCCGTTTCATTTATAGAAACACCGTTGCTGGATACGTTGCACCGCCGAGTGCAATTATTGCACCGGTTTCACCCCAGTCGCCCCTGAAAGTCCCAAGCCGACACACAAACATACACCAGTCAGTACATCTACACACACAGTCTCCAAGCACTTGGGGACAAAGGATGAATAATACAGAGGCATCGTCTGAGTGAGTCGCCTCCCCTCTTCCCCTCCTTTTCACCTTCCCTAAGCAATAAGGAAGCAATGTTGCCATGGAGGCAATGAAGCCTCGACACGCTGTCAGCCAATTACAGTCTTCCCTGAGTGAAACACAGCACCAATGGCTGCTCGAACTGATGCTGCTGTTGCCACAGACACTGAAATCCGATTGGCTGAGCTCCGCTCTTTGATCGAATTTCTGATCTTGTTTTTGTGAGGAGAAAATATATCGGCGAATGCCAACTTAGTAAATATGTTGGGGTTTTTTCTTCATGAAAAGAGGAAAGTGTGTGGAGAAAAGTGTTGCTGTTTGAGAGCCACATTCTCTGCCACTTTTAGTTCTGTGATAAACTGAGGGAGGTGATTTACTTTCTGGACTTTGTGAGGTCTGCGTATTTTGGCAGACAGTATTAAAAAGCCTAATTTCAGTTTGCATTGCAGTTTTAATCAGCACTCCCCCACTTCTTTTAATTGCAGTTTTCTTGCCTTCATATTTTGTTTTTCCCTGACAAAGGAACCCCACCCCACCAGTTGCTCGCAGTTGTGACCAAATCTGGTTTAACTCTTGATTTCCCAAAGCACTGTCCACTTTGTTTCACTACATTTAGCTGTTCATTTTGTGCTGTAAAAACTCAAATTTGGTCAACAGGTTATTCAGATATTACATTTTTAGTAGCAAGGCATTTTAATGGTGCTTCTATGCAAACCCTTTTTAAATTTTAATTGATTGCATCAGTGACAAATATTTAATTTATCATCTATCTAAAAATGGGATAAGGAACCAAAGTAAACTTTTGACTTTGTTTATTGGCACTTTTGGCACATGCTTTTTTACACCAAAAGTCATTAAGGCAGTCTGGTCTCATCGTCATCTGCGTCGGATAGACCAGACTGCAGGTCACTTAGTGAAACCCCTTCATCCGATAGGTTAAATTTCTGAAATTAGTCTCAGGGATAAGGGTGTCTAAGATGATGAAACTTAGCCCCTCTTTTTACACACAGCACCTCAGTGACGAAACCGCAAAATCTCTGATACGTCCCGGCCTTCTCAGCTCATTAATCACCTTCATCTGCGTCTGTGATCGAACCGGATAGCCTGCCTGTTAGAGCCTCGCTTAACAGAATAACCCAAATCCCCTCAAAGCCTCCTACTTCATTAGAAACATCTGCTTGTTTATTTCTCGCTGCATCTTTGTGTACACCAGTGTCTGCCAGGTTGTCTCTCACTCTCCCCTCCTCCACTGCATGTGCGAAAACTGCTGAGGGAGGCAGCAGTGGTCTGTGAGGGCGGCCCTGGATGCTCAGGATCGTCTGTGTGACGGACAGGACAGCACCCAGCATTCGTTCCTGCAGCAGGTTAAACCGCCTGTTTTTCTCAGACACAAAGGCTCCACGCGTTGCCAGTGACACACTGGTCTGTGTGTGCGTATGTGTGTGTGATGAGAAAGGAGCTGAAAACAGGATTAGTGTCATCAGGATCTAAGCCTGAACAGATTGACTGAAATAAACTCCAGTGGGACAGTAAATAGACAGTTTGACGAGCAGCCAAAATACATTTATCGTCCACACCGTGCCACCAGTCAGGTGAGTTATTTACTCAACAAAAAACCTGCGAACATTTAGTAGGCAAACCTTGTGTCCAGGTTGTGCCTCATCTAAGCTCCCAAAATGGATCCTCTCTTGTTGTTCCAGTGCGTCTCAAGATGTATGTCTTCTTCTCAACACCTATAAATATATTTGAACTAAATATTTGTCTTGTATTGTTTTCGGCAACGTTATCAGATTAATGATGTTAAAGTTGGATAGCGTGAAACACTGGTGTATGATTAGAGCACAAGCTTCACAATTGTTTTAAAGGTACACTGACTTTGTTAGTCGAAGTCACATACTAGTGCATCACACAAAAAGTTATGAAAATAATGAACTTCTCCACGATAAGAATTTTTTATTCAAATTGTCAAACTTTCATATACTTCATTTTAATTTGTCTTGTGTGAAGTAAAATAATTCAAGCCCTTGTTGTTTTAGTTTTGATGATTTTGCTTTTAAAATTTTAATAAAGGGTTGGAGCCTATTTCAGCATTTTTGGGCGAAAGCGGGGTCACCCTGGACAAGTTGCCGGTTCATCACAGGGCTGACATATAGAGACAAACAACCATCCACACTCACATTCACACCTATGGGCAATTTAGAGTGACCAATTAACCTACCCCCCAGTTTGCATGTTTTGGGACTGTGGGAGGAAGCCGGAGTACCCGGAGAGAACCCACGCAGGCACAGGGAGAACATGCAAACTGGACAAAAACGCTACATTCGTTTTATTAAATGTATTAGATAACAGACCAACTGCTAGCCTGTTGCATCACAGCATGATGTTTCACCATCCGTCCCCATCGCCAAGTTCTTGCATAACCCATTACCTTGGCATTACACTGGGATTGTGTGATTGAGAGTTATTTTTATCTTAAGGCATGTCCTACAAAAAAAACAAAAAACATCAAAAATCCAAAATATTGTGAGTCATATTTAACCTCGGTTGTAATTTAACATGCCACATTTAGTTTTGCTGACATCTTTTATGATGGTGGTCCATGTGAAGTATACGTTCTGGTCCACAGGGAAATTTTCGCGGTGGCATCGAAATGTTCCTGGAATAAATTTTTGTTTTTTGCTGTACAAAAAAACACACAAACCTGGTGACCAGACATCGGTTTGAGGATCACCAACCTCATTATGGACATCGTGATGTGACCAAAGACAACATTGAAAGGAAGCTAAAGAGAAAATGATAGTGTTTGAGTAGGAGGCCAAACAAGTACTTTTTCAGAGTAGGAGAAGGTGCTCAATTAGTAAAACTTTCTTGATTTGAGAGAAATTATTTAAAATTGTCTGACATGATCACAATATAAAGTCCGTGGGCTGAGCGGAAACTGATGGGTGGGGCCAACGGGAGAAATGGTAGTGGCATGATGAAAAAGTTAATGTGGGGGCTAGAAAACCTTTTGGTGTATGCAGCAAGTGAACAGTTCTCAATGGATTAATTTCCACCTTTTTGCAATCAGTATCTAGTTCTTCTTTTACTCTCTATGTTTTAGACTCGTTAAATAATATTAGCTGACTTGCTAATTGTATTGTTGTGTTTGTGACTGTAAACTTACTCATTTCGACTGAGGTTTTAGCTGATAAGATGATACAGTCCGGGGTCAGCAGCCTTTTTTCTTGGGTTTCTTGGTTATGTAAGCCTGGTATGCTGGTAGTCCTGCCATGTAACACTTTTGCAAGTGGCTGAGCCTGCATGCTTTTATTAAACTGATGCAGTGCCTAACAGCTGCCAAGATTGTGTCTCAAACTGGTCAAGCTGGTTATCAGCAATTAATTCCATGGAATAGTGATGGTGTAATGTTGTTTTGAAGTTCCCTTAAAGTTGTATTGTGTGACCCTGAAATAAGGTACAACATTTTACAAATTGTTCCTTTAATGTAATTACGATGAAAAATGCCTGCTTATGGGCAACCCCTGCTGGGACTCTGTGGTGGATATTTGTTTGTTTGTCAGAAGAGTCATTATTGCGATGTGACCTCCTTACACACAGATTAGGGTTGAAATAATCTATGTGTCAATAAAAATATATTTCTTCCTTTCTTTAAGGCTTCCTGAGATGATGATAGATTAGCAACTCCTGCATACGGAATCCTCCAGAAGTCAGTCCAATCTTTGTTTTACTAATGTCGATTCGTCCATCAAGAATTTATATCTATAAAATGGGCACTGAAAAGTACTGAAAAAGTCAGACCTACAATTTTTTTTTTACAATGAGGTGACTTGATTGAGGATCAATAACAAGAGATGACCACCTGGGAGCTCTTTCCTGTCAGCACTTTTATTGTGTGTGTTTTTGATGCTAACACACCTTCAAGCAACTACTGTACTACCTGTACAGTCCCTGTGGTGCGTACAGCACTGGGGTTAAGCAAAAGAACTCACAACCTGTTTTTTGTCACACCAGACCACCTGGGGATTTTCGACTAACTGCCCGCCTGTCTTTGATAAACAAAAGGCTCCAGCTCTAATGCATTTTAGAGCCACTCTTGCCCCTCAGCTTTTATCAGCTTAGCCACGCCAATTTAATCGGACGTCCCTGTTTGCGTTGTCCCGTGTGTTTGTCTCATGGCTCCGATGATCCCCCTTCTTTGTCTCGTCCGGCCAGTGTCACCCAAAGAGGTTTATGATGGGGACGCGGGAGCCACAGCTGAGTAGATTAGTGTCTACTGTGTGTGAAGGAGGAGGGGTCATAACATGTGTGTCTGTCATTTCTGAGGATTCTTCAGCTGTCAAGAGGGTGCGGTTTTTTAGCCAGCACCAGGTGTCCTGTAGGAAATGTAGGAGGTATGTGACACAAGTGGCACATTGAGGCTATAAAGCAATAGAGACCCTTCCACAGCAGGGACCCTGGTCTTCATTAAGTTCTCCTGGTGCCGGGAGCTTCAGGAATAAAGTATACGCCTCTGGCTTTGTAAAAAATAAGCATCAATTAAGAATATTGGAATCAGAGAATTATTGTGGAATTACTTAATTACAGTGATTCCATTGTATTAATTCTAGATTTCTTACCGTTAAAAAATAAAGTTGTATATTTGCATATATGCGTGGATGAACCCAGGCAGTAAGCAGGTGCATTTGAGGGACCAGACAGACACATAATGGATTTAGTATAAATATTTAAAATACTTTATACAGCATAGAAATCTCTTGACACTCAAGCAAAACCATCCGTTACAAAATCTTACAAAAGATCCCCAACCCGTGAATCTGTATCAATCTCAGTATCAACCAGAAAAAGAAAGAAAAAAAAAAAAAAAGTACAAAGATGCAATTTGCAAACAGTATAGTTTGACTTGTGAAACATTGCATGCAATTTCATTTGAACAGTGAGAAGCCTCGTGTGCCTATGGAAGCCTTTTTTTTTTTTGTACAGTCAAATCATTTTACTTTCAGACACTTTCAGAAACCCTTCTTACAGAAGTGGCAGGAACACAGGAGGTGTACTGTTATTTACAAGCACAATTTTCACATTGCTCTCAGAGAGCTCTTGGCAAATACTTGTCATTGCAGGTAACACTTAAGACTATTGCACATACTACAGCATTAAGACATAAGGACGTGAATTACTTTCATGGGTGTTACGTGATCCAAGTGGCAGTTCTTCCCACCTTCATATACTCAACCTTTGGTAAGGTTACTAAGTGTTATAAGGCTTTTGATTTGTTAATTTTTTTTTTTTGAATCTTTTTGTTTTTGTTTTTTTTTATTCAAAGCAGACTTATAACAGGCATATCCTCCTGTGAGAGTCGTAACTAAGAAAGTTGTTCAGTGTCCCTGTGGGTTATAGAGGCGATGTAACACGCGTGTATAAAAAAGTTATAGCTGTGAATTCATAGTTGAGAAAATTGATGAATGCTAAGAAAAGTGAGAGTATGAGTCTACTCGTTATCTGTCTCAGTGTGTCGACTGATTCTAATGGCACGATCAGACCCTGCAACACGGCGGCGAAATCGACACAAGGATGGCATAACTGACAACTGTTACGTGTTAATATATGAATAATGCAGTGAGGTAAAAGATGGCGCACGTTTGTATGGGTTTTGGTTTTTAAAGAATAGTGCAGTGAGCTTCTTCATCCAGTCAGCATTAAGAATGCAGTGCCAGCTGGCTGGAAGTCAGCGGGTATCGGTTTGAGTTTTCACATTAACATTTATACATGTAATCAGGGTGAGGGCCGGGGTCTGTTAGCTGGTGTGAATCAGTTTGCAGGTCAGTTAGTAACCAGTCACAGCAATATTACAAAAGAGAGTATCTCTTCACTCAGTATATAATACAGTGTTTTTGTGTGTGTGTATACACTTTGCTGAATTTGCTCATATTACATGATATCAGTCTCATTGATGTCACCACCTCTTATTACATATTGGCAACGGTAACAGGAGATGAATCATGTTTAAACCCCCTTAAATTTGCTTTTAATGATCAAGACCATCATTAAAAGTGGCTCAGTCGCAATAAAGGGTCGGTTCACGGTTTAAAAGGCCGCTCTGGAAGACCCCTTCAATCTAACCAAAATGTTGAGAGGGGCCTTGAGTTCACTTTGTCTTTCTTTCACTTCCTTTCCATGGTATCCCTCAGCAGAGGGTCTTGAGGGCACCTGAAGCACAGAGGAGAGTCTGCATGGGGTAGGGGGGCGGCGACACCACTTCTTCAACGACCTGTTCTGGCCGGAAAGTGAACGGCTGCAGCTGGACCTTCTTCTTCAGGATCTGTCCGATTCCCATGGAGGGGAACTTACTGCGGTGTGTCGGGCTGTCGGGATCATTGCTGCTGCTGTTGGAAGGAGGACTGAATGCTGACGTCGGGTTGAGGGGACTGAAGGCAGACTTCGGGGGACTGAAAGCAGAGCTTCCTGGGCTTCCTACGGTACTCGGTGGGCTGCCACTGGTGTCAGAAGAACCACACCACTCTGACGAGGATCTTTTCTTGGGCTGCGGATTAACAATGAGGACAGGAGGACTTGGGATTGTGGCCTTCTTCAAATAAGAGGAGTCAGGTTGGAAGGCAGAGACATGACGTGGCGGGGACAGAGTGCCGTTGGTCAGCTTGTACCAGGGCGAAGCCGGGGTGCCTTCAATTTGCTCTGCCTTGGAGAGGGACCCAAAGGAATGCATGCCGATCGGCGAGGGTGCCGGGGGAGCTGGTATGTTGTGTTCTGGGCTTGTGTTGACTTGGGGGAGAGTGGCCAGGCGCCTCCGTTGCTGTGGAGTGTTGTGAAAAAGAGGTTGGATCTCTAGATACTCCATCGAGGAAGAGGCGACGGTGCCGGGTGGTGCCAGAGGTGAATTGCGATGGCCACCAGTAATTGCACGTAAGAGACCTGAAAAGGTAATAAGAGGCACTGAAAAAAATGCCTTTTATTGTTTGAATATAGACATGTAGACCTGCTGTAAATAGCAGCAAGTGTACTACATCTGTCATGTCAGTAAAAAAAATGTCTTAAGAACACAGGTACAAGAGCATTCTGTCCTTATTTTAAACTATAGGTTAAAGTCCACCAGCGAGTTCTGAAATGCTGGATCTGGTACAGCGAATAAGCTTACACTGCAAATACTGGAGAACACTCATAGAAAAGCAAAAGGAGCTTAGGCCCTTCAGCTTAGCCCCCAGGTTCTTGTTTGTTAATTAAAGCTCTTTTCGAAAAAAAATATGACCTGGGAGATTAAACCATTGATCACTTTTGAAATTCCTAGGTCTTATTTGAAAGAGGTGATGCTGCTCTGATAAATCCAGCTAAATTCCAGGGTATTTTTCTTTTCTTTACTATGCTCTTTCTTTAATTTCTTGTTCTTGATACAACTTGCCCAGGATGTTTCCTCTCAGACAGATGGGTTGTTGGTTGTTTGAATAGGAAGACAGCTAAACGATGGATGATGGATGGAAGGAAAGGTGGATGGATCGACGGGTGACTGGGTAACTACAAATGTTGCCGTACAAGAACATGCATGCTCAGTCAACCTACCCTGTATGAATAAAGGTGAATAAAATCAATAAAATGTAACAAATACGCTTTTCTATATGTTTTTGACTATATGTTTCCACTGCTTTGCTCCATACCAGACAATTGCTCACCTGTTCTGTGCTTCTTTTCCTTGCTGGGTCCTTTGCTTACGGCCAAGTAGACAGGCGTTTGTTTGGGGGGGATTGTGAGCTTGTCCACATGCTTCCTCCACTGGGTCTGGAAGTACTCATTCCTCTGCTTTTCTCCTTTCTTTTTTTCCTGGAATTGCATCTCCTAAGGCAAATAGAGCAAGCCACTACTTACAGTTACCCTTTGCTATTGGCAAACTTTCTGTCTTATCTAACAGTTTATCTGAACTTAATGATTGCACCCTTCAGGCATTTGGAAGTGTGTCCAGGTGTCATTAACAAACACTGGAATTCCTGATAAAGTTGAATGGGGTAAGACTTTGATTAATAGAGAACAATTGAGGGAGAAGTTGCAAACAAAGATCTCTTTACCCTGTACTCTTTAGAGAGTCTCTTCATTTTCTTGTTGAGGAGGAAGTAGACGGCCAAAGTGTGGCAGGCACGGTTAGTGAGGACAGCGCTGAGGACTTCGCTGTGCTTGTAGTTCATCTTCTCCGTCATGTGCAGCAATACTGTGTGGTTGATCTCCTCAATGTGGATCCTTCACACAGAAAGAGAGTATTAATGCCTCATGGAAAAGATTTAGAAAATAAAATATCCAGAATTGAAGAAAATACAAACTTAAACCATTTAACGGGGGTGTTTACCTGTTGAGGTACGGTGCCCCTGTGTTCTTGTTGGCCAGCTGTAGCCATGAATCAGCCATCACTTGGTGGATATTAGGCCGCTTGTTGGGATCTGGTTCAAGAAGCTTCTTCAGAAGACAAATGGCAGCTGTGACAGAGAAGGAGAATAAATACTATATAAAACGACGTTCCGGGTGTTCAAATCACCACACATAAGCAAACTTTTTCTGCGACTGAAAGACACACAATTCATGTTATCCTTGGAAGCGCGGCTGCTCTATTTTTTGAAGCTTTTGGAATAAACATCATATAATTGGCTCACCGCTTTTAATAATTGGAGCACAGGTGTTACACAACCATCTTGACACATTGCATGCAACCACTGGCAGGCTAACCTGGTCCTTATCCTCATCACATGCTTTCATGTTATTACATAACGACTAATGAGACAGAACATCTATGTCCTGAGCTGGAATAATAACTTCTTACACAACTCAGTTAAGCCATCCCACGATTTGCATATTAGAGAGTGACACACAGAGCCAACGAATGAAGACAGGTATTTACAGTAAAGAACGTGACGCATGTTTGTACTTCGTTTGATAAGGTCAAACATGTCACTAATTATGTCCCAACTGGTCTTCTAGTACAGTGCCACTGTTTTGGTCACATATTTTAACCCCTGACTTTGTGTTTGGATTTTCTTCCTGTCTGCTTATATGCAACAATTTCGGAAGTGAAAAACAATGTCACCCTCTAGATATTTTTTCTATGTAGTTATACATAAACTTAGTAACTTTTCTGTCAAAGCTACAAAGATTAGTCCTGAGAAATGCTTTAATGAAGACTTTTCCTGTGTCGCGAAAGCTAAGACAGGTACTCAATTTAGCTTATGGTTTCTTTCTTTTAGTTGGGATACTTTATAAATTTCACTGTGCACCTGTGGAGAGCGAGGGGGGTAGAGGGTTCATCTCCTTGTCCACCATCTTCTGGTGCAGGGCCCGGAGACTGAAGGGCTCCACGGTGAACGGGAGGGTCCCGGTGATCATCGCGTACATGTTCACACCGCTGGAAGATCAAAATCAACACTCATTAAAGAAAAGGAAAAATAAAATGATAAAAGTTGAGATATAACACCTTATTACATGTCTGAAAAGAAGGAGAAAGCACTCACATGGACCAGACATCCACCTTCGGCCCATATTTCTTCCTGGAGAGCAGCTCAGGAGCGGCGTAGGCTGGACTTCCACACTGGGTGCTGAACGGATCTGAGTATCCCAAGATGCCCGCACAGTTGCTGAGGCCAAAATCTAAAAGGAGAGCAGAGGTGGGGTGAGTGTCCTTTCTGGGTTTATCACTGTCTTTACAGCTCGCCCATTACACGAGTCGCCTCATCTCAGCATTACACCCAAACAGAGCGACATTAGCTCTACGGTGAGAGCTTGTAAAGGTTTTATCAGCATGTTTAATTGCTCTTAACGGTTCACCACATGTGGGATATTAGACGCTGAATGTCCCATGCCAACAGAGAAAATCTTCTTGGTTCTGCTCTACCATCAAACTACCATCAAAGACCGTCTTGCATTATTGAACTCATGAAAGGGTTTATTGTTCAGCCTCGTACCAGACATGGAAAAGAAACCAAGACACAACTTTGAGAAAAGATAGATTTTGTAAATGAAAGAACTCATATTACCTATGAGTTTTATGTTGTCCTGCTCATCCAAAAGGAGGTTTTCAATCTTCAGATCCCTGATGGACAAGAAGAACAGGGGGGAAAGTCAATGCCTGCAAAGCATCAGTATTTACATTTAAGATAATTTATCTGAGTCACCATCGTCACACAGTGCAAAAGCAGGTTAGGTAAGCCGTCCGCGTGTCCCAACACATACACAAACACCCCTCCCAATGTGGGTCACGCTGGCTGAATTCTATTGTCGGCCTCCAGATCCACCCCCACAGTCTTAGAAATCCTGTTATACAGTTTTCTGAGTTGGCCATCTCATCATGATTGAAAGTTAGTTCCCTAGCTCTCTGTTGCAACGAATCAAAGATTCCCAGGAGGAGATTTGATTTAGTGATACAGTGAGAGAGCCGTTATCTCTAAATCAAATTAATCATTGTGTCATGAGACGTAATTCTGTTTGTGAGAGAAAAACACTAGAATGACAAATATCTGCACTCAGTGATGTTGGATGTGTATTTATTTCCTAAGAAATTCTTAGCAGCTGTCTTGGAGCGTGGCAGCAAAGATATGCAGCAGACAGACGAGGAAATATTTGGACTCACAGTAATGTTTATGAGAAGGACTTAATTTTGAGAAAGATGATCACATCTGACTGTTAATGTCAGCTTTGCCCATTACTGGCAAATTCTGTCAGAGGACTGGATTCCTGAGGCATTTACCCAAATTCCCATTTAAACCTGTAGACCAAAGCGAGTTTATATTTTTCTACCTGTGCACGACACCCGCCCTGTGCAGGTGCTCAACGGCCAGCACCAACTGCCGGATGTACTTCTGAGTCTCCCTCTCGTCGAGGCGCTTCTTGTCGTAGATGCGGTTCATGAGGTTGCCACCAGGGCACAGCTCCATCACCAGGTAGTAGCTGTTCTCCGTCTCCAGGATGTCCAGCAGCTGCGTGATGTTGGGGTGGCGGATCATCTGCTGGATGTGGCCCTCCCGCCGCAGGTTCTTGGTCACGTACGAGTCCTTCTTGGCCTTCCTCTTGTCAATCACCTTCACCGCCACCTGGGAAACAGAGGCAACAGGTGAGTGTAGACAAAGCACTGACTTCTCGGTTTTGATAATAAGACCCACAGAGAGTAGAGCACTAGCATGTTGCTGTGTCTTGGAGAGGGGAATTGGGGAGAGTTGTAGTGTAACAGGTGTTCCGCCTCTCATTCTCCATTGCGGGTCTATATAACACGACACTGACCTCTCCCACACAGCTGCTCCCAATGTGGGGCAACCCAGGCGCTGCAGGGCCCTGAGGCTGCAGGAGGGGGAGGTGTGTATGTGTTTTGTAGGGGTTACTGAACCATCATAAACTAGGGAAAAGCAAATGTTACTCTGTGTGTGGAGAAGGCGCCGAGGCCAAATGGACAGATAATATTCCCACCCATTTGCCTCAGTCCTGCTCGCAGCAAACCTCACACAAGGAGAGACAGCAAATGTGGAAACGAGACTGGAGAAGGACAAAATAAAGACAGATTCTCAGTTAGATGTCATATGTTTTTTTGTGTGTTTCTTTTTACTTTTTAAATTTTATTACTCATCCAGTCTGCCCTTGTTGATTCCTCATAAAAAGCCTAAGTACACGTCCTTTATCTTTATGGCCAAAAAAACACTTTTACTCCCCTGTCGCTAATTACATTCAATAATGTCTCCATCTGCAATACTTTATGCTTTGCCCGCGTCTCCTTGTGGTCCGTCTAGACTGGGTTCAAGAGCGTGGCTACCATGCACAGCAAATCATCTCAAGGAGATCACATGCACATGAAAAGGCATGACCAGTGAAACTAATCACCATATCCATTGATGAAATGGTGGAGGCCAGAATGGTTGCGCGTACGTGTGTGTGTGTCCCCTCTTTCTACTGTCCTTCAGCTTGTCTTTCATTTTTACTTCCGTCCTTTCATCCCTCCGAATTGATTCACCTCTGAAAACCTTTTTATGGCCTCTAATTAAACCTGGCTGT
>KV751332.1:7402942-7446073 GCA_001698575.1 Mola mola | reverse complement strand
GGGCCAGCCCAGTTTTAAGCCAGCTATTAAACGCTTAGGCGTCCGGTAAAGTGCGTTAACTCGGGTCTCGGCCCTAATAACAAATGAAGGGAAGCGGAGCTCGCGCCACCTGTTCAACCCAAAGCTCTCCGGTGCGCAAACTCAGCAGGTTCCCAAACAGATCTCGATCAGCGCAGGTGTCAATGACACAGGGGGGGAGAAAAAAGCCAACGTCAATCGCGGGATGACTTAATACTTGTGAGGGTTTAAATGAAATAAGAGAAAACCTGTGGCTCAGTCAGAGGCGGGCGGTCACTCGGCGCCGCGTCTTCACACATGAACGTGTGCGGAATGCGCGCAGGCAGCGTATTGCTCAGTTTGAAGGGACTGACTTTGCCGGGGCTGCTCTGGGGGGCGTTTCTTAGCGTGATGTTGGTGGGGGGGGGGGAAAAAAAACACACACAGCACCACACTCGTGCTGTGGCGACGCTCAATCCAATGAGCGCGCGCGAGAGCAAGGGTGACGGCTCCACCCGGTGCGCGCAGATCGAGCACGACTATGAACAAAGAACATATTTGTAGCTAGAATGTTGGCACAGCAACAGAGTCGCTGTTTAAGTGGGTTTTTTTTTAAATGCCTGCGCCGTTGTGCTATTGCTCAGTTGTGTTATCATTTGGGTGGACTTGCTGCGAAAGGGACCCTCAGTGAACCCGGTCCTTGAACCACACGGCATGGAGATGCAGCCCCCTTTATGGATGCTGAACTGATAATAGTTGTACATAAGGGGCGATGTGTAGTCAATCACCATGTAGGTATATATGTTGAGCCATTTTGTCCATTAACTTGGAGTTCTGTGAGGAACAGAAAGTTGCACTCCAGTGTTCAGCCGGCAGACAAAGAAGCATCCATCCGCGCGCCCACAGACGCGCTCTCCTGCCACATTAACATGGTGTTGATCAGTACAAGGAGGACACCTGTGGGGAGGGGCAACACCTTTATAACTCGTCTCTTCAGGTCAGATTAGTCTGACCTGAGACGACATTATTTAATTTCATTCTCAATCTAGTGAACCCACAGGAGCCAAACTTGAAAACAGACATCTGATGATATCCAAAGGGCAGTTTATTGTTATGATTTGACGCATCTTTACGGTCTCCGAGCCTTCAGCCTGCGGTGTGGCTGCATTAGATATAATGAGCATATATACAGGTGCGCTCTGTTTTGTTCACTCCATGCAGGAATGGGATGAAAACATGCAAACCTCCACTAGATCATGTTTTCCAGACATCACGCAGACGCGCGGACATGTAAAAGTATAAGTATAGCACCATCTATTGGACTTTATTTGTACTGCAAAAACATAAAGTCTGACCCATTGCCTGAGTGAGTTTGGAGTCTTGACATTTTCCACTGGCCAGTGAAAAGTTGTATAGGCCATTTATGTTTACGTTAAATTATGATTTAAAGCAAACAATCTGTGAACAGATTGTTTACTTTAAAAAAACAGAGTGCCCTGGTGAGGGATCTCAACATAAATCTTGTGTCTCAAAACTTTAGAATATCTTGAATTTTTATCAGTTTAAGAAAGTGAACATTTCAAAGCCCCTATATTTTAGACTCATTGCAGTTAATCTATAATGTTTTAAGCATTTGACTATTTTGATTCTAATAATTATGGCCCATGGCCTAAATAGACATCTCAAAACATTAGAATATTTCACTGTAATCAAAATAAAATCAAAAAAAGCTTGAAATATTTGACTTTGTGTGTAATGAACATAGAGTCTATGAAAGTTTTACTTTTTTAAATTCAATCACAAAATCAGGTACTTTGTCCATGATATCCTACTTTTTTGAGATGCACTGGTAACTGTATTGGAAATGTTGTGCACATCCTGTTGCATTGTCTTATTTCAATGTAATAACAATAAAAGTTTGATTTCTAAATGTTTAGTTGATTTCCTGGTTAAATCTGAGGTCATGAACTAGGTCTGCTCCAGAACAGTACAACTAGTTAATTCTGGGCAGTATAGTACAAAGTACCTAAAATCCATACTTAAGTAAAAAAAAAAATATATCTATAATGTTGAAAAATTACTTTGGTAAGAGTTAAATCCATAAAAATACTACTTAAGTAATAGTCTTAAAGTACCTGATATAAAATATACTTCTGACATCAAAATTATATTTCTGACAATAATGTACAATGCACATAAGGATCAACGGTCAATGTAAATGTAAATGTATATATATTTACATGTTTGCACTACAACATACACTATGGGAATGGTGCAATGCTTTTCCATCTGGACAATTATCAGATCCAATATTCAACAGTTTTCTATAGAAAGGGATTAGGAACACTTGTGAAAAAAACCCAACATATATTTGAGTTAAGTGAACGTGTGAAAATTTTGAGTTTGAGGTTTTTTTTTCTGCAAGATTCCAAGTCCAAATGTGTTATTTGGGCTGAGAAAAGCTCACGTGATGTCTTAAATGTCTTCTGTAATTTTCTGATGATCAGAGTTTGTTTTTCTTATCTTTTGTTTTTTAATCTGACAGCCAATAAAATTAATGTGTGGATGCAGCATCCAAAATTAATGTTGTTCTGTTTCTTCTGCACGTAACAATAATTATTATTACACTATTTTTTGGGGGGGCGTGCTGCTCCTTCTATATTTAAAAAAAATATATTTTTTCATCTATAGAAACCATTCAACTATCAAATTGTTCAGCTCTTTAAAGACATATTTGCTTGGATTTTCCTTCTTTCAATCTTTTAGATTTGTCTTCTGTGGCGCATCTATGACCTGTGAATTCTTAGATGATGTTTTTTTTATGTAATATAAAAGACATGAAAGACATTTTGAAAAATTAATTTAACTTTTCAGTTTCATGAAAGTACATTCCAGTTAGGCCAACTGTGCTGCGACTGTTACATGTCAACTGTCACTGCAGCTCGCCTCTTCTCGGGCTCTTTATCTCATATTTCTGCAATTCAGCAAATGATTTCAATAGTTTTATTTTTCAGCAATCCGCATCCACGCGCATTCTGGCCTGGATATCGCCAGGTGACTCCGCCACTGGTTCAGAAAGTCGCATATATAAGATAACATAGAGTATATAGTCTGTGTAACAGTAAGACAATGCAAGCGCACTGGGAGGAAAGAGCCTCACCTGTGCCCCGTAACCCGAGCAACACACGCCACCTAGTGGACAAAAGTCGACACGACCACGCTGAATCCCATCATGCTTTGCCGTGCCCGCCGACCTGTAAGCTACCGATGCTAGGCTAACTCTCGTTAGCTGCCGGGAGAGCGGACATGTTGTACCGACCCTTCCTTCAATAAACATCGCAGTAAGCGAGGAACCAGGAGCTACGGGGGAGGCTTGGAGCACCGAGCAATCATGGACGCGGTTAATGCCTTTAACCACGAGGTAAGCAGCCGCCGGGGGCTCGCTGAGACTCTGGAGCCATCGAGTTCTGCCGCTGCGGGTCATGGTGCTGTGCTGCACTCAAGCTAGTCGAGCAGGACCGACCTGCGGGCCTAGCTAGCTGGACTTGTCCATCTGAACCTGGTTTGGGGCTACCTGAATTGTCGTTTGTGCTGCGGCTGTAACGTTACCTCCAGCGCGCCGAATGTTATTGCAGAAACACAATGCAGGCTAATGTTGTCCCGTCAGCTAGCGAGCTAATACAACAATTGTCGGTCCACAGTGGTTCCGGTAACCTTGCACAAAGTTCGAAGACGGTCGTGAATGTTAGCTTGTGGTAGCATTGCTGATGGTAACGGTAACTGCTGACAAACGCAAAGCGAGCAAACACACCGGCCTGCTGTTATTGTCACACTGTAAGCGCTCAAACACTTCCATTAGAGCAAATAATCTGCACGGCCTGTGTTTGCCAAGATGGCTCAACAACTTAGTGTAAAGCTCGAGGATTGATGTATGGTAGAAACCCAGCTAGCAGTCAGGTCAAGCCGTGTTATAACTAGCTTGTACCAACATTGCACCGCACTGTTAACGCTCACAGACCAAGAGCAGTTTTCTGGTGGTGCTTGAAGAATGTCTACAGCTTCTGTCTGCCACAGTATCAATTAAATAAAATGAAATGTTTAAAACATGTCAGCATATACTTCAGAATACCGCCAAGATGCACCCATTAAAAGAGATGAGATGTCTAGTTTTATGGATGCACCAACATGGCATTTCTTGGCCGATCCCAAAATTTAAAATAATAATTAAAAATAACAATTTGAACAATGACTGATACCCTTTTGTGTCAAGGAGATAAAGAAGCTTTTTTTGTGTATAATATAGCTGGTCTGAACTTAAACAATGGTAGGCATCTTCCCCTGCAAGTTGTCAGGACTGGTTTCTTTGGTTTTCTGCATATAAGACCTGGTGTCTGAGATTGAAGGTGGCTATTGATGGATTACAGGAGAAATGCAGACTGTTTATTTCAGTCACAATTTGTTGTAGTGCTTAAGAAACTCCATATGGTTATGTTAACATGGTCAAAAACATGATTTTCAACAGATAGGGTCTTTAAAGCTGCAGTCAGGCGTAGGGTGTAGGAGAGCAGATGAAGCCACGGCAACATTAAGAGATTATTATTGGCCACTGTTTCAGTGAATGTGGCTTTATATGCTGATACAATGATACCGGTCAACTGCATTAATGTTGGCTGATACCAGTATGGAACCTATAAACTGATGCATCCCTGTCTCAAAATACTTCATTATTTTGTTAAACTTAGAATGTGAGGAAAAACTATCATCATTGTTAAGACGGATAAAATCCTCAAAGCGGAAAATCCTTTAACTTTAAAGCTATTTTCTTTGCCCCATACTATAACAGAACTTGATGTTGTCATTCTGTTTAATGTAAGCGGATACTCATGTCGATGTAGTGAAAATGTATCATTGTTGTTCCTGATACCACAGTGAGATTTTCTGAAATTCTGTTTTCTATAATCAGATACAGAATTAGACTGTCAGCACATATTAGGGGGTAAATAATAACATGGAACTCTTTCATGCATTCATTGTTTTTTGCAACTCGTCACACTACTAATTTAATGTTTTTTAAGGCCCCTGTCAGGCAGTTATGAGCAATGAAACAATCGACGCAGGATTAACAAGTGGTTGAACAGTTCATAAGCCACTCAAACGATCGCAGTGTCACCTAAGGTCTAATAGCAGCAACAAGCAATTTATCAGCACCTCTATTAACAAATTGTATGATATCATCAAACATAAGAAAGTTCAGTTGTGAACAGCTTGTGCTGTAAAATTGGCCCTTTGGTAAGTGATGAGTTAACTTTAAGGGGAAATCACCACTGAGACTCATCAAGCACTGTCCTCTTCTTCATCTATGTCCGCAGTTATTCTCATTAATGGACTCCAAGCCCCCGATATCTCGGGCAAAGATGATCTCCATCACCAAATCTGCAATTAAAGCGATGAAAGTAAGAATAAGCTTAGTTTTTCTTTGTGTTCCAGTTTGTAAATTATACTTCTAAATCTATTTGAACAATGTTTTCTGAATTTCTAAAATAATATCCCTATTTTTTTTTTTAACCTATATAATGACGCTGCTCACTTGCTTCTCTCTCAGCTCTACAAACATGTAGTCCAGATTGTGGAAAAGTTCATCAAAAAGGTGAGACAAACCCCTCTTTGTTCAGTCTTTGCTCAGTTTCTCCTCATGCACCGTTAATAAACTTAAATATAATATCTACTTCCTTTCATTCTGTCTCTTCTGTACAGTGTAAGCCTGAGTACAAGGTAGCAGGCCTGTATGTGGTGGATTCAATAGTTAGGCAGTCCAGACATCAATTTGGAGCAGACAAGGATGTGTTTGGCCCAAGATTCACCAAAAACATTACAGGAACTTTTGAGAACCTCTGCCTTTGCCCAGTAGAGGATAGGGTAAGAACAGTGAGAGTTGGGAAATATGTCATCGTGATGAACATGACCTGGAATGTGGTGGATTGTTACAATCGAAAATAGTAGCAAAAAGGATTTTTCCTGGCTCTTTTTATTCCTCCTTCACTTTTTTGTTCCTTATTTTCCTTTGCAGAGTAAGATTGTGCGAGTGTTGAATCTGTGGCAGAAGAATGGAGTGTTCAAGATTGAAGTCATTCAGCCCCTCCTGGACATGGCAGCTGGGTCTAGCAGTGCTGCAGCAGCCTACACTGGCACAGATGAGTCAGGTGCTTTGCATGAGTGCATTGCTGCATTCACATCTTCAAAATAATGTCCCCTTGATTAGTGGAGAAATTTGTGATTTTACTATTTTAGTTATATTTCACAGTTTGATCAACATAGACAGGTTGAAATTGCCTGTGTGCCACTTACACACATGCTCACGCTGAGTTTCATCCCTCAGGTTCTTCCCCACCTCCAGCCAAGGAGCCAGTCATTGAGGTAACGGCAAACTCTACCACGACATCTGCTGCTCAGCTGCAAAGTTCGGATGCCCTTGCTGCTATGGCACAGCTCTTCCAGGCCTCACAGGGTCAGCAGGTGCGTCTGCCTTGGCTTTCTCCACCGTTATTGTACCTGAAGTATCTCTCATTGCACTCTTCTCTAATGACTCTGTTTTCACTCCCCATCTCTGGCTTTGTTAGCTTCATCAGATGCTCCAGACCTTTCAACAGCAGCCAGTGAAGCCAGACAACAACGCCCAACATCCTCAGCCTCCTGTCCATAACATTCAGCCACACGCCCAAAACGTCACCACTGGCCCAGGCGTGGTCGCTCCACAGCCTCCCCTACCCATTGAACCCACCCAGCAGAAGACAGCCTTTGACAGGGTGGCAGTGCATTTCTTTCTGTATTTTCATATGCCATAAAAAGATGGAACAATCCAAATGACTAAAAAATTGTAATGCTGCATAAATCGTGAGATCATTTGCTAATGCTTTTGGACATAGACGGACAGGATATTTCATGTTTTGCCTATCGATTATCCGACTCCCTTAGAAACTACTCGACCGTTTCGACTACGATGACGAGCCTGAGGTGGGAGAAGAAACAAAGAAGGATGACATTGCATCACAGCCCGCCTTGTAAGCCTTTAATTATCCATGTATATTACAGCAGCACTGCCATGCTAAGAGGTGGGAGGCTGTGATTTATTTTTAAAAGTAGCCTTAAGGCTGTGGAACTAATGGAGTGTTTTTGTGCTTGCAGTATGCAGCAGCCTCCAGCTTTCCTACAGCACGTGGAGCACTTTAAACCACAGATGATTAACATGTCGCAAGAACAGGTAATCATGAAACGTTTGTGACATCGTATTCTGTTATCCTTGTTTCCTTTTACACCTTTAAACTGTAAACTTAAACTGTAATGTTTGATATTACTACAACTATTGTAGCTTGTGATACAGCAGTACGGTTACATAAGACATCGTACACAAGAGTACGCTCTCTTGTAGAACACGACCGATGTACAATTTTTGGATTCCGCTATGCAGAAGTAAAACATTCAGATATGGACTCAGATATGCAAATGAGGTTATCTAACGTTTGTAAAAAGATATGCCCTGGAGGCAGAATACAGATTAGCAATTAACTTTTATTGACTTAAATGGCAGGATTGCACCTAAAAAATAAACTTATCCTTAAATTTAATGATTATAAATAAACCACAAGTGTCTTTTTCTGTATTGTGTTCTTTAAAAACATTTTTTTACCGATATGTCTGTGATGCTCAAATACCAGCCAACTGATGTATTTTTTGGCTTCTATTCTTTTATAATGGAACCCCCCCCCATGTTATAAAACAAGAATAAATAAAATAAAAAAAATGATGTGTACAAACCTTATTCTGATAATTAAAAATTCATTTAATCTTTGGGGGATTCCTGTTTTGCGTGCACAGTATTTATTCTAATTGCTTTTCTCAGGTTCCTCTCCCTCCTAACGGGCAGCCACTGGCCTATGGTTTACCTCCTGGACAAAGCTTCCCCCCTGCGATGCCTCCTATGGGCCACGCTGTACCGGGGCAGCCCCTCCCTGGCTCGACTGGGCCACCAGGCTTCGCAGGCCTATTCCCTCCACACAGTGCTGCCCAGCAACAACAGGTTAACTTGATATGTAAAATCTAAAAAGTCATTTTCTGAGAAAATTATTTGATAAAACTGCTTTATATTGTTAAAATGTTCATGCAGAGCTTAGGTGGGAGTTGAAGAGGCATAGTTCACATTGTGAACAATTAAATGTCACAAAATGAAGTGCATCGAATCATAAGTAAATTCTGTTCTATACCGTAACAGGACTTGTCAGTAGATATGGATCACTCCACTATAGGGGATGGCACACACAATCGACAGTCACACTCAGGCTCCAGGTAAGCATCTGAAATGGGATGAGATCTGTCAGATTCTATTTTTACCATCGTTTGGTCTTTACTGTCTATTTCGTTTAATGCAGACAGAGTGAACATGACTTTTTTTTCTTTTTTTTTTTTTCTTTTCTCCAGGTCCCCGAAGCGGAGGAGATCACGGTCCAATTCCCGTACGCGGAGATCCAGGCACAGGCGGTCGCGCTCACGCTCCAGAGACCGTCGCCACCATTCCCCGCGCTCACGCTCGCAGGAGCGCAGAGAGAGAGAGAAAGAGCGGGAGCGACGGCAGAAAGGCCTTCCGCCACCCAAGAACGAGACGTTAAGCAGTGAGTCACGGTCGATTTTTTTCAAAGTCACATTTAATTCAGTAGACACAGACCTGCAGTGATCTTTTTGGTGTGTACAATGTTTGTTTTTTCTCTATTAGTTTTGGAATAAGTATTGTAAGAGTTTGCTTCTTGAATAATATCCCCACCTTTCATCCAAACATTCATTCATTCTGTTCTCCTTAGTTTGCAGTACAACGCTGTGGGTGGGCCAGTTGGACAAGAGAACACAGCAGCAAGATGTTGCCTGTCTGCTGGAGGAGTTTGGACAAATTGAGTCCATCAATGTAAGTGGACTCAGATCACTGTTAGTAATAATGATATTATCGCACCGAAGATGACACAAATGTCTATCTAATGCATTTTCTATTCATGTTGTTACATGGTCGGCCCATAGCCTCTGTTTCTGCTTTGTTGCTAAAATTTGTTATGTATGTTTAATACTGATACCAATATTTATTTAAAGCTGGATGATATTTGTAAATACTTGCCAAATATGCTACCTGTTTCTGAATGCACCATGGTATAATAATGACACAGAGTCCATAATCCGCTAACTAGACAGATAATCTAAAACCTTCTCATTCTTCTTTTTGACCTCGTCTCTTTTTAAGATGATCCCGCCACGTGGCTGTGCCTATATTGTGATGATACATAGGCAAGATGCCTTCAGGGCCCTACAGAAGCTTAGTAGAGGATCTCAGAAAGTTAACCAGAAAGCCATTAAGGTAAGTGATCCACACCGATTGCTGCTTAGTAAAGCCCTGCTAAATGAAAAGTGCTCAAATGAAAGAAAACTACACTAAATCAAGTGTTTTGTTCTTTCTCCACAGATTGCCTGGGCTTTGAACAAGGGCATAAAAGCTGAGTTTAAACAGTACTGGGACGTGGAGCTGGGTGTCACCTACATACCTTGGTTTAAAATCAAAGAGTTTCAGTTAGAGGAGCTAAAAGAAGGCGGAGTACTAGATGTAGACACCTTATCACCAGGTAAAAAGTGATACATTATGATCTATTAACTAACACATCTGAAATGAGTTCTATAACTGATGTTAATATGTGTTATAAGGTGTTGACCGGGAGTCTAAATCTTTTCCATCTTTTCCAGAGTGGAGTGGAGCGAGGAAGACTCTTGACGTTCCGGAGGAAGTCACCCACAACGGCCGTTCGGAGCCACAGCAGCATGAGGAGACGCAAGTGTTACCTGTCGCTGCTGCAGCTGCTCCTCTCGTACAGGTAAACAACAACTGCTTAATGTTTACCAGTATTTAACCCTTGCTCTAACACGGAGGTCACATTGGTATGTCACATTGTTAGAATATCAGAATGTCAAAAGGAATCGTCAAAACGACGTTGTGATTTGATATAAATTCTTGTAAATGTTGGCAGGTTCCGCTGGTGCAGCAGCCCATGGTTGGAATGGGTTCTCTGCAGCCTCCTGTCTTTCCGGGTCCCATAGGCATGCCACCACCTTCCTTCCCCCCGGGTGTTCCTCCTCCTCCTTTCATCAGGCCTGCCTTCAATCCCATGCAGATGCCTCCAGGTAGGACCTCCAACAGGTGCTGTCAAAACATTAGTCACTGGCTTTCATTCAGTTTCTCCTTCTCCCAGTAATGTACCTTCAAATTCTGTTCATAGTATAGTTAATTTAGGTTCAAGTGGCGCATTGGGGTCACACTGGCTTGTTAGAAAGGAACTAGGAGTCATAAGCACAAACTCTTACAGTCATTTTCCCAGCATCATCTGCTTTTTGCAGACCCACATGTGGAAGTCAAATTCCTGTGACACTCCATGTTTTGTGTGTTAATTTAAAAAAGAAATGACAGTCAAGAGTAAAAACTGAAAACGCATTAAAACTGATGTTAAAGCAGCACCATCACTCCTTTCTCTTTTCTTCTACCAGGTTTCCCTCCACCAGGTGCTATGCCTTTAGGTCCTCCGCCTCCGTCTAAAGGTGGAGTTGAAGACCCACCTCTGGACCCAGCAGGTCTGGGCAACAGGAAAAACGAGGAGGTCCTGGAGGGTCCCAACATCTTCAACAACCAGTTGGGAGCTATGGGTTAGTCAGTCTTTCTCTTCTGACTTTTCTTCTTCTATTTTCTGTTTTGTCCTGTCCACATGACTCTTCCGGTTTGGCTTTCAAAAAACGAGATTTCATTGTTGGTTTCAGTCATTCTGTGTCACTTACTGCTTCTGAAATTGGACTATTTGAATTGAGTAATTTGTTGCATTAAAATTAAAGCTGTACTTTGTATTGCCATCAGGTAACCAGGTAGGGGTTCCTCCAGTTGGACCCTCAGGTTCTCTCCCAGGAGGTCCTCCAGGAAACCTCCAACCCCCTGCTGGCGGTCTGCTTGGCGCACGTCCTGGTCTGATCCCACTCCAGCGTCCTCCTGTTCCCCCACCACCACACATGCAGCGTTTCCCTCCACCCCATGGACCGCGTCCCCCTCCCCAAAACATGCCACCCATACCGCCGCAGATGATGCCCAGAGGGCCACACCCTCAAATGATGCACCATGAGCCCCCTCCGCCTAAAGGAGGCTTTGGGCCTCCCCCTCCCCCTACCCACAACGTCAGGGCTCCTTTCCCCCCACATGGGCATGGCCCTCCTCCACCTCAAGTCCCTTCTCCTCAAGGTCCTCCACCTCCATTTTTCAGACCGGGGGGTCCTCGTGGCCTTGAGGGGCCAGAAGAGATGGATGGGAGATCATTCAGGGGAGACAGGCCTGGATTCAGGGACCGTGAGCCAGAGAGGGACAGGAACTGGGATAGAGACAGAGACAGAGAGAGAGAGAGAGACAGAGACAGAGACAGAGACAGAGGATTTGGTGGTGGAAGGCGTCCTTTTGGTGATGGAGGCAGGGGCGGAGGTGGTGATAGAATGGATGGAAGGGACAGGCTCGGAGGCTGGCGGGAAGAGGGAGGCGATCACAGGGGAGGCGGATGGGAGAGGGACCGAGATCGGGACAGAGATCGCGACCGTGACAGAGACCGAGAAAGACGGGACTGGAGAGAGAAGCGAAGCGGCCTGGATAGCGACAGGGGACGAGAGAGGGGTGACGACGGTGACAGGGATCGGGGGCGTGGGGAGGGAGGAGAAAGAGGCAGGGGAGAAGGAGGGAGTCGAGAAAGGGGGAGGGGGGCTGAAGGAAAAGAAGGGGAGAGGCCAAGGCGGTCAGAACGACGAGAGAGGACCACACGGTGGGACAGAGATGATCGATTGACCGAATTGGAAAATATGGACCGATTTCGAACATCTAAAAGCACAGAGCAAACTTGTTTGACTCCTGTGGTTACTGCAGAAACCAGTAAAAATCCAAGTGTAGAAGTTTCTCAAAAGAAAGAAGAATCTGAACTTTTAGCTCCGCCCCCAGAGGTAACCACTCCTGTAGGGGAGCCGGTGCCCTGTGAGCCCTCACCCTCAGCTGCATGTGAGCCCACAGTAACAAAACCAGAAGAGGAATCATAGACTGACTCACTGCTCCTGTAGCCAGTGACTGCTGTTTCCCACTGGGATGATTTTTGTTTTTCCACTCCAACCAGCCTCAACTCCTGGCAGATAATTAATTTGTCAGTCGGTCATTAATACTTTCTGAGCACTAACATATTTCTTGAAAACAAACATCTCTTACACCTGTGAAAAATGGTTATTTTCAATAATGCTCAAGTTTGGCTTTGCATCCTTTTATCTAAACACAACCACTTAAAGATCAGTACAGTTGGCCTGGCTGTTATCACCGGTTCTCCGCCCTGTGAGTTGTCAGAGTGGAACAGCTTGATGTCTGAGGTTAATTAGAGCTCAGCTTTTATGTTTCTACTAAAGTTGGTTGGCCAGCTGGAGGGGATAAACGGAAAGGGTTTCGATTAAATTAATTTTTTCCTTTGTGGCCTCATCTGTGTGATTGCAGGTACTCCTCAAAAAGGTAAAACGTGTTCATTTTTAAATAATTGTTTTAGTTTTCAAAGTGTCAGTCACTGAATAATAGAGACAGCATTTATGACTTTGTTTTAATCGTACCACGTGGTTCATGTTTTCTCCTCGTCGTAAAATCTTTGAAAGGACTTGAGAAACATTTAAATAGAGAGGCATGCATGTTTTTTTGTTTGTTTTTTTTTTTTTTTTCACAAATACAAATTAGTTAAGACATCCAGAAGGATGTAAGGGTAGCTTAAACTGAGAAAAATGCCTGTTCTTTGCTCACAGTGTTGGGCTGTCCTCACTTCATCCTTTGAATCAAACTGTTATTTCAGATAGAATAAAGACGGGAATTCATTCTAGTAGACTTTTGGCACAGTAGCTGATCAGTTTGTGACATATTGGCAAATGCGTCTGCTTAAATAACAAAAAGAGACTCATTACATTTAAGTTTTTACGATTCCACTAGATTCTTAAATGTGGCTGGATAGAGGAACGATGAAAAGGGAAAGTCTCTAATTCTAACTCAGTCGTTTTGTACTGGGAATAGGAATTGAACACAGTTGTGTGTGAAAAACACTCCAGTCAGTGTGACATTATTTATGGAGTCAAGAATTCTTCACATTTTTCCGAGTATCCACAAATGTCACTTAATGGAAATATAATTTTGGGCCACCTACACATGTGGGTTTTGATTAGACAACTCTTTCACAAATGCAGACCGGTTTAACGACTCCATACCAAGAGCTGTAATGTTAGATGAATCATATTTCTTTTTTCTTATTGGTCATCAGGGCTAGTGTGTTAAGAGGAATTTCAGACAAAACATTTCAACTATTAAGTAGAAAATGACAGGAATGTCCAGGTGTATCATGGTATATTTTCCTTAGGACATACAGAAAGATGGAAGTTGAGTTTGCCATGTTGAGTGCTCTGGTTACAGATGTTGGCAGGCAAATATGAAAAGGAGTATATCTGTTTGCAAAGAAACTGACCATGATCACCAGAATGTCTTTCTCTGATAAAGTAAATCTTGATCTCGGTCTTAAACGTACAGTCAGTCAACTTTTCAAAACGAACACTTAAATATTTAGCTGAAGTCCAATTCTGGGGGAGATTTTAGGATGTGTATAATTTGTTCTCTGCTGTCAAAATTTCGCACACTTGTCTAGATACCTTTTTTTTTTTTTTTCAGTCAAAATAGAACCTTCTGTAGATCCAACAGAAAGTTTTCAACACAATTTTATTTTAAACATATTGTACAATAAGCTTTATATTTGTGGTCTTTACCTTTTGTGTGTGTGTATGTGTGTGTGTGTGTGTGTGTGTGTGTAAGAAGGAGGGCATTCTCTCTGCTATCAGATAGAACATTTTATATTTGCCTCATCTATGTCAAACTTTGACTTAAGTTAGTTTTTGCCTCATACTAATGATACACAAAACTCTAAAATCTCTTTCTGTCCTTGATAAACTCACTAGTCAAACTTGAGTGTCTTTTCCACTGATGACACGCTCTATCGGCGTTATTAACATTTGAAGCCCAGCTTCTGCAACCCCATCTCTTGTTCTCGAATATGTATACACACACAAACACGTGGACACAGAGGGCAAGTCTAAAGTAATGAGATAAAGAGTGTTGCTTGGGACACGCTGCTGTAAATATGCTTGTATTACTGGCCATTCAAAGGTGTAATGATAATTGTTGTTTATGATCTGTTGTTTATCTGAGAGAAACAAATCGACTTGGAGGGAACAACGATGGCCCTTGGCTTTAACATTTTTAACTCCTAATGGTTTGAAAGTTGACAGATGTTTCTATGATTTGTTAAAAATACAAAAGACATGGACATAAAATCTTCAATATTTCAGCCATAGGAAATTTGTTTTTAATAAACTATTTTTGTACCAAATTATTTCCCTTGTTCTGATTATGTTGGTCCCAATCATCAGCAAATTAGCTGCACACTAGTGCTTCTTTGATTACCATTTACAGAAGTCATGCTGTTGTGCTCTGCGAGAGGTGCATGAACAATCTTGCCCAAAATGTTGTTTTATACTTATTCATATATTATGACTAAGGATTTTTAATTCATTAAAACATATATGTCAGTATGATAAGGGATGGCACAATAAGAGCTTTTCTATATGAATTAATTGTACTGATTGCCAGGGACAAACTATGGGATCAACACCTTGTCATAAGGCTTGATGACCATGATTTTGTAATGTGACAGAAGGAGCTTTTCTTAGTTACTTGTCCACCTGCTCATTGAGCGGCTTGCTGCTGTAACGGTCTGTAGCCAATTCGAATGTGTCTTCTTAATTGTTTCCGATTTTGATTGGCCTCCTGAATATTGTGCCCGCCCACCGTGCACTTAGGTTGGTTGTCTGTCAGGAATAAGAACGACAGGAACTTAAGCAAAGAGTACTGTGAAGATGGTGCTGAAAGCCGTGTGCGTGTTGAAAGGAGCTAGCGAGACCAGCGGGACCGTTTATTTTGAGCAGGAGGTAATGCACGATTCCCTTTTCTTCCCAGAGGAAGTGAAATTTGGGTTCGTAACTAATGCAACGACACGGAGGTCTGACAAGCAACCGCATGCGCGCGTTAGCACTGAAACGCTAAAGTGGCTAGCCAAGTTCCCTTTATACGAGCCCGGCGCGTAACTGTCGTTTAGTGCGTCTTCGGCAAGCTTGCTAACGTTACATGCTAAACTTGAGTGGCAGGTCGACGACCTTGGTCACATTTAGCAAAGCCACGCTGGCTTGCATAGGTTCGTGTGCAAATGAATTCGTTGCAAATTAATGTGCGTCTGCCGGTTAAATAACTTGACGTAATTACCCACAGGCGGTCACCGCAACCGGCGTTCATTCAAGGTAAATAGGTTACTCGTGTGAATTACTTTAGTAAACTCATATCAGCTTAAATCATCGACCTGCAATCAAAGTCATAACCTTCGTCCCTTCAAAGCCTGTGTAGTTAATCATCTACTGTGTGTGTGTGTGTGTGTACTGTGGCATTAGTTTTATGTTCCGTATTAATGTTGTCATAGCGGTTAGTTAAACCACGCTGAGGAAGGAGCACTTCTCTTTGTAGCTGTTCGGTTCCTAAAACTACTGAATGAGTGATTGCATTTGAACCTAGAGCAAAGGCTACCCCAGTGATAAAGATGTTGTTGTTTTTTGCTGAGTCACTGCCTAATCTCCGCGTTACCTCATGTATTTGACGTTGTTGATAATGGCTTCATAATGATAATGGCGGGGCCGTGCAGGGCTGCCGGATCACGCAGTTGATAGTTTCCAGCCCAGTTCCAGCGTAAAAACTCCCACTAGAAACCTCCAAAAAACACCAGAAGTTGCACCACATGATACAAGGCTTCACATCTTCATCATGTAACCAAAGATTAAATGTTATGTAAATAGGAGTTGGTGGCATGCTGCTGTCATCACTGGCAGACTGCAGCAAATGGCTCATTAACTTAGTTCTACTAGTATCACTCAGTGAGGATGACTTCAAGGTAATTAGGTTCCGGTTATCCCCTTTATACCCTTGAATTAATTGAATACAACTCGTGTCATCTCTCTCTCTCTCTCTAACTAAATGTATTAAAAAAAAATACACGAGTGAATAAACTCATAATTTTGGCCATAAAATCAGTTTGTTGGGTAAAAAATGTTTTCAAAAGGCATGATCACAAAAGTTATGGCCCCAGCCTGTCTGGCAGCCTGTTTTGACTGAAATGCTTGTGCAATATTTGAGTACGTAGATTTAATACAGAATCTCATTTTGCCTCAAGTCGGCATTTATGATAAGCCATTACATATGGTCACATTGAGTTAAACAGTAACCCACTTTCTCTTTTCTTTGGTTTTGGGTACTAAAAAAAATGGCTTGGAAATGCAAATGAGAGCTTTACTATATTTTCAAGTCCCTAACGCCACCTGGCTTTGATAGCTGTTTTGTGTTTGTGTTCTCCTGATAAATTGTGTCATCTGTTAGAATGACACAGCTCCTGTGAAGCTGACAGGAGAAATCAAAGGGCTTACTCCTGGTGAGCACGGTTTCCATGTCCATGCTTTTGGAGACAATACAAACGGTGAGCCTCTGACTATTGCATGACTTGTGACTTTATTGCTTTGTAGCCCCATGCTCAGATTAAATGCTAAGTGAGGCATATTAAAGAATTGTTTGTTCTGACATTCACTTATATTTTGCTGTCCCAGGGTGCATCAGTGCAGGCCCTCACTTCAATCCCCACAATAAGAGCCATGCCGGTCCTACTGATGTAGATAGGTGAGTTGAATCAGAATCCGTAGATTCACAAATCTAGCAGATTTAAAACTCGCTTAACGCTGTTTGGTGGTTTTTTTGTTTTTTTTTGTTTTTTTTGTTTTTTTTTTTCAAATTAAAAGTTTAAGGGGCTCATATTTGATCAGTGATTGCCCGTGAGTGTGGATGGTTGTTTGTCTCTATATGTGAGCCCTGCGATGAATTGGCGACTTGTCCAGAGTGACCCCGCTTTCGCCCGAAGATGCTGAGAGAGGCTCCACCCCCCCGACCCCTAACAGGATAAGCGGTAGAGGATGGATGAATGAATGAATGAAGAATGGCCTGAGGGCTTTACTCCGAAGGGAGCTTGACCTACTGAGGTTTGATTTGGGATGACCAAAGAAACTCGGGACTATAAATTAATGTTAAACACAATGGTAAATATGTCATTTGGTAGTTGATAGTTGAGTCTACGTAGAAGATTGGAAGAAGATAATGTCAGGCTATGAGAAGTTAAGAGAGCATAAGCATGTTATAATTGGCTATGTATATAGCATGCTTTTCAGTGTATTAACCTAATGTGTTTTACCCTGTAATTCTCCATTGAGCCGTAGTTCCTGTCTTGCACTGAAGTTAGGGTAAAGCTCATATTTATAGAGCAGCTTGACCATTTGGAATCAGCTCTGCATAACAGAAAAACAAGTGCTAGACGTAATTTCTCTCTTGTCAGCGAGACGCGTCCAGTCATCACTCACATGTTTTATAATACATTCCAAGGACAAGGCGTGGACAGTGGTTGGCCTGTCCATGTCTGGGTAACTGGCCAATTATACTCGGTTATGTGAAAGTCCAACCTCTACGGGGCAGGGCCCAGCCCAAGAAGATAAATTTGCAATGTTTCTAAAGATCGGGGCTCGCTCTGATTGAGATCCTGAGAGAGCTCCGTCACTCCGAGCCCAGCGCTGCCATACTTTATATGTGAGCAGAAAATAAAGATTATATCTGAAGACTTAAGAGCACTCCGGTTTGTTCTTGGGCTTCCAACAAAAGAATCGGGTTAACAAGTATTACAGTCAATGTGTAAATTGCAAAATAGCAATATTTAAGTATTCTTGCTTTCTGTGCCTTTTTCTTTAGTCAAATTGTTGAAACTTAAGCTAAGCATTCAAGTGTTCCAAAAAAAACATACATTACGCCACAGCCTGCTCACACTGAACCTGTCTTACATTCCTAGTAAAATTGCATAAGTGACCATTACCATACCAAGCAGATAACAGAACTGCGTTTGTTTTTTGTTTTTTTTCTTCCTGACATCTTGTCACTTAACTCAGTTTTTTTTTTAGATATATCAACCTTGCTAACTGTGACTTATGGTCATTAGGCCAAGCTCCAAGTTGTGACATTGCTATGTATAGATAAATCTAATGCTTAAGTGTTTGTTTGTTAATCTAAATAGGCATGTTGGAGACTTGGGAAATGTGACTGCAGGAGAAGATAATATTGCCAAGATAGACATCACGGATTCGATTATCACCCTCACTGGTGCCTTTTCTATAATTGGCAGAACCATGGTGGTAAGGAAAAGTATCATTTTCATCTCACTCCCTGTAAACAGAAATCTAAAATTTAAAGTTTTGGATCTCTAAAATGTCTAACGTGAATTATACTGACTTGTTTATGTCTAAAGCCTGTCACTATAGAAGTGCTCTTACATTCCTGTACTGAAGGGGGCGATGTCTGTTGAAAATGAGATTCTGGTGTACACTGGGCAAGCTAAATTTGATATCTCACAAATGCAAAAGAGAAATTATCTGATTTACTAATATTTGTCGACTAAAACTAATATGCATTTTAGTCAAAAGACTTACACAAAATCAGCTGGTAAAATTAACACTGATATGATGTAAATTGGTTAAAAATTTGTTTTTCATTTCAGCTGGACTTGTGGGTTTTTGAAATATTTAATATGCTGACATTGGCATTGCTGATAGGAATTCAGCATCTTTGCTATGAATGAAGAAACATTGACAGTGATTAGTGCCCTTGTCCTAATTTTTTTTTTTTTTTTAGATTTTTTTAAGATCCACGAGAAGGCAGATGACCTGGGAAAAGGTAACAATGACGAGAGTCTAAAGACGGGCAATGCTGGTGGACGTTTGGCCTGTGGAGTCATTGGCATCGCTCAGTAAACAACCTGCCAGAATATGGAGCTGTGGAAGCTACTCTTCAAAGCACTTAACATGACCAATCTAGCAACTCAATGTGACAGTTAGTCCTTTTCACTTCCTCTGGCTTTTCGTTTAGTCAGTGTAGATGAGTTGTGCTTTACCCTGTCTGGAGTTTGACACTTGTATGTAAGAGGTTTATATGTCAGCTGTTTAGTTTTGGTCCCAAAGAAGTGGTAACGTACAAGTAATAAATGTATACAGTTTTCAAAGTGAATAAAGTTAATCTGAATCACACTTGATAATTCTGTCAGTTATTTTACATCCCACATAACTTGCTGGGGCCCTGGGAAGATCCAGTGTATGCAACTCTGCTTCACTATTCACACTTGATTTGATTTGTTCATAGTCACGAGTGGCATGTCTTTTTTTTTTTTTTTTGATAACTCCACTGTTAAAACATTGGGACACAAGAGAATTCCTTACCTACAGTCTGAGGCACATCTTTAAAACTGTAAGGAATGACAACTGAAATGGAATGATATGGACAAATTTTAAAAGAATGGTAAACTTCCGTCTGATTTTTCTAGTCCAGATTTGGCAAGTCATGGATATTTTTTCAGAGATGAAAACGGGGAAAATGCCATTATGGAATTTTCATAAAAAATATAAGGCTTCATTTATGGGGCTAGTGTATGTGAACATTAGTGGCATCTAGTGGTGCGGTAGTAGAATGCACACAACGCACTGCCTATCTTCTCAGTTATTAGAACTACGGTGGTTGTTTATGTATGATTCTCCTTTTAGAGTAATGTAAGTTAACAAACTCCCAGTAAATTGCTGACAAAAACTTCCCGTAGTCCCCCTCCATTGTTGCCTTTCACTGGTGTGAATCTTCTTGGTTGTATTTCAGTGACACTAAGGTATACAAAAGTGAAGGCTTTTTGTCTGTCCTAGGGTGCAATGGAGTGGCAATGAATTCATTATTTCATCGTAATTTTATGTATTTCATGTTTGAAAAGATTTGATTATCAATGCTTAAATGGCAATGAGTCATAGTGTTTGCATGGGATGAAGATAATTATTGCAGAAATTATGAGCAATAATCCTTTAAGGTTTTTTAAAGTTTTTAAACTTTTTAAGGGTTTTTAAAATAACACTAGAAATAGAGAAACTACGGAGAAGTTTCACTACAGCAGCCTGGGCACAGTTATCAAATATGGCAGATCTGAGTTTATGTAGGGGTCAGGATGCTCCATCAGGACACAGGTAAGACTAATACAATAGGCTAATTGAAATTGTTGACTAAAACATTTGTCCATTGTTGGAACAACTTTATATGACCTACTAGCTGTAGTTTAATACAATGCATCGCCTCAATATTTTTCAACATTTTAAGTATGTTTTTTTTAATATATATAAATCTTATTTTGTGAAGCAAGCCTACGTAACTTACAACTCGAGCTGTCAACTTAATTTAGTGGATTAGAAAGCACATTTAGCCTGGTAAAAGTGTAATCAAGTGCAACTATTCAAATAAAGCACCTGAACCTAACTCAAATCTGAACCCACAGCATACAAGTGATCGGTGCCCAGACAATGCAATTTAAACAGCAACATTTGGTGTTTAGAGTAAGTCGAATTTGGCAGGTCATATTAATGTGTCACGGAATCTCCATAAATTCTCCGGCATCTCTGGGATGTCCAAACAACAAACATTTGGTCAGATTCTCTCTAGACTGTGTTCTAAACACTACAATCCTCTAGAGGGCACTGTTACTCTTTGTACCTCAAATTCCATGAAGTTGTGAGGTGAAGACTCATCACAATGGCCTCAGATCACTTCTTTGTCCTTTTACGTCATTTTAAAAATCCACTCTGAGAAACTTGGACGGGTGTATTTAAATTTGAAAAGTATAGGCTTACACACCAATGGCTGTACACATTCACAAGTTAATGCTGTTAGCATGTCATCATTAGAACATACACATTAGAACTACGTAAAACATTAAATTCCATGAATGTTTCCGACAGGCCTACTAAGATAAAGATATCAGTTTGTGACTGGAAATTTTGAATTAATATTGGAGTCTGTGCTCTGCGTTCATGATATCAAAGGGAACAGCTTCGCCCTGCGCTGGCCAGCAAACATCCCTGCCTGCAGATCATCAGTGGATGGCTGCTGAAATTGCCCTGCTCTAAAAGCTTTTTTTTTTTTTTTTTTCTTTTCATGGGAATGGCAGATGCTCCCATGTGATGCGACTTGGCCCTCTCCTATGTTCTCTCGGGCAAATTAGATATAAGAGGGACTTCCATGAAACAAAAATACCTATGAGAGCTACCCAGAGGCAAGCTGCAGAGTCCGTTCACAGTTTAAACTCACGCATCCAATGTTTAGCTCTGGAAATATTAAGTGGAATATTCATATACGTAGCATGTACCGGATTTGTTTCTTGTTCCGCTTTCTACACGGGAGTAAAATCTACTGCTCTTAAATTTCAGCGGTCAAACGGCAGAATGGAGAGCGGGGCTCATTACAAAAAAGGGATCTTTAAGCACTTTTTGTTTTATTAGTAAACCTAATATCTGGAACTGATATTAGTAAATCCACTAGTGGTTTTACAGTTTCCATCAGGTATTAGTGATAGCAAGGACAGCTGCAAAATAGTTTTAACTTCACTTCATGGATATTTGTAGGGTGCAGGATTAGCTGTTATGTTTGGAACTCAGCTTATATTTGGTTTCTGTGGTGATACTGTTCCGAGCCAATAAGTCACAGGCAGCCCAAAAGTGCATGCGTGCGTTGAAATATCTGTATTGGTGTGGACAGATGCAGCCAGCAGTGCGGAAAGACGGACTGACTGTAAAAGCTGGTATAAATAGGCTGGGAGTGGAGGTGATGAATAATAGAGACTACCAATGCTGCTGACAGTGAGGGAGAGCGGCTGTGACAGCAGGAGAGGCCAACAAAGGAATGAAAAAGAGTGAGTGTCCAACTAGCTGTCGATAGAAGATCACAGGAACATGTCAGTATATTACTGGACCTATAGATTTGTCTTATTATTATTTATTTATTTTTATTAAATCTGTCCCATGCACATCTTCTAAAATGTTCTAAAACGGCCGCTGTTCCATGCAAGGTGGAAGTGGTAAGTGGTATTATTGGCTGTTATCGAGGTTGTGGTGTTTCATTAGGCTTAACCTTTTAGACGTGTACTCTGGAAAATAATAATACTCAAAAGCTTGCCATCATGCACTTACATTAACACTGCGTCTGTATTTTAAGGTTAAATAAAGGTTTAAAATATTTTTAAAAAAATCAAGAATAGTCCATGATGTTACACAAATATTTATTTATTTATTTTTTTCTCTGATAAACAACCCTTTTTAGTATTTGTAAGAAGGAAAATACCCTGCACCCATTTTCGGCTGTTACAACCCACCCCTGGGGAATATATGTGGGGGGTATACTCCGTGTAAACATAAACTGTTTAACATTTTTAAATATTGGCAAAAGCATGACAATAAACAAGGTCAGCATCAGCTCTCACTTTCACAGCACAGGCCTTCATAGTCAGTCAAACTCTACAGTGAGACAAACACAGAGCAAACATGAGCTCTATTTATGTGAGCCTTGGAGCCTCGGAGCATAACTGTCACCGCATCCTGACAACAAGCTTTCAGGTAAACAGCAAAGGCTCAAGGTGTGTCTTCCCTTCAGTAGCTGTCGCTGCAGGGTTTGACATGGCGCTGCAGCTGGGCGCGCTCCGGGAGCCGGTCTGGTAGCCTTCAGTCCCCGGTTGCTGGCCTGTGTGTGCGTATTGTCAAGACCGTGCAAAAATGTGCTGTTAGCTGGTATCTAACACCCACATGTACACAGTCACACTTGGACGAGGCAAAGCAGTCCCTCTGGTGTTGGCCGAAAGATGACTCAGAGGTGAAGGTTCTTTTTCTGCTAGGTTACGCAAGTTGGGAGGAGGGCCCTTTACTGGCATGTGCGTTTGTACTCTTACTTTGCATTTTGCAAGGTTGTATTCTCTCTCTCTCTCTCTCGTTTGAAAATAAGCATCAAGCTGTTCGCTCACAAGCACTGCTGACAAGAACTGGTGTGGTCACATTTCTGGAAGTGGCTTCCCCCTCAGGGCTGCACCAGTAGATGTATGGCCAAGAACTCAAGCTAAGCTCTCTGGACAAGCTTTTACTTGTTTAACGGCTTCGTGCTATACATACTGTGTTCTCACTCGTTCCTCTTCTGTGTAGTTGATTCCACTTCGGTATACAGAGCCATATTTTCACACTTTCCTTTGTATGGAAGTGAAAAAGGATCATTTTGGAGTGTGGGTACCAAAAGATGTGAGGAAAAATGGTCAGTTCATCCAGCAAAATTCAAGAACGCACGAAACTGCAACTAACATAACATAATCACTCCGATGCTTGACACATATTTGTAACAGAGGGTTTACATTACAAATAGAATTAGTGGAATTTCGATTCTTTAATTCTTTCATTTTTTTCATAGTTGGAAGGGTGTAATGAATGATACTATCAAGATGAGAAATGCAGGATGCTGCGTGCTTGGAGCTTTGCCCCAAAGGGGGGTTTACTTTCAGGATATATCTCCACTCGTTTTAACCATTCCAAACCCTGATCAGACGAAGGCCGTGTGCCAATATCCACACCATCCGACAGCACCAGAGAGTGGTCAGAATAGTCTTTTCCCAGTTTACCCAGCGTGGCATCCATGCACGTAGCGCCTAGCGTTTTTTGGAGGGCGGTTGCCTTTCTTTCTATTGTCCTATGAGAATGAATAAGGTGTGTCCCCAGTCTCACGGCGACAACAATGCTTACAGTTGTTTGGAAAGAGGAGTCGTGGAGGAAAAAAAAACCTGCACTGCAAGTATGTGACAGGGCTGCACTCGAGAGTTTGGGTGGATGAAAAAATCCCTTCCCTGGAAGCAGTTACTCGATTATCAAACGACTGCTCTCGGTCGGCAAATGGATGAATCTGCTCTTTGTTTCAGCTGTAATCACATTATCACAGGTTCGATTTAGGGGACTCTTGTTCCTCCTGAGAGATACAGCTCCTGGTATGGTAAGAACGCGTCCACGGAGACACACAGGAACCTCCCCTCCCCTTTTATGAATGAATGAATGATCGTATTGGTGCTCACTCCCTTGTGACCCCCCCTCTATTCTCTGGGGTGAGAGTTGGCCTTCCAGTACACAGTTTACCAGTGACATTGTGGGGATATTTTAGAGACTAGGAGACATAGGTCAGGGGTGAGATGCCATAAATGGTGCCTGTCCTATGAGACATGGTAGGTTGGTAGACAGACTTATTACAAGCCCCCTGTGACCTAACCTCTGCCCCTAGAGCTCTGTGTCATGTGACCATGAGAATAGAGAACCTCAAACATCTCCAAAACAGCCCCTATGCTTGGGTTGTTGCCCAACTTGTTGTTTTCTAACACGCGCCGTGTACGTTTTAACAACTTAATCATGAAATAGCCCCATTTATCCCAGAAGAGTGCCTCGGATCGTTTGCATTTTTATGTCCTCCTGAAATCTTTGTTATTCTTAGGTTCGACAGTTAATCTCTATTTTCTGGTGTTCATGTTATCCTGTTGCATCTATAGTTCCAACAATGCTGAAATTCACCCAACTGTCAATTCCGGGAAAGAAAGTGGAAAGGATTATTGTGCAAGAATGTGGATTCTATATCAAATTTAGAGCTGCCATGATTCGTTTATGAATTGATGAACTGATCAGAAGAAAATCTAGTAATAGATTCACTCAGTCTTAAAGCAAAGTGTTTGACTTTTGCCGGTTCCAGTTTCTTACAAAGTAAGAATTTGCTGCTTGTCTTTGTTATTCATGATTGTAAATGTCTTTTGCTTTTGCAGTTTGTCACTGAGGGATGGAGGAAATTCATGGACATTTTATTGATGATTAAACATGAAATGATGGACGGATTAATAAATTATGAATGCAATTGTAATTGGCAGCCCTACATAATGGAAACGGTCCAATAGCCGAGGAGATCGTCTTCAGCAGGCTGTAGGATGGGGATCTACTGAGTGCAGAGTAAGTGCAGAGACGACTCCAGAGGGATTCAAAAGCCTATTCAACACATTTCTTCTCTCTTCTCATCCATGGTCAAACAGCAGTGTAGGGGACTGACCTTTGAACTCTGTGACCTGCTAACTCCACATGACCATAACTCTCACTTTTACTCAAGAAGGTGCTTATTATTCTTTCTAGCGCGATTGCCTGTAGGATTTCCAACGCTGTCCTGTAGATTGCCGCATGAAGGACATGTGGCAGCCAAGAAGCTTGCCAGACGCTGACCTTGTGTGACATTCCGGAGATGCTTTCGTGTCTTCCCGCTGAATGGTCAATGGCAACAGATAGAACACATAGAAATGACAGCGTGACTGAATTTGCATTCAAGCAACTTCATTTAGTGTATTTCATTGTTTTATGGCCTCTTTCATTCTCTTCGTCTGACACAATATTATGCATATTAAAAGCTCTTTAGGAGTAGATTACTTACTGTAACACGACGAGACGTGGCATAATCACAAATTCAGCGCACAAAGAATTGAAGCTACCATTTTCAAACAAATAATTTTTAACTTTGTATTAAGAAAAGTGTGGGAACAATGTGAAGGACAATGCACATATTCATCTACATATTTTACGTGTGTACATAGAAAACATTTATATGGTTTTTGCAGATTGTACAGGGAATAGTCAAATCACAAAGGATCTGTGTTTTGAATTGCCCCCCCTCTCCTCCCCAGAGTCTGTCTATGCAAATTTTCCCCTCTAGACTGACTCTGGGTTCCATTATGTAAATGCATTAGAGTGTTATGAAAGCAAATGATTAGCGAGTTACAGAAAGAGGACGTGGTGAACAACCAAAGAAGAGAAGAAATCCGTTTGCCTAAACGTAAACAGCTTATGTCGCTCGGCGGTCTGGGTGCTCGGAATGGGTGTAGCCAGGTCCACGGATGCTTTACATTCTGCTCTGGGGTTTGATCACTGAACCTGATCGGTCTTTACTCACGCTAACCTACAACAAGTATGTTTGCATATAATTTCGTCTGCAAGGTGACCTCCAGTGTACTTATGCGTGTGTGTGTTTTCTGAGATTTCAATTTAAGACTCTCATATGTATGTGTGAGATGTGCTGCTCAGGTGTGAAGTGTTCTGCAGTTCCCAGCAGAATGAGGACCACTACACACCATTACCTGTCGGAGGATGGGAGGTGGGGGGCATTGAAAGGCAGAAAACAAGAAGAAAAGAGGGAATGAAGCTTCTGCTCATCTCTCACACAAAATAGAAATACATTTTGCATGGCCACACTGGCAGGAACGTTAACGCTTCCCCCACGGTCTGTCCTCTCCCACTCTTTTATCACTCTCATCCACTTTTCTCATTTCTTCCTTTTTCCTCTGCTCTCCTTTCATTCCCCTTTCTGTCCGTTACAGATAATGGGGCGGGGGGGGAGTCGGGGCTCTGACCCCCATGCTCTTTGAGATTGTGGAGGAAATTACTGCACTAATATGCGCATATTTTGCCTTCTTTTGAATTGCCCGTCCCGAAATGATATTCTTCAGCCCACATTTTGCTTAATTATTCATCTACTTGAGAAAAGATTTTGGAAAGTAATACGTTCAGGAACTGTGAAAAGATGACTTGGATTGCATCTGCTGACTATTTCCACAACTTGTTTGTTCTGTGGAAGATGATTATATTTTCAAGGTTTTAGTTGAAAAACATGTTTTGATTTATTGTCGTGACAAAGAAAATCCATCAGCAAATCTTCACATTGGAAGAACTGGAACCTGCAATTTTTTTTTTTGCAATTTCTGTTTACGATTAATCTGTCAATTTTCCAGTCGAATTAATCCACTTATCTGCTAATCATTTTAAATGAGAGAAGGCAGTTTGGTGATTTGATGTTGATATTTTCCTTTTTTTTTTTAACCAGATGTGTAACCTGGTAATGATAGTCAATACTTCTAAGTGCTCTTGATATAAGGTTCTTGACCTCTACTGTGTACCAAGGACAAGTACAAGGATAAGGCAGCTAAAGCGTCTCACTTTGTGTTACTTATCCCCAAACTCCTCTGTTCTCCCTTGGATGTTGATGACCGGTTGATCCCTGGTGTATGTGTGTGTGCGTGCGTAAGCTGAAAATGTGCTCCTACTTGTGTTTAATGATATCGTATTAATTACTTGTGTTGCCTCCTGTCCTGTTAGTCCTGGACAGCAATTAACCTGTTTTAGTTAGAGTGTTGTTGCTGGGGGATGGGGGACATCAACATCCGCAATAATCCACAATCCACAATACTGAGAGCTTTATGACAACGATTAGTCTGTATTTATAAAATTCTATAGCTGACTGTGCTTTGGATGCAAGATTCTTAATAGCCACTGTGTTACTGTCTGAATTACAGTTATATATTTTACTTTTAATTGTACTCTTGTGTGTGAAATGCATTCATGTGCAAAAAAAACCAACATTCTTCCTATTCTTTCTTGAATGAATAAATCAAAACTAGTTGATTGATTTTTTTCAATTGTTGTTTTTGGAATCTCACAGTTTTTTTTTTAAATTTGTAATTATTATCATTGAAGTTATCATTTAGTAATGTCTTACCAATTTTACATTTGCTTCCAGCCAAAAATGTTAATTCTGGGGTTCAGCCTTTACCTGAGCTGTTAAACTCTCTGCTGCAAGTGTTGATGAAATCTAATTGAACATTGCACTTTGCACACTCTATACACAGAGGACAGATTGTACATAATACTTAGTATATTTTTTGATTTCTAGTACTTTAGTTTTTATTTATCCTTTCTTTTACTGTATGTATACTTATTTTGGTGCTTTTTACCACTGTACTGTACTGCGCTGCCACTTTCACTTCTGTACTGCTGTGTGAAACTGAATTTCTCCCAATGGGCATCAATAAAGGTACATCTTATTTAAAGGCAAATGTGTACCCAAAGTCGTCCCTAAAGTGATGAAAATCCTCTAAAGGGAATACAAGAATTGAGTCCCAGATCTTTGGTTAAGATTGAAATTAGGATAACATTAGGGTAAAGGTTTGGTTAAACCTTGTGCAGAGAGAGGCCACTGGTTCTTGTATGTAGTTTATATTATACGTTCACGCCAGCGATGGTCTGGGCCACTCTTCCAATGGCCATATCTCAAGAACACTTTGAGGGATTTTCTTCAGACTTTTCACAAACGTTCGCTCTCACTCAAGGATGAGCTGATTATATTTTTAAAGTCATGGGTCAAAGGTCAAGGTTACTGTGGCTACATGTGGGCAGCAGTTGTTAATGTGAAAACAACTCAGATCAAAGCCAATGACAATTTAGCTTTGTGACCTGACAATATGCCAAGAATATATTGAGATTTTTTTTTTTTTTAAATCAAATTTGGCAGAAACATATATTTGGACTTGAAGGTGAATTGGTTCAATTTTGGGGTCACTGGGACCTTACATATTATGAGGTTGCCATATGTTGGGATTTTTAGCCACTGTGAAAGGGGTGTTTGAAACAAACACTTGGTCTCTACCCTCCCAAACAAGGCTCTTTTCTGATATGCATCCTACATATAAAACTGCTCCTTATGTCCTCCCCCAGAATACCTAACAAAAGAGGAAGACTTTTAAAAATCTGCCTCAACCTAATTGGTTTTGACAATATTCATGTTCACCTAATAATACCATCAATCACCATTTATAACTAGGTTTGGCCAACTAGTTATCCAGGAATCATATGACACTCTTTGACCATTATTCTAATTTATTTTAATTTAGTACTATGACTAACATTCACTGTTTCCTTAATCCTAATTTACTTGTGGTTATTTTGTACAAAAAAAAATGACCCCCATACACTTAATTAGCTCTGTAATCCAAAATTTATTTCAAAAAATATACCTAAAAAAAAGGATTTCTATCAATCATACTAACACAAAAATAACCCCATCTCTTCCTCTTGACCCACCACTGTACTTTCACTGTCCGATTTGTATGCCTAGCAGAAGCATACAACTGTAGGTCGGCAGTTTTTCTTGTTCCCTCTTGAACCTTTGATCACATATTGGTGCCCATTACAAGGATCGTTAGCTGTGGTCTTGAAGCCACATTTGTGCTTTAGTTGTGTCTCTAATCTAATTGAGCCAATTCTGCCAAGAAAGCCAATAAGGAAGGTAGACCATAAGAGGATATTTTGTTATTTATTCAGCGGGCCCACATGAATGTTAATGTAAATGTTATAAGAGACATTATCTGATTATTCTGATGCCTCATAATTGAGATAAATGAGCTGTGTTCTCTGTTCAGTCCCCTAACTGAAAACCAATTCGCCAAATCAATGCCTGATAGGCTCTTCAAATGCCACAGTGACTACAACAAAAGCTAATTTGACAAATGCATAACTCACACAAGCTTAACATGTAGATCAATAATCATGAGTTCATCACATAATGAAGCAATAGATCAATCCCACCAATCCCTAATCAATCTTGGAAAGCATAAGAAAATCATTACTATGAAGTTTTCCTGGATTTATACAATGGTTCTATAAGTGTCTTATTCTAATATAAGTTATATTACATATTTATAATAAATATATGAGTTATAATACATATATATATATATATATTTACATACAAATGCATATTTGCATAATTTGGGTCGCCTTTCAGATGTTTGGTGGATAGTGTTGTTATAAATTGACAATTTAAAGCTTTATATAGGTATATATAGTGTATAATAATATGTCTTGTCTGTTATTACTTCTAATGTCAAATGGCCAGAGGAAGGATGCGGCTTTGTGGGTTTCACCAAACTAAAACCCCTCACTGGCTTGGCAGCATCAAACAGCCCTCTTTTCCTCCCGTTGGCTCCCTATTTCTGGCTTGTTTGCACTTTTAATTATTTGAGCTTTCCAGCTATCGCGGCAGAAACCTGCCAGAGCTCTGATTTGTTTGCAGGGTTACACCAGTCGCGAGAGAATAGCAACACACAAACGGCCCTTTTTGCTGATGCACACAGAAAGCCTCAGAGTCGGAGGGTGCAGCGGGATGCACAATGCACAGTATCTCCAACCTCTGCAGACTGGAGGATTTTACCCTGCAGCGCACGTTTGTGTACGTTTGAACAAGTTAAAGTAGTCAGACATCTCTACAATGAAATATTCAAATGTCCAAAATGATTAGATGAAGCTTTTCCTATTTTGGTATTTTCAGTAGTTTGGCAATATTGTTGCCTTTTCACTAACAAAATATTTGAGCTGGCAGTCAAACATCTGATGGGCGATCATCCTTGTAATTAATGATACTGTATTTTGGTGCTATGTTTCTGTGCAAGTCACTGCCATTACAACCATTTTTTACCCTGTGTATACTGTGTATCTTTTCTGAATTGACATCTTTGTTTGATTATGTGTGAGTGTCTGTCTTGTCTCCACGCAGCTCTCTCAGTGGGTGGTAACTGTTAAACTCCTCCATTTGGTAGGGATTACTCCTCCCGTCAGTACTGTGGGAGCAGCCAGCAGCCCGTCATCTTGCAGAGGAAAACCATACCTTCTGATGCTTCAATCCCTTCTTCTCTCTCCTCCCCTCCTTTCCCACCCTCAACCTCTTAACCCCAGCTCCCATTTTTCTCCTCCCTCCCCTTTTTTGCTGGCACTGTCAACTTTCAGCTGAAGAGGCTGAAACCCGGGAGCCGCAGCAGTGGCCTTGTCCAAAGCTGTGATGTTACAGCTCCGTCTGATGAGTTCAGTACCAGGAAGCTGCTGGAAGAAACTGTCAGCAAGGGTTATGACCATGTTATTTAAAACTGAAAAAGCACAACAAAGACAAGTATAAAACAATGTCTTTCTTAGCCTATACTGTGGATCACAGAAGGTTCAACACCGTGTCTTTTATTAATACTAATATGAATCGTGTAATCCCACATTTTAAAACTCATTATACCGTGCATTAACATCACTTCATTGGCTTTTGTGTTTATCGAGATCGTTTATTTAATGCTTTAATGCTGTATTTTGCCATGTCGTGTTCTGTTGGTGGAAACCCGAGAGCTTCTGAATGGGGTCAGATGATCCAAATTTGAAATGGCTGTGTGTTACAGACAATAAATGATTTAATGAGACAAGCACAACTGGCTCTAATTCTGTCTCTGTTGCTTGACCTGGAAACAACCTACGTACAAAGATTTCTTAAATGAGCAGGAAGTGATTAAGAGTGCATGTGTGTATTATGGAGCACATTTGAGTGGGAGGGTGAGTAAAACAATATTTTGATGTAAGAGGTAATGTAATGTAATGTAATGTTGTAATAGTTTGATGTAAGGTGAACATTGTAAATTCTGTCTTTCACTTTGGTCCAGAACAAATCAGCTAATGGATGGATTGTGATTAAGGGTAGTACCGATGTTCATGGGCCACAGAGGATGAATCATCATGATTTTGATGATTCACTCATCTAAATTTCATTATATTTCAATTATTTTTTAATGTAACTAAGAGTTAAACAGTTAGTAATAGATAATAAATGACTCCAAACAGACATTTAAAAACTGTGCTGAAATGTGGCAAATGAAAATTCTGGAATTGCTGCTGCATCATGAACAGAGAATGCACCTCATAATTTCATTTTTTTTCATTGTGTAGAAATATGGGAATTACAATAAAACTGCAATGGCCCGTCATCAGGTTTACCCTAGATTTCCATGATTGCACCACAGCCGAGGTATGGAAGCGTGTTAGCGTTTGACTTCTTCACGTCAGAACTTAAGGCCGGCAGTTTTTCCAGGATGCCAAGTGAGAATCCATTTTCATCATTGAAAAGATTATTGAAATCATTTGAGGGCGGCCGTGGCCTCGTTAGGGTTTGGACATGTTTTAGAGTGGAATGGTTTGTGTCTCCAGACAGTCAGAGTCACTGGAATGTGCAGTGTTTTTTGACAAGGTCAGAATGCTGCCTGGCGCAGCCCTCCGAGCTCTGCTGCAAACTTTATCTGTTGCCACTCTTGGAGAACTCATTCGCATCCTACGTCTTCTCCTCACATGTTTCATAGCCCTTTTTGCTTCCATTCCATGTTAATTTCTCTACAAATGAGAAGATGAAAGCAGAAGTGAGACTAAGACTATGTCCACCCATCCCTTGTGCATGTATCCCAGATAACCATCTCTGAAGACAGCATCCAATTAATGCTGATTCTTCTTTACATTGATGGGGATTATGATTACTAACATGTACGGAAGACAGATATATCTTCATATCTGATAGTTTGTCCTCCCGATTATATGTTACATGATGCAATGTTGGCCATACTTGTAAAAACATGACTCTTTGTCAGCTGATATTTTCTGTCTCCTTTGAAATTTATGGGTAGTTGAAGACACGTTTTATCTTCATCTTTACTTCATATTATTCTTTTTTATCACATGTATGCAATTGATTTCTCTACTGTAATTAGTCAAAAGCTGGTTGGTGCTCTAACCTCAGCTGGTTAGATGTTGAAGAATTTAGTACAAAGCTCCTCCAGATAGATCATGATCTCTGCAACACTTGTGAGAAGCTTTACGGATTATTTTTATTTCATTGTCTCGCCTTTATCTCAACTAACATTGGGAGCCATGTTAAATCCAGATGATTTTAATAGAGGTCGTGCTGACAGCAGCACCGCTTCCTGTCTTCATTTTTCTCTTTATCTCAGCACAATTTATCTATCTATCTATCTATATATATAGTATACTGTATATACAGTACACAAGTGTGTAGTATTAACTGTATAGTGTCTGCAGGGGAAGAACGTCTCGCGTTTGTGTTGTGTGTGAGGGAACAACTTCAGCTTCAGTGTGCTGATTATGGGCTGAACGCTGTTGGTATGGCGTTTGCCTTCTTCCATGTTTCAGCGAGTGCCATAACAGTAATCACTATGTGGCTGTGCGAGCCTCAGTCCACAGATTTGTGGATAGTGTAGCTCACTAATACAGCATGACAGGACCCAACAGCAAGATACAACACAATTTCAAGTTCAACAGTCAAAGTCCTGTTAATAGGTCTTACACAGGGTAACAGGTTAACAGGGACACAGTCAGGCGGTCAATACAAAGCAAGGTGATCCAAAAGGGGATGGACAAAACATCTGAATCGGGGATCCCAAGACCCGGAAAACTTTGCACACTAGGAGACACTGAGTTGAAAATCACTGTAGCGGACAAACAGACAAAGGAGTGGGCTTGTATCCTAAATGGCAGAGAGACACTGCGAGAGAGAACGAGAGAGAGAGAGAGAGACAGGGGCAATACCAAAACAAAAAAAGCAATGAACTGCAGCAAATGAAAGAAATACAAGAAACAAATACGTGTGATCCATTGGAGATTTGATGAGCCATTAATTTACTAAGGGAATTGGGGATTTACATACTGATTCTAACATACCTATTCATTGTGTTTGTATGTGAACGTTTGTGTTGACAAACTTTTCCCAGAATGTAAAATATTTGGAAGTCTAAATTTAGGACTTGATCTAATGGGATCGGGGGAGGGTTCCCGCACTATTTCTTGGTCAACACTAAGACCTTTCTCTTGACTTCCCTGGTTGCTGGCAACTGCCCAGAGTTAAGAAAGCAACTGTATTTTTCCCAATATGTTGTACTTTTCCATCAACTTGGGCCTTTTGTTTTCCTCCAAGACATAATTATTAAATTTACAGGACCTGCACATGTATTGATTAGATTGATCATCTGTATTCACGCCGCATCCTTGTCATTCTCATCAGTACGTTTATTCAAGTGAGCCCTTGTCATTCCCAGGATTGCTTTGCTTGCTTTGGACCTGAGCAGATGTCTAATCAGTCAAAATAATCAAAAACCCCTGCATGGCTGTGCAAACAACAACATCTGTAGGAGATGCCTACTGACCTGGTTGCAAACAAAAACAGTGTCACATCTTTTATTTTTGTTGCTGCAAATGCCTTTGTTTGTGTAGTTCTAGTAAATTTATAAAAAATAATGTATCTGTACATTTAAAACAACATTTCAGCATGGTCTAAGGAGCTATGCATTATCTGTACTTCTGTCTGTTCTCCTCTAATGGTAGCGCTTGCATAGGTGCATTTATGATGGAAATGAGTCAAATTTTTTTTGTCAAGGTTGAAGGTTATATTTCTCTGCACTGTACAAGTATATTAAACAATGTGGGTGTAGCAGTGGTTTAGAAACAGTATAAGAATTACCAAAGTAAACAGCACAATATACAATGTTCCTGTTTTATATGCTCATTACCTGTGGTAATGAGCTAACCTGCACCACATGAATATTAACTAAATAGTTTTGGGCTAATGTTGCCCAGATGTGTGCTGTCTGACCTTCCAGTCTAAGGACATGATTATACTCGCTCATTAGCAAAGAATAACATTGACTTAACAACTGACTAGCGTTTTGTCTATCTTCTGCAAGGGGCCATTGGGATCACCAGTCAAAGCCAACATCTTATAGAACCTTTGAGCGCTAGCATCATCAAAAAGGCGCGCACCCACTTTGACAACAGGAGGAGCAATCTCCCTCAGGCATACAGATGAGTAAACAGGCTATAAAACATTATAATGGACGTTTCACAAGCGCTAAAATATCTGGTTGTCAGAATTGATGTTCCGCTGGTGGATTCAAGTTCTGCTGGATTCCGACAGGATCCTGACACCTCACCACAGAGGTGGGGGGGAAAAAAATCGCTACAGTGAAATATCGCAATATTTTGTGCGGAAACCTTTTGTCCTTTTAAAGGCTACAAATATCGATCTTTTATTACATAAAAGATAAGTAAATGTTGCACTCTGGATACTGGAATGAACAGTTTAGTTTGTCAGCTCGGAACAGTTATGGCAGTGCTGGTTTGTCTGTCTGCTGCCTTTTTTTCTGCAATAAATGTTTATGAAGTGAGATGAATAAATTGAAAACTTTATTTTTATTAGATGAAACAGATGTTGACAGAATTTTATTTTGCGGACATGTTTTGAATTTGAAATGGGAGAAAAACTGCAACATAATGCAGAATATAACGTTGCAGAACTCTATATTCTGCAATCTTTAGTTGTCAGTGTCATTGCATAGTTTGACAAGCTGCTGTGATCCGCTATACTTCTGCTGCCAGAACTGCACGCGCAGCTTACTTATGTCATCAGTATTTGCAAACTGTAAAAAAGGTCTGTACTGTCTCACACAAAGCCACTTTAAACTGAGGATCGAGGATGGGCAGGAGTCCCACAACCCTGTGTGTAAATTAATCTGCAGAGCTGAGGGGTGCGTAGAGGAAGCTGGGCCCCGGTAGGACCCGTTACACATAACAACTTGTCACGTTCATTCCAAGCTGTCCATCACGGTGTTTCATCTGATGCATGTCATTGTCTCCTGTCAATCATGAGGCAATCCCATCCAACACCTGATGCCCACTTATTTTACAGTTTGAGGGTCTGTCAGTTACATCGAGTGTCATTATTAATGAGTGCAGTTGTGTCTGTCTATATACCTGTCCAATTTATTTTTCCATCTGAAGTGTGCCAGTGTGTCTGTTTGAATTTAACACATACCTTTGTGTGCATACCACCTTGCATATGCATATATAGTGGTATCCCATTCTAATGGAAAATGTAATAGAGCTAGGGATATAGGGATTAGCCGATGTCCCCTTAAAGAGTGGAACTAGAAACTGTTACTACTGTGACTCTAAGAGCGAGCCCAGAAGGGATTTACCATTGTAGTCCAGCAGAATATACATTATTCATTAGCCTTACTTGCATGGCTGGTGATAATGATTTTATCAAATCTGGCAGGGTGGGTTGTTGGGTGGTTGGAAGCTGGCATCCTGAATGTGTGTACCGGTATTTGCACATCTCTCTTTTATTTTTTCCTTCCCATCCACAGTATGTTCATGAATTTCAATACAGTATGTTTAGGGGGAGATACGGCAGCAGGCATGAAATGGGAAAGCAAACTCATCCCTTCAGCTCTTAACTGACATCGCCATCCCTCCACCCATGCATGCAAACACACACTGCGATAAGGTCTGATAAGAGTCTTTTGTGCTGAAAGGCCAGCACAGGTGTTAGGGTACTGGAGACGGGGGGATGAATCCGGCTACACTGGTAGCGCTGCTACAAAATATTGTGTTCACTCAACAGAAAATCCGGCAGTTGAAAAGGCCTTTGATATTAATTTGCTCCATGCCGTCCTAACTGACGGATGCGTGGGTTAAACAAACAGTGAGTGCGTTCATGTTATCAAAAGAGCACGCCCGATGATACCTGCAGACAAAGCAATACAACCAATCCTCTCTACTTACATAACATCTACCGCTACCTGCTGTTGTTTCTAACTTCCTCTGAATTCTTCTTGTGCCAACGTGCCATCACGTTGCTTTCGAACGACTAACAAAATCCTACCCACTCCTTATATAATTGCATTACCGGGCCACTAACGCTGTGTTTGTGGAGGAGTGTGGGAACGGGTTGTCTGAGTTGCTCTTGGATTAGTTATTTCCTGTTCAGTCAGCTCCTCACAGGACACAACCTTTTGAGGCTAACGTGTTAGATAATACAAAAAAAATAAAAAATAATCAAACAAACAGGCAGACTTAAACGGATGAGAGGAGAATAAGGTCTGGTGACAGTCAGACAGGCAGTACAAGGAAAAAAATAGACACAAAAGCACTGTGAATGAGAGAAGAGGTGCGGTGGCATTGTCTGAGATAGGTGGGAAAATGTCACCCTACGCCTTGGGCTGGAAAGCTGTGAATATGTGTGTGGTGCACGTGCACCGGTGAGCACTTTGGTTTGCGTCTTTGTGACTACCGTCCCTGTCAAATCTGCATCAGGCCCTTTTGTTGGGTAGACCTGTTACCTCCCACTGCCCTTTGTCCTGACATGTTTGCTTCTATTAGTGTTAAATACCACAAACACCGGTTATTTTGGGAGTTTCACCATGCTGCAGACGGAGATAAATGGAACTCATCAGCCTATTATGTAATCATGCCTGTTTCTGTCATGAAATCCTGCATCCTGAAGCCAAATATTTTGCTGAGTGATTTGATAATCCTGAATGAAAACTGTTTTGTCAGAGGGTAAAGCGCAAATATATCCATAGAGAAAGAAATTGATTTTTTATTGCAGCCTATTTTATATAATTATTAGCTTGCAAGAGAGCAGAAAAAATATGATTTTATATTTACATATTCCGTGATTAGTCGATTTTAATGAATCAATCAAAACATAATTGATTTCTAACTCGTTTTGTTTTTTTTGTGTTTTTTTCAAGTAAACATGTCGATCGTTCACTTGTTCAAGCTTCCAATATGTAAGAATTGTTGTTTCTCTTTGTCCTTTATGGCAGTAAAATAAAGAGTCTTTGGTTTTCGAAATGTTTACACATTTAAAATATTACACTGGATTCTGACAAATTGTCATGACTTCATCAAAATTCCAAGTTTTTATTTTTTTTAATAGACTAATTGAATAGTTAGTTAAAGTTGAAGCCACAGATCTAATCGAGCTGCATATTTGATATTACTATAAGCCCGTCCCTGCTGAGAACGCTGCCGTGCACGATCAGTCCGCTCTTGGATTACATCTTTCTATTCCACATGCTTATCTCCAAATGTTGTGGGTTTTTTTTGGTATCATTGTGGTGTATGTCCAGGAATGGGCATTTTTTTTTCGGTACCGTTGAACAAACAAGATTAAAATTCAATTGTAAATAATTGACATGCTAACCAGTAATGAAAACAGTCCTCAGTGGCTGCCTTATTATTAGCTCAAATTTGTATATTTACACATACACAGCATATTTTGGTTTAGTAGAACCCAAACAGGAAATTGTGTGTTTGTCTTTTTTGATCTAGATATGAAGGAAGAAAAGCAGGTTGTTTCAAAGATCTAGCTAATTAATAAGAAAGCATATGGTGAGAAAAGTCTGAAACCCTAAGCCTTTTTTTTTTAAACATTGATCAAAGACTGCAGCCGTAAATATATCATTTAATACAATTCAATTTTTATGCAACTTGGTGAAAACGTATGTATAACATCCTGAGGACAGGAATGGATGGCTGCGCAGGTGATTGTGCTTCAGGAGTCATTTAAGTTGTTTCTATGGATGTCTCTTTGCTGTGAAACTGGGTCACTATTGGAATCCACTGTATCTGTTTTAAAGCCATGCTTAGTTAAAGACCAGGCAACAAAGATTCCAGAACTCCGTTTTAAGCCTACAGGTAGTTTGCTCTTGAAACAAAACATGAGGAAAAAAATAAAAGAAAAAATTGCAAAAACACAAAAACAAAACCTACCATACGAGGCTCATTCCTGTGATTCGATGCTTCTGTTACAAGAAACCGGGCAGGTAATAGGATAGTAAAGATGGTTTAAAAAGAATGAAAGGCAGAGAGTGAAGCAGCAGCTTTACAGGAGCCACTGCTGCTCTCATGGAAGTTTTCCAGGAGCGAGATGGATCCTTCTTCACTGCACACTTCTCTTGGTGATTGGGTCTGTGCATCTATCCTGATTGTGCTCATTCACTGTGTATCTGTCTTGGTGGAGAAATTGAGACCAGGGGAGCCGGCAATTAAAAAGAGGACTGGAACGTTTAAATGCTGCGAGGCACAGGCCCAACACACAAGCTGGCAGTCAATTGGCAAGCCGGGGGAGGTGAAATTTGGAGAGAGAAAGGAAAAGAGAGGAAGCAAGCGATGAAAGAGGGAGGAGGGCAGGGTGAGTGCGTGCAGCGGAGAAGATGAGAACCGGAGAGAAGAGGGCGGGCTCAGACACAAACACACACACACACACACACACACACACACACACCCCCTCTCCTCAGCCCTCAGTCTCGTCTGGGCGTGCAAGAAGCAGCATGAGTGAGCGATCTCTCCAACGTGTGTGTGTGTGTGCGAGCGTAGGGTTCAACGCTGAGCCGGAGTCCGGGACAGGAGTCCCTCACTGATGCAAGGATTCCCCCGTTTACTCTCTAGGATCACACGTGCTGGCTGTGTTTCAACCATCAGGGAATTTACTGTTACACACACACACACACACACACACGCCAGCACGAAACACTGGGAGCTGAAGTCAAAGGTAAAAGGCTGCATTTCTGGTTTTGGGGGATTTTGGGGAGGTTTCATCAGTGACTGAAACAGAAAGTAGGATGTAGAGTTGTTGTGGATGTTCTAAGTTACCTGGTTCACGTTGTGATTGTTCAGTTTTGACCATTTGCATGTGGAGTGTTATGTGGAGCAGTTACAATAAAGAGAGAATCATTTCTGGCATGTGGCTCCTTGGAAAAGCACAAGCTTTTTGTGCCAGGTCCATATATTTTTATGTGTGTCGGTGTTAATGTCTGCATAACATCGTATTTTGTATGATGGCATGCTTTCTCACACAATGTGCCTCTGTGTAGGAGTGTGACTTCTCTCCTTTGCTAGTAGAGTGTGCTTCTGTTTGTGGTGGTTCTCTTTTCTTGTTGGGTCGTTCTCTGTCTCTCTCTCTCTCTGAAACACACACACAGGATCATATACAGCATATTTGTATAAATAAAAAGAGTTGTAGGAAGAAAGCCTATGCTTTGCGCTTAAACTCTGCATGTCCCAGTGTGCACGCGCTGGTGAGTTTATCAATCATTAATGTTCACACTGAGACATTGCCTAGTTTCCTACTCGAGGTAATGGGATGATAACGAAGTACCTTAGCACCTGGACTGGAACCACCTGACAATTCATTGCGATTAAACACACTGCACAGCTCAAAGGGCAAAATGTAGAAATGCATGCAGTAACAGTATGTATATTTGATTGTGTGCTTCTACCTCAGATGTACAGGAGAGACAAAAATGACCTGAGATTAGGTGAAATCCCAAATCTCACAATCTCAACTCAAAAGATAATTAGAGTGATTAAAAAGTAGCAAAGAGCTTCTTTGCAGTTCAGCCCTCGAAATTTCTTGTTATGCCATTTAATCTGTTTACTAGGCAAAACAAAAGATGTGATATCATGTGTCAAATCTTAATGGATTTGGATCTGATAAAGGCATTAGCCTACTTTGCCTGTGTACGTGGAAATATAAATGGGGAAATAGAGAGGAGAAATAGTGAAGGACTGGACAGACAAAGAGGAGGACCTGCAGCAGGAACTGTTGACTGTGTTGGAGGAACAGTAGTTAAAGGGAGCACAGTACTGAGGGGGAAAGCAACAGTAGCCAGTAAGGGAGAGAGTTTTGAGGATAGAAGAACAAAGGAGGAGGTTTTTTTATAACAGATGTATTTACCATCTGTCAGTGACAGCGCGGTTGTTAGCGGAGAAGTTAGGTCTCAGCTGTGCCGAGGGTCATCTTTGGGCATCCAGACAGCCGGAGGTATGAGGAGTCGAAGGGCGTCGGGTCTCTCTGCTGTCCTTTTTCCTCCCTCACTTTCACGCTTCTTTGGTATTATGGCTTGGTCGAGGAGGAAAAAAACAGTACAAGTTGAATGAAATCTTAACGAAAATAAGATAACATGAGAAAACCATTTAGTTTGGCATGTCATTTTGTTATTCATTCTCGGATTTAATCAAGAAGGCTCTGACCAGTGATCATAGTATTTTTGGCGTATGGTTTAATATCGCTGCAAGTTTTGGCAAGCCGAAAAAGATGTCAACATGTGTGTAATTTGGCACTGTACTGCAGTGGTCTTTACAGTTATGCTCCCCTTCGACCATTTCTCACGCCACAACTGGGAGCAATTAGGGGTTAAGTGTCGTGCCAAATAACTCTTCTTCACAGTGACAGACACCCAGGCAGGAGGAGCTGGGGATCCAACCATCGACCTTGTCATTAGCCAAAGACAGCTGCTGGAAAGTAGCAATTTAGGTTATTTAATTTAACAGTAATGTGCTAACACATAACATTTCTTCAAGATGTTTTTTCACTCTGATCTTTAAAAGTTCCATGATGATATAATAATAATATTAGTGTTTGCTAGGATTTTGAGGGGAATTATTAAACTAGTCATCTGTCTCTCGCTCTCCTTCTCTCTGTCTCTCCATCGCTCTCTGCGCTATCTTTCTTGCTAGAATGGACTGCTTCAGTTGTTGCTATCAAGAAGTCAGATATTGGCGGGGTGTTTTGAGGAAGTGATCCGTGAAAGGATTTTTAGTGACAGATAAGTAACGGCTGCATGTGTGTATGTGCATGTGCACGTGCACACGCTTTTCTTGTTTTTCTTTTGATTTGACAGGACTTTGGGAAAGCCCAGAGCTGTTAAAAAGAGGAAGAGGCCATTATCTCATAGACTGAGCGGTTAGCTACTGCTCATTCATGTCCATTTACTACACATGCAAGTGTGTGTCCAGGACAAACAGGTGTGTGTATGTGTGTGTGCATCCACACACCCATGTGCTCCATTTGTGTACACTAAGCTAATACAGGGTGTGAGCGTGAAGGAGGGGGATGGGGGCTTTGTTAAGTGATGTCGAGTATGTGGATGTGTGTAAAAGTGTGCTTGAGCTTACTGACCCAGATTGAGACACTGCTCTCCTGCTAAGTCAGCTCACCTGTGGGGCATACACAGGCAGGCGTATCCTGTTTTTCACTCGTCTGCTTGTTTTATCTCTTAGGAAGACTTTGCATTCATTTACATTCACGCCCTAAAAACAATAAACACTAGTCCTGTAACTCTTTTCACCTTTAGCCAACCAGTGCAGTTGCACACATATACAGTATATTCTGCAGCCGCACTGTAATCTATAATATTAATACTTAATATTTAACTCCTATCTAGCCTTTGATCTGCTCATGTGGGGCTCAAAAGTCTCTGCATCAAACGGTACATTGGATAAATGGAAATAATCATCAACGACGACACAGAACTCCAGATGCCCTCATACAGTATTTATCCTCTGCAGTGAGTGAGGCTCCTCTGACCTTGTGGCGGAAGCCGACAAACGCCCTCTCTTTATGATTACAGATACAGTTCATAAGATGCATTTCTGTGAACATGTGGCAGGCATGATAAAGAGATGACGCAATTAACATGAAAGGGATCATCTCCCTCTCGCTCCTTCTCATCGCTGTCTGTCTGCCTCTCTCATTTTCTAACCACTGTCAGAGGAGGCTTCGTCCCGCTTCCTCAGTACCCACATGCGGTCAAGCTGTCTAAACCTTTGACTGTGTGCCTGTGGGTTTTCCCTGTGTGTCTATATCCACAGTCGCTGTCATTTGCAGCGGTAGCAGACAGATAATGTTGAAGCCTGTTTTGGGAGAAGCAAGACAAAACTGACAGCTGAGGACGGGAAGACACTGTAATTCTTTTTCCTCTTCTCTGGTTTCACTGAGTGTGTGTGATGAAGGTGCTGGTTGTGTCATAGTTGCATTCAGAAGCGGCGGGGAATCCCTTTGCGTGGTAGCTGATATAACAAGACAATTATCCTCAAGCTGAGGGTCTGACCCCCTCAATGAGGTGACACGATGTGACGTTTTAGTTTTTCGGTGTTCACAGTCCATTTTCCTCGTAGGGTTGAGTTGGTAATAAACCATGTTGCAGGTTATGATGGGTCATTTTTCATATTAGGGATAAATGAAATATTTTACATGCACGTCTGTGTTTGCATTCCCTGGCATTGGCCTTCTGAGTTATATGAGACACCGAGCAAAACGGGCGGAATGAATCTGTGCGAACATTATGTTACGCTGACGTCTGTGCTTATGCGTGTTTGCTGGTAATGTCACTTGTCTAGTCAAACAAGACTACAGGACTTGTTAGTTGCACAAAGGTTTGAGACAGCAGGTGAAGAACATTTGTTTTGTGCCAGACACCTTGACACCAACCCGCTGGTTTGAAGAAGAAGGAGATACAAAGGGAGAGGAAGAAGAAGACGGGGATGCCTGTAATTTCTAAAGGGGTCCAGACGGGGGAAGGGGTGTCTCAGTTTTAGCTGACATGAGCTGGCATGTGCCCTCTTTCATTTCCAAGCTTTTGTCTGTTCTGTGTCTGCTGATGAATTGTTAGTTTGTTCCTTCCTGCGCTCCCTCCCTCCTCATTTGTCTTTTTGTTCCTCTCTTTCTGTCTCTTTCTC
>KV751332.1:7387383-7402917 GCA_001698575.1 Mola mola | reverse complement strand
CGGCGTCGCCTTCCCTGTCATGTCTGCCCATTATCTCTGATCAGTGTTGCGTTCCAGCCCACACACCGGCTCGGGCTGCCATCCGAGGATGTGTAAATAACTATGCACGTGTGTATACATCTACGGCTTATTTGATATACAGAAGGTTAGATCTTCATGCTTTTCTAGGGGGCCTTCAATTCAGATGAGGAGCACAGGGGGGAAAAAAAACACCAAAAAATGAAACGTAAATATATTGTTTTGTTTGCTGAATCATTAAAAAACAAAGGGTGCATGCTATGCAAACAAGCTGACGTGTCATTCCAAAAATGTGCAATTTGAAAAGGCGCTAGAAGCTGAATTAATGTGATTTTTAGGGGGAAATGAAAGCGTGGAACACGCAAAAAAGTCTTCAGAGTAAGAGAGTGGAAATACATTTGTGTGTGAAGTGCTGAGTAGGGATTTAAGGGAGATTTGTCCTTCCTGGCATTCCCTTTGTTGACCTCTGCTTGGAATCTTTACACCTACTAGTTTGTGCGTTTTGAGTGTGTTTTTCCTCTCCAAGTGTGCATCCGTGTGACTGTAATTAAAGAGAAGGAAGTAAGCCCCTTGGCGACTGCCTCTCCTTTCCTTCAACCCCCATGTTACATTCGTTGCTGACCAGCGACTCACTGCTCATCATACAGTCACACTCCATGTTCCTGCTTGTTGACCTGGAAGTGATGCAGTGGGATTGTACAAGAGGGTCTCAAAAGCCTATACGTGCATTTGTAAGTGTGTGCATGTGCAAATATGCATGTGAATATGCCTGAATGTGTGTGTGTGTGGTGGTGGTTTGACAAAAGCAGGGATGTAAGCTTAGAGGCAGAGCTGCATGGATTTTTTGGCTCTTCTGGATCAAGTTTCTTAGAGTATAAAAACCCTGCGGTGAGTGCCATATAATGTTTCTATTAGACTGTGTTTTTGTTATTGTCCTCTGGTGCGTTAGCTTTTAGGCAAGTGAGTGTGTGTGTGTGCATGCGTGTGGTCAGGTTGCCTTTGTCCACTCCCCTCAGGCCTACATTCAGCTGTCAGTGACTCGTGTGGAGCTTATACAGGTCGCTAATGCACTGACAGGGGAGACTCTATTCACTGTAGCCACTCAGTGCTCAACCAATAACCCCCGGTTCGAGTCCTCACAAGGGCTCAACTCGCGGCAAATGGACCCATTGACCTGGATCCAACCTCATCTACTGAAGAGACGCCACCATCTAGACATGTTGCTGACATCCGCTTCTCAGAGATGTCAAAGGAAAAAAAATGCGATCAAACTCAGATTCCAAGTAGCCGCGGCTTTAAATATGATAACCTTTCTGCTACATTTTTGTGACGAGCAATTAATGACTCCAACCTTCGTGAATGGGAGAGGAAAATGCATGTATCGCAGGATTATACTTGTTTGCCATAACTTGTTAACACAAGTTGAGGACATTTTGTGAAAGTAAAGTTTATAGTGACAAAAAAATAATTAATGCAATTACTAAAGTGAGTTACAGTATACAACAAGGCCATAGACAAGATTAGACATTAGCTAATTAATATGCAGACATCAACTAGACAGCCAAGTCTACCAAAAGCAGTCTACGTGCGCTTATTGACAGTACCGTGTGTGATTTACATGCACTCAGTGTTCTAAAGCTGTCAAAATTAGTGACAGTCTTCACATTTTTCTACTAACTGGAGCCGAACAAGGACTTTGTTTCATGATGAATATTGAAGATAGCTCTAAGGATTATCTGTATATCATCACTCTGCTAGTGTTAGAACTGCTTGAAGTAGGGATTTTTCACTTTTTTTTCCCCCAATATCTTGTTTACACAGTTAATCAAGAGACAGTGACAGTGTTTTATAAACCAAAGGTTAATCTGAGCTGGTGTGTGCTAGATTAATGAAGTGGTTTGTGGTTGTTGCACTTTACAGAACATTGATGCAATCAATCTTGGGCGTAGGTCATTCCCTGAATTTGTCACATCCTACTCTATGCTAGCTTTTGTGAGTGTGTGGGCGTGATGTGGGTAAGAGGCACAAATGAAGAAGTGGGTAGAGGGCAGATCCTATTTTCTGGTAAACAGCAGACCAAAAAAAAAAAAAATTGGTACTGTATTGATGAAACTTAGTACGTCCCACATAACCAATTTGCCTTTGACTCCAGAAAGTTACATCTGTCCACAGTTTTTAGAATTTGTTTAATTTTGTTTTTGGTAGAGAAATCTTATAACCACCCAAAACCCCATCTTACCACCACCAATACCATGGTTTCTTATCTTGAGCTTTGTTTACCTGAGACCCATGCTGTACCGCTTTTCTGTTCTATAACTACTATTGGCCGGAGAGGCAGGGACAATGCACAGTAAGATGCTGTTTGTCTGTCACATTCTCACTAAACATTTCCGGCCTGCTTCCTTCACTGCAGCACATTGTCTTGAGTCTCTTTTTCAAAGGCCTGTCTTGTTTGCGAGCGCTGCTGTTGACTCAGGTGCAGGGATATAAGATAACTTCCCCTTCCACCTCCCGCAGTCCCCCAGCTCTCTCTCTCTCTCTCTCTCTCTCTCTGAGTTCCACCTTTGGGTTGCCCATTTCTTCTCCCGTGGCTCTTCCCCTCTTACCTGTCTTTGTGAAGTCACGTCAAAGACTCTCTCTTGCTCCCTACTATTAATGATGAGATTGGTACCACAGAGGATTTGCCTATCCTTAGCAGAAATCTTAATGAATAGTGATAACCGGGCTGCTTTGTGTTTTCTTATCTGTCTTTTTATTAATTTGATTAAAATGAGAATAAGCTAAACTTTGTGAATTGCATTGTTGCACTAGTTAAACCTTCAGAAAAAGATTAAAACTCCTAGAACACATTCAGGTTATGTCGGCCTCTCAATTTCCTCGTTATAAGCGTTCATGGACTTACTTTTGCCATGTTACCTTTCTACTTTCTATCACACATAAGGGCATCAGCAACAATCATATATTAAACAACTCACATAAATATGGATTATTTGAGAAGAGAGGTTGCTCTCTACCAGGTGTAAGCTGTTAAAACTGGATAAATCATAGACACACGAGGACAAATTTTGAATTTTAGTGTCGCCAACTTTTTGTTCGCCTTTACATTAGCTATATCATCGAAGCGGTGGCAATTTCTTCTCAAAAAGTATCCATGTCTGCACCTACAAACAAACTAACACACACACAAAAATCTACAACAACCCACCCCGGATAGTCTCACCTGGGTCATATCTTTACGGACAACAAATAATGTCTGTTCACATCTGCCCTACTTTAACCTGACACAACATCTATCTCTATCAGCTCCTCAGGACCTATCAGCACCCAACTGCACCTCTTTTACCTCTCATGTCTCCTTCCCCCCACCACACATCATTCATCCTTCTATCTGTGGCCCCGCACTCCATTCCACCAGCTCCCCACCGCTTGAACAGCCTCTCATCCCCCTTTCAGCACCCCTCTCATCCCATCCTCCATCTCAACCTCCCACCTCAGTCATTCTACCTTTGACTAAAACCCTCTTATCCTATCTCCCCTCCCTCATCCACCCTGTTATTTCACTGTCACTTCAGCCTGCACAAAGCGGAATAGGAGGTATTACCGGCCAATTTAGCACCATTCATACCTGTCTGTGATAGTCTGCTGGTCTATACGTGTCCGTTTTTCACAGTATGTCTAGTACTTTCTTGCCTTAAACCAGTTTACTAATTTCAGCAAAACGCTTTTTACTTTAAGAGAAGAAGAAAATACTTGAATTGCTAATTTGAAAGTAAAACTAGTAACGATATCTTAGTTAAGGGAAAAAAACCCAAAACAAAACAAGGAACTACTGGAAAAAAAACAACCCTTTTCAAGATGCAACAAGCCATAGGATTTCTCAATTATTTCAGGCTTAACAGCTCTTCGAGGAAGTGTGTCTTATCCCACTACATTACTTTATTGCCATGTCAACCAAGCTGAATGGAATTTGTCTTGATGCAACACAGATAAAAACAGAGAAACAGGGCAACTTGCACACAATGCAGTCACAGTCAGACTGATCTCTATAATATTTGATGCCTTTAAAAATCAAGAATGTATTTGCCTTGACAGATGGAAATGAATTATATATCAATTTTAGCTACTAACAACATTGCCGCTTAATAAAACCGCCGATGTACACGTGTAAAATGAACACACTACTATGCTTGAGCACGTTTTTTTAGAGCCCGACCAATAAATGTGCTATATCGGCCACTTTGAAAAAAAATATTGGTTCAAAAGAAGACAATGCAGAACAAAACGAAAAAAAAAGGTTTTTCATATTTCAGTTGATTTATTTATATCAGAACTTTCAAAATCTCTACTATCTGTATCGGCGCCAAAAATTGCATATCGGTCAGACTTTTGCCATCTGCACGTCTGAAGTTGTGAATCATTACCTGCGTGTCATTGTAGGAAATACACTGCCTCGTTCACACAGTACTCCTCTCTTTCAAAAGTCTCTCTCCATCTTATGTCTATGCTCCCAGCCACTGCTCCGCAGGCTATGTCTTGCCCTACAGGGTTTCTACGGTTACCAGCTGAATCTGGAGCACAGTCAACATCGTGTCCCACTCCTCTTGGATAATTAAACAATACTTCTTTTACTGCTGCTCACATGTTTGGAGCAGCAAATCACCCCATGAATATTCAGTGGAATGGTTTAGATGACTAGGAGGTGATTGTGTGCACAATTCACATTTTCATCAAGGAGGATGAGCGGTTTGTTGATTGAGGAATGGCAAGGAGAGGGAGATGATTCATTAGTATTTCATAAAATTGCAAACTGCCCCACTTTATGGCTGTTCTCCATAATCAACGGGATTTTAAATTGCATAGTTACCTACAACAGGAATCCAAGATGGATCTAATTTAGACTTGCATTCCTTCATCTCAGAACAAGTGGGAGAATAGACTATACTGATCATGTAGTGTAAAAGCCTCACGTTATACATCTTCAATGATCATAAAGGTTGGTTTAAATCTTTGGGGTTTCCTGTCTTTCAATTCATACAGGCACTCACTCATCGCTGAGTTTGCGGCGGAGCTCCAAAAGCTACACATTCTCACTGACTCTCTCGGGCATCTTGCTTAATAGAGGACTTGTGCTGGGGGGATTTTCTTTAAAATATGGTAATCCCTGACTGCACCATACTGCAGAGACAGTCGGCTGAAATCTGAGTTAAGGAGCGTAGTGTGTAAGCTCCTGGAGAGACGACGGAGTGTATTTAATGAAGTTAGTGACACTTGAGGAGTATAGGGCAGTGAATCGGCTGGCACTGAATTTCACTGCCCCTCATCTTTTCCATTTCATCCATATATGCCACACAATTTGCCGACTCAAAAAACTGCAAACTGTTATGTTTGTTGTTTTGCAGAAGATGTGCCACAATACACAACCATTTCCTTTCGCTCTTACTCTCAACACAGTCCTGAATGTAGACTCCATTTTTCCCGTCCTTCTCTATTAACAGATGACAAAAAAGGTACCACGGTAAATTAATAACAATATTCCTTTTTTTTTTGCGCCACTCCACTTTGTTCTGTCATTTATATGCTTTGCTGTCCTCTGTGGTCTCAAAATGAAAGCACTCTTCAGGAAGGAATTATGATTTGTCTCTCACAAGTTAAAAGAAATTAATGTTTGGTTTGAGCAGCAGCCTTGCAGGCACGCTGTTTGTGTGTGTGTTTAAGCTCAAAGGGGGTGGGGTGGCGCTTGTCTTGTCAGATCCCAAAAGGGTGAATAAGAAGCTAATCTCCCTCTCCCAGAGAACTCTACCAGTGATGTCTCAGACTGTCCTGTCTCAGTGGAGCTGTGGGAGTGCAGTGAAGTGTGCACTCCTATCTCCACAATAGGATGTTTTCAGAGCATATCTGACTGTTATCTTCACAACGGAGAGATATAGTTCCTCAAATGTGAACAATGCACACACCGTGGTGTGCACATACAGTCACATAAGCCCCTGATCCTTATTCGTTCAGACCACTCAGTCTTGATTCACATGTTATTCACGCTGTGTTATCTTTCAAAGTGGGTTTGCTTGGCGTCAAGAACAAGGAAGCCGTTGTTTATATGTCCATACATTTTTTTCCTGTATGTATTTCTGTAGGTGTGTACAGGTGTGTATGCAGAATTGGGAAACATGGAGATATGGAGGTAAATCCCTCTTTTAAGATTCCTGTGGTGGTCTATTGTGACATGCTTGGAATTGAGTTTGCTTTATCTTGGATTTCCTTTGTTTACCCCCCGGAGAGTTAACCTCAGTGAATTAATTCCCTGCCCTGGGGGAGGGGCTAAGGTACCCATTTATGTGAGGAATGTGAATAGTGCGGGAAAAGGCCCTGAGAGAAGGGTGAGTCCAGCTACCGCGTCATGTGTTCTGAGGCTTGTTGGCTGGGGTCATGATTGGAGGCTGCAGAGAAAGGTCAGGGAGATCAGTCAACCTAGAGCTTCTCTGGTTACAGTGTCTAGACTGGTCACTACTGGCATTTCTGATCTATTTTAGGGTCCGGCAATTACCAAGTGATCAATCAGGAGTGACAGTTTTTTCCTTCAGTTCTAAAAATAAGTCTATACCAATAACAACACTTGTATTTACAGTTTGGATTTGGAACAAAATTAAAGCTTTCATCCAGGATTTTGTAGTCCCCAAAAATGTTCGAGCTGTTAAGAGACTGTCTTAAATCAGATGTTTTGAAGTTTTTAAAGTCAAAAGTATATTTAGCCATTCTTATGGGAGGATTTACTACATTTCATCTCAGGTGATCAGTCCTTGCCCGTGTTCTATAATAACGCCTGGCTAAAAGCTTATGTCGAAGCAAAATTACATGAGAGACTTTGCTTTTCCATGATGATTATTTTTTAGCAATTATTTTAGAAATTATTTTTCGGTGCACACAAATAAAGGCCTCTATTCCGCATCAACAGGGTGGCCTAGCAGCAATTTAACATCACCACAGGTTACATTCTTACAATAAAGCTGCTTTATGAATAAATGAGACTAACTCATTTAATGAAGGATCACTGTTGTAGATGAGAGCTTCTGACAATGCACATTTACTTTTAGGGAATTACTTTCATTTGTTGAAAAAAAGAAATACCTGTATGTTAGAGAAACAAACGTAAAACGGGAACTGTTTTGTTGATAACTGCTTCTTTAAAAATAAAATATTTTCAGATCTCAGATCCAGGTTCATTTGAAACTATCACATCAGTTGTGAAAAAAGAAGCTCCCATGCTCTTCTCAGTACACTTTCTCAGTACCGCAATTGAATGATAACCTTCCCCCTAAAAGATTGAAAAATGAGATTTCATGTTCTAGTCATGCGCTAAAGAGTTTTGAGATTAATTGAATTATCTTACTCGGAGTATTTGGGTATCTTACTTATGTTGCTTGTCTTCTGCTTATTTGTCCTTTTTCTGTTTGACGTTTCTTTTATGAAAATAAGGTGGGAGAGACGATTATACTGAGAGATGTTTTGACAGGTATATTATTGATCCTCAGCTATATACAGTATGAAGGGGAGAAGCATTATCTGTTTATGATCAGTGATGTGAGAATTGTTTTCAAACACTCCTGCGGGACGCTGCAATCGTTAATTGTTATCAATTATTTGTGATATCAAGCACAATTAGGATGTAGGATCTTGCTGTCTTGAGCTTGGTAGTAAGGACTTCAGAATTCTGCTCTTGTGCAAAATGAAACATAGGTTTTACACAAGTATTACACTGTAAATACATGTATAACAGGTTGTTGTCTATGAGTAGTTGTGTAATAAAGATTCTTTGGCACTTTCGTAATTCAACTTGCAAAGCCACTCCAGAGTGCAGTCTAGACTTTGAGAGGTTTAAAAAAAGCAATGAGAAAAGTTTGGTTTGGCTTCATTCATAATACAGCAGCGTACACTCGTCATATGCGGTTTAGTTCTTTTGAGCTAAACTGTTTGTCATGCAGGGCGGACCCGTGAGACAGGTGCACGGATGAAAAGATTGGTGGGAGAGGGGTAGGGTGTGCCTGCTCCATGGCTGTTCTGACAGGCCTTTGGTATGTTTTTAAAGAGCCACGGCCTGTGCGCAGGTCGGAAAACCTGCTCATAGCTCTCCTGGGATTGTACAGGTGTGTGCGACTGGAAGTGTGTCAGCCTTTGTACCGTTGTAGCCTGGTGCACGTAAGCAACCACCTGCACGCATGTGCGTTCATGTGTTAGGTGACAGACGTGAGAGCCCGTAGGTTCAAGCATGATTCTAACGCAGCAGAAGCAGCGTGGCAGCATGAGTTTGACTGCTCAAGTGCAGAGTTCTTTCTGACATTGTAGTTAAGGCACATTCAGTCCCAGCGCGATGCTGAGCGCCGTCTCCGTAGCTGATCTGCTTTTTTAAAACATGATGTTGCTAACTATAGAAAGAAAGAAAGAAAGAAGGAAAGAAAGAATTTAAAATAAAGCAAAGCGTCTTAGAATTTTATAGAGTTTTTAGTAAAACATTATGGACTTTATTTTCATCAACATATGGTCTTTGTCCCTCCTTAGTGTGTGTGTGTGTGTGTGTGTGTGTGGGGGGGGGGCACATCTGCATGGTAATGATGCTTTGGTTGCTGTTGCGTAGGCCGCTGTGTTAATACGCTCTCTCAGTGTGTTAATATACTGAGAGAATGAGAGCGAGAACAGGAGACTGAGAGAAAGAGAGCGAATAATTATGTTTCTCCTTTTGTCTCGGCTCCCTCAATTAAGCCTGAAGAGAAGCAGCCAGAGCACATGTCTACTTATCCACTTAAAGCTCAGCAACAAAAGGACCCCCCAATGTCTGTCTATCTCTCTCTCATCGCCCTCGCTCTTCCTCCCACTGTTTCTGCACTTTTTCCATAACAAACTTCTATTCATAGTGCTTTTCCCCCAATATGATGGGTTTTTTTTTCTCTCTGCCTCTGTCTGCACCAATCTCAGCTGCTCTCCCTCTGTATGTGTTTTGCCCCCAGCCTCGCCTCACCTCTCAGCTCTACGTGGGTTTAGCGGAGAGTCCCCACCGCCCCATACACACACCTCCCTCCTCACTACCCCTCCTCCATTCTTTGCTGCAGGGTACAGGAAGAGGAAAAACGAAAAAGGCTGAATATTTTACACTGTACACTGCCAGAGGAAAAGTGTTAGTGTGATGTCCCCTGTGTTGTGTTAGACAGAATTGTTATGTTTGTTTGCTCTACGTGGTTTTTTTTTTTCTACAACTACACTAAACTTGGGATTGTCAGTGTAGCCAAGTGCCGATCAGTAGTAAAACACCCACATTTGTTATAGAGATTGAAATGTTGTTTGTAAGTGGCCAGTGAATGGACTCTTTTTCTTTTCATTCCTCCATCAATATATAAATCATTGTCATTGGTGTCATTTTCTGTGTTCGTTTACTGATGGCAGGTGGCCAATATGCAGGTTGAGATCTGTCTCATCAGGCCGAACGGGATGGCAACAACAAAGTGAGAGGCGGCAGATAAGTAGTATCAGGTCAGGTTTAACTGATGTAACTGTTTCCCACAGCTGGGGTGAAAAATGTGGCGGGTGGCTTAAGTTTAAATAAGTGAAGACACTCCCTGGCGTGGTGCAAGGAGTTCACCTCGACACTAAATCACTCTATATGCTGTCCTTGCATTTGCCTCATTTCCTCATTGCGTTTTCTACTTCTCACTTTCTATACAGAACAGATACAGAACTCCCATTTCTGTATCTTTCCCAGAGCTCTAACATGGTCACCTGCACAGGAGAACAAAAAGAGACAGAATCTCCCAATTCTAATCAATGATAAAATAGTCAAAATTTACACTCGTGGACACAAATTCTTCCTTTGCAATCTAAAATAGAAACAAATAAATGGCTCGGATGTGAATGATCTAAATGGACCCTGCTCTTGAGTATCATCTGCTTTTCAGCTGTATTTATTTTGCGTGAAAAAAAAAAAAAAAATTCCTCTTTTGTTATGTTTGAGACTTATTAGAAGAAAAAGCAAATGTTTACAACACTAGTTGCTGCAGTCGGTCGAGTCTGCCAGCAGCTCATCACCTCTGTCTGTCTCATATTGTGTAGAAACTTGCCTATTCTGATCTGGTTTAGCTGTAAAGAACTGCAAAACACACAAGCAGGCATGCTTATACTTGCATACCTTCACACTATACATTGCACATTATGGAAATCACACTCTGGTATTAGGGAAAATTAGGTCGGGTTGGCATGGATCATTTGTTGGAGTCTTAAGTAGAAAATCGCGCTCTATATCTGCTTTCATCTCCTGTCATTTTACCAACTGTGTGTGTGCGTTCACATCTCTTTGTCTGCTAGGGAAACAAGGGATGTTTTCCTAAAATGTTCACATGTCTTTACATGCCTGCACGGTTTTGAGTTGGCAGCCAGTTTCAGGGTGCAGTTCAAAGAAATTGCAGCTGTCTCTGAGCCCCTCCACCACTCTGCTTTGTTTCTAATGATCTGAGAGTCTGTGTATTCGTGCATTTAAATGTGTTTTTCTTCGTTTCTGTGCTGCTTTATACTTGTCACACTGCATAATCTTGACTTGAGGCTCGCTGACCACCCAGTTCTTTATTTTCTTTCATGCTCTGTGATGTCTCTTATAGAACTATAGAGTCCCCCTCAAGCGTGCTTCACAGCTTTCCTTTCAACTTGATTTCACCAGGCTTTATGTTACATACTCTACCTGGCAGATCCTCTATGGTAGTTTTTAGAAGCACCTTCTCCCTCTTGACTTCTTTCTCTCTTCCTCCCCTGTGTGCATTTGACACGTTGGGTCACTTTGAAGTTGCGAGAGCCCCACCGAAAAACTTCTCCCTCTTCTTGTTCCTATCAGGGCAAACTGACACCATTTGTTTGAGGCTGTGTGGAGGATCATGCGGTTGGGGAAAGATGGCGCCGCACTGATGTGGAGAAGCTGATGATGCTTCAAAGCAGGTAACCGCAGTTTGTACACTTTGGTCAGCCATCATTCACAAAGTCTCAACAAGTCATTTGATTTTGTAAAATTCTGACAGTTTATTTGAACATTTAAACTTGTTTGAGACTGCTCACTGCATATGGAACACAGACGCAGCTTCTGGTCCCTCAAAAGTGAAGCCAAAATGCCTCAAACTTGCATTCTTTCTAAATTCCAGTAGAGGGAACCTTCACTGGTTTAAAAAAATATGTAATTGGAAAATAGGAATGGTCATTGCTTTGAAAATTTTGCCCTGTTTGTAATCAAATAGAAGTTAAAGCTTGAATTGTCTTGCAACCGACCAACATGGCTGCACTGGTAAAACCAGTCTCAAGGATTCAAAATGGCTGGTTCAGAAAGTCATGGGTGACGCCACGGCGGAATTACGCTTTGCATGAGATACATCAGATTTTGATTTTCTGATAATAAAAGAAACTGTTTATACAGATTTTGTTGTTATTGTTTTGTTGAGATTTTTATCAGTCTCTTGTCAGTTTGAGCCCACACCGAGGGCCTGATGGTGTGGGTTTGATAATGTGTGACTCACAGAGTGCCAACTGATCCGACAGCAGTTGACTCAGCAGCTCCATACGCTTATATAACACAGAGCATGAGGCAAAAGAGGATGTTTAGTTAACATTATGATTGTATTGTTCGGCTTTTACTGGAATTTATCTAATAGATCATATCAACCCTACCAAAGTAGAGAAACATAAGGCAACTCTGCAGAAAGGACTGCAGCACTTCCTTATGTCAACCAAGAAAATTATCATGCATCAGTGTCTGGTGTTAAATGTGCCGTGTGCAGTTTTAAAGTATTTACATAACTTAATGTGTAAGAGTTTTGGTATGTAAAGTGTCTTTGTAGTGAGATTGTGCTGCATTTCCGCATACATAAATAGAAAAGCACCTGAAAACTCTTGGGAAGGTTCTGTCAAACATTAGCTGTGTCCTTGCTTTAAATAAAGTTTAAATTAACTTCAAATTAACTTGTTGAAATGCTCCCCGTGTGACTGTATAAATTACCAAACTTCAAGGTCAATTAAACTAGCCAAAACTTGGCAGGGGGAATTTCCCCCTCGCCCGATCCCTGCTCTCATTTGCCTGACAGTTCAACTCCACAAGTCGCTCGCAGAGATAGCTCTGACGACTGGCCGCCGTTAATGGGCCCGTCGAATGCAAATCACTAATCCAGCACCCAGAGTAAACTGACTTTCAGCAAAGTAAGAGAGTAAACTTGCCAGTGTCATTTAAGGGCATGTCTTACAATTTAAACACATCTTACATATTTAAACAAATCCAGATTTGATCTCAAGCATGGCAGTACTCCTGCCCAGCTCAGTGAGGAATAGTTACTTGAGAGTGTTCCATTCTGACAGCAATAATCACAGTAAAGTTTAAAGTAAAGATCTTCAATAAAAATTTCAATTAAATTTCAACTTCAGTTCAGTTGAATATCTGCGTTGGGCAAATTCTAAAACATTGTTAGTAGATTTGAATACTATTTTGCTGTGCACGACACAGTTAGCTTTTCTTCTATCTCATTTGACAAAGCCAACTTAATTTGAGTGTGATTTCAGTAAATATCTGATAAAACGTTAAGAGATAGACTTTCAGTTTGACAGATTTTGACGGTCACCGCTTACATACTAGAGCACGACTGATATATCAGTTTGGTAAATATTAGCGGCAATCAGTCAGGCTCTATTACATGCACTTGTACTTTTGCTGTTACTCAAGAGGTATTGATAGCTCCCTCAACCTAAAGGACAATACAAATGAAATTCTGTAAGGCTGCTATGTGAACCCCTGTACACTTGGCATTAAAATGGGGTTTCTGTGATCGGATTGCAATCAGATCAAGCTTAACCACTTGAAAGTACAGGTGTACACTTTAATGATTTGAGGACGGATTGTGATGCAACCTGCCAAACCACTTCCATTGTGACCATATTTAACACAAGCGCAAATGCAAATGCGTCAGTGATCTACATACAACGTAACAGCAGTGTGACGCTGCTCTCTCCTTTCTTTGTCCACATGACAGTGCGACTTTACGAGACTTCTGCCTGCCTGCAGAGAATTATGTCCGTTGTAGGAACATGCAAGTCACCAGTGTAATGATTACAGTGTAATTAATGACCTGGGATTAGAGAAAACTTATTTTAGTAACACTGAATGAACACACTAGAAAAAGCATGTAGCATGCCAACCCAATTTAACGCAAGTAATATCAATGCTGCAGTGTGGTAAGGCATGGCTGTTGAAATGAATAAACATAAATAGAGATAGCCCCTTTGTTTTGTTTGGCATGAGTTCAGGTGATCTTTGCTGCAGTTAATGAATACAGATTTGGGACATAAACCTACAGGAATAAGTCAGAGCTGAAATTAACTGATAGTAGGAGCATTTCTTAGACGCATAGATTTCACAGAACCATTTCTCCGTTTAATCAACAGTTGAGTCATGGGAAATGTGGAGAGTCAGAATGGGGACAGTGCTTTTTACGGTGATGTGACTGGACATCTCTCCCGTAAACACACGTCCCGATCTCTCCGTCTCTCCAGCAAGCAGCCGATCGCCCGTCGTCCCCGGCACTCTTCTTCTGCGAAGCAAGAACACAGAAACTCTGAAGCCTCAACACGCTCCTCTAGCACCCCCAGCATCCCACAATCCTTAGCAGAGAACGGACTGGAAGCTTTCAATCCAACAGATGTGTTTGGTGAGTTCGGCATCAACCCTCATTGGACACAGCGCGTTGCTATGACAATGAGGCCGGAGTCCTTTCAAAATGACAATGACCCTTTGGCGCCACCAACTCCTGATACCTCGGAGGCGGACACTGTTGCCCAGGATGGAGGAGAGGACTCCATGGGGGATGGGGAGGGAGATGTCATTGGAGAGGAAAGGTACCTTCAGCAGATGACTGAGGGGTCTCGGGATGGAGGGAGTTTTAAAAAGAAGCGTTCCAAGTCGGCAGACATGTGGAGAGACGACAGCATGGAGTTCTCACTGTCCGATCTGAGCCAAGAGCATCTGACCAGCACAGAGGAGATGATAGATGGAGAGGAAGAGGAGGAGGAGCAGTTCACACCTCCTCGGGGCAATGCAGGTAAGGATGAGTTCATAGATATACAGTATATACATAAATGAGATTCAGCAGTGGATCGTATGTCAGTGTCACAGCTATATTGGAAAGGGCAAACAGGGATAGATGGGGGGAGCTGCTATATGTTTGTTTAAGAATCACTAAATTGTGAACATTTTTCAACCAGTGTCATATTTTTCAATTCCAATATTCTACATGGAGTACATTTGCTCCTTGAAAGTTTGTTTATAATTGCTGCTAGGCCCTCAAGGAAAAGACTAATTGAATTCTTTATGTGGTGGAGAATAATTGTAATAAGCATTTGTAAAAGTTCACATTAATGAAGCATGGACTATTTACCTTGGGGGAGATGTGTATGTAGAGACAATTTAGAGAAAATTCAATGGTGCCTTGACTTGACTTGAGGCTCACTGACCACCCAGTTCTTTATTTTCTTTCATGCTCTGTGATGTCTCTTATAGAACTATAGAGTCCCCCTCAAGCTTGCTTCACAGCTTTCCTTTCAACATGATTTCACCAGGCTTTATGTTACATACTCTACCTGGCAGATTTTTTATTAGAAAAAACTACCTGGTGTCTACCTTCTCAAACAGATTTGTGTGTTTGAATTCATCAAACCGTTTGCTAACTTGCATCCTACTACTTACATTACTCAGTATTTTTTACTACCTCTCCCAAAATACCAGCAATAAAGACCTTTCATATGAAAATCCTCTCCAACCAAATTGGTTTTGTCAATATTCATCTTCAGGTTTACCCAACTTAATATGGACTAATCCATGAATCATATAACAATCTTCACTATCTTTTCTAATTTTGACTCCCATACACTTAACCAGCTCTGGAATCTAAAGGTTATTACAAAACATGCACCCAAACACTTATAAATAACAAGATTTCTTCAAATCACACTACCACAAAAACCAGAACCCAGTACTTCTTCTTGACCTACCACTGTTTTTTTTACTGCCGGCTTGAATAAGCTGTGTTATGATTTCATCCCAAGAAAAGGTGACATGGATGTACACAGAGAAAGAATGTACACAATGAAGAAAAGTTTCTGCACGTTTTACATTAAGGTTATATTACATAATGATTTAGAAATGCCAAATCCATGAGACTCCATGACAAAAATGAATGTCTTCAATTTGTTGTAACTATTTTATAGAGCTACAAAATATCATTTTTTTAAAATAATATTTTAGAAACGTCAAAGTTACAAAGTTTTGATGAATGCATAAAGTAAACAATTAGTGTTTTGGAATTTAGTAAATTGCTTTCAAAAAACACTCTAGCTGTCCTGGGTAATGGTGACTAATAGTTGAAAGAAGTGTAAATCTGTGTGTGGGTGTGTTTGCATGCAGGCTTGTCAGCTTGATTGTTTCACTTTGCCGTTGATGAGGGGGAGAAAGGTGACAAA
>KV751332.1:7325041-7382840 GCA_001698575.1 Mola mola | reverse complement strand
CAAGTCACAGCTGGAATTTCAGCGCCCTTCTGGCATATGTGTTTAGCAACTTTAATCGAGACGAAGTTTATAGCTTTAGCGTTGGTGGTGCCGCTAAATGTTCACGCAGCATCACATGTATTTTTAACAGAGCTCAAGAATGTGCCCACTTGTGCGACGCAAGCCAATGTGCATTTGTATGCGCGTGTGGTATTTGGTTGATAGTTAACCAAAGAAAACAGTATTACATAAAAGAGTATCGAGAGGCGGTTAAGCTCAATCATGCAAAATGCTTTGTTTCTGAGAAAAGTGAGATTTCAGTTGCCTTCTATAAATGCACATTGGCTTGAATTGTGAGATCAAAGGAGTGAACAAAGAGTCTTACCGTGAGTGGTCGATTAGATCAGTATCTGGAAACACATTAAAGTTCACAGAAATAGAAAAGGTCTGGGATTTATGCCAAATGCTGAGCAGTTTTGTCCATTTTATAATGCATCCTGGAACAAAAAGGTGAAGGCAGGAAAAATTAAGTCAAGGTTGTGTTTCATTATGAGAATGTGCGAGTCCCTGTGTTCCACCTCCCACGGGCCACCCTGTGATACATTGCACGTAGCACAGCAGGTCAGCGAGTGACGGGGGTTGTGTTGGTGAGTAATGCCTTTCCACGGGGGCTATAGCACTCCTACATCAACCAAATAACCAGCACACATCTTACTTTTCTTTTTGTCTCCATCACAGTTTCATCGGTGACCATGTTGCGTAATCACAAAGCAGCCTGTTTTGTTTCATACTCATTCTTTCCTCTTTCAGATCTTTCTGTGGGAGCAGAACCTGGAGCGGTTTCATATGGATTTGTTCCGCTGTCGCTGCTACCTGGCCAGCCTGCAGGGCGGAGAGCCGCCCAACCCTAAACGCCTGCTGGGCTTCGCTTCGCGTCCCACCAAGCTGGCCATGGGACGACTGGGCATCTTCTCTGTCTCTTCCTTCCATGCGCTGGTATGATTATTAAAAATGCCCTCATTCATATCCATGCACACTTGTTTGACTGACCATAACTTGTTGTAATTTTACTCCAACTCCAACTTCCACAACTAATCCAAAACTCAAAAATTGTGAACCTCATCTCTGTGACCTTCAGTACTTCTAGAGTGGGTGTGTTTATCCGGCTGTGTCTTGTTACATTCTGTACGCCTACTGAAAGCAAGAATTTGGGCTGGTCCCTAAGGAAACTCAAAGGCTCGGCGCGTAGCAAGAGGTTCAAGCAACAATACAAATAACATATGCTTACTTTGGAAAAATGGGAAGGGTACATAATAAACACCCCTTTATTGGATTTGCACATAAGCTGCCACATTAAATTTTAAAATCTTGTGCGGTTTTGTTAAATAACCTTGGCCAAAAAGTTTATACTTTTAAGGCACGCCAGAATCTGCCCTGGTGTAGTTTATTGGTTTGATTCCAATTGCTTTGGTCCACACATCATAAAACCAACAAAATGTCACAGCCAGAGCCATGTCATAAGTAATTCATAGCCCTTTTAGTGATTGTTTCGTTACTTTTGAAGATATTTTAAAGCCAAAGTCCGAATATCATTGGATCATTATCATTGGACACCATCACAGCAAAGCTCTGCTTTCTGTAGTTGGTTTCAACCTGAAAGTGAATTGTGATCACGTGTAACTGATTACTTTAACTCTCAGAAGTGCTATTCTCCGTGATGACACCCGGCGGAGGAAATAAAGTCAAAAGCTAATGACATGGTCATTTAGCATTTTATCCTAATTTCTAAAGTTATTTAAAAAAAAAATAAAAACAAAAGAAAAATCATACTTAATGTAGAGGATTGCATCTTTTCAATCAATTCAATTCTTTCTTATGGATACCTAAATGAAGACAATTATGGACACATGCACACACATCGTCTTACCTCTCACATTCAAATCATTTTCTCTACAACCCGCCCACATTGACAGCGTCAGCCAAGTCTTTAGCCCAGTGCTCCTGTTACGTGTCACCTTGAGCACTCCAAGAATGTTCAGAGTGAAACGCCACCCGTAGATGGAATGAAATATATGCTGCCGTCTATCACTCGGCTGGATGCCAAACAAATCTCATCCAAGGTACAAAGAACAAAGCGGAAAGAAAGAGGTGGAAACATTCTCTGTAGATGAGTTTCATGCAACCACAGCATTGGACGCGCGCGTGCACGCACACACACACACACACACACACGTCAGAGGTTGATGGTGTTTTGTTGTGATTGGTGGATCAATACGAACTCTGTTACTAAGCTCCCATCCCTGAGGCACTTTCCCACAAACAGGCTTAACGCTCTCTACTCTGTTGACCCCCTCCATCTTCCTTTTACTGCCGACACCCTCGCATCCTTCTCTCTCTCCCTTAGTCTCACCTTATTTTCTTCCTTGCTGCTCATCCTTGCCTTCATCTGTTTTTTTTCTCCAACTTAATTCACTCTGTGATTATCACTGAATGTCCTTTTCTCTTCTCTCTTAAATTATATCCCTGCATTAGTCAAATACAGCTATAAAAGGCATATTTTTGAGGACTTTCATGTAGTGAAGTCATGTAAAAATGGCTACATAGATGAACTAAATGAAAATTAGACAAATTCAAAGAATGAAACTAATTAATTGAATACAAAAAGATTAAAATGAACCAACTGTTCATTGCTAGAAGAGACTTTTCAACAGAATTGGATTTTTCAAGGCCTCTTACAACAGTAAGCGGCTTACGACAGTTTTTAAGGACAGTTTGACCTATTATGTTTGACGTGTGCATCTTGTGAGCGGGGACCAGTGAGGAGACAAGGAGATAAACACACAAGTCCAGTATGTGCTCATACATACATATATGTGCATCAGAGTATGTATCTGTTTACCATATGTTGAGTCCTAGCTGCTCATTGCCCAGCAGGTCAAAGTGAATTAACCCAGAAATGCCAAAAGAGGCTTCCCTTTGAACGTTTAGTTACTCACTGAAGGGGATGAGACTTTGAAATGGGTCTTTGTATTGTACTGGAGTATTTCCATGTTGTCCAATTTTGCGTTTCTATGTCACTACATTTAACAGGTAAATACTTTACAGCTTTACCTTTCACTTTACAAATTTCATACCTCCTCAAATGTGTTTTGGACCTGAGCAATGAATTTTTCCTTTATGGGTTGAAAAAAATTATCCTATTTATTCAGTTCATTTCAGATTAGCTGGCAAAAATGTTATCAGAATGCATACTTTTACACACGCAAGACCCATAATGTAAGACTATAGTAACAATGTAAAGGATGTCAATCCTGTATCCACCACTGCTTTTTATTGTCTCTCATTTGCTTAATATATACAGGATTTGACGTTTAGGCACGAAGCCTTTTGTGTAAAATAGCAGAAATCATTAAAAGAAATTCTGAACAATCAGTCTTCAAAATAATTGCCTTAATACACTGTCCTTTAACAAATTAATTAAGCTTTAAATACCCTTTTTATTGGCTACATCCATCCGTGGTGAAGCCTGAGGCCTGATTGACGTTTCCTGTCATTTTCACTGTCGCAGGTGTCAGCCCGCACAGAGAGCAGCATCAGGAAGCGCAACCAGGCCGTGCCTCGTACCTTCAGTAAACGCCACAGCCGTTTCTCCTCCCTATGGGGCCTGGACACCGCCTCGAAGAGGAAGACCGCGGGGCACCCTTCAATCAACCAGGTTTACAGAGAGACACATCTCGTTGCAGATGCAATAACTGCGCTGCATGTGATGCACCTGTAAAGTACAGGTCTCTGTGTTGTTGCAGGTGTTTGTTGATGGGATGGTGCCGGTGAGAAAGCCCCCGGAACGCATTTTTGAAGACTCTGCCAGCGACAAATCTGTAAGAGCTCGTCCATCATCCAACAGAACACAAATATGCCTTTATATTAAGGACTATAATAGATCTATGTCATCTTTCACACTTTTAGATGTGTTATTTTATATATGCCCTCTTTAAAATATGGCCAAGGTGAACTCAAAACTAATGTTTGTTGAGTCAAGTGAACTTCTCCATTTCTATTGTGGTCCCTGCTCATCCTGCAGCCAAATCATGATGGCAAAGCCTACAGAGGATATAGTAAATATTTAAGCTGATATGGTAATAAAATTAAATTCTTCCTGCCTTTCTTAGTTTGGCTTTTACAATAGAGGACCAGTTTTCTTGTAGCTGTAGGCAAATTTCTTATCATTTGAGATTCATATCATTTGCCTTTCTCATAAGCCAACATGAAAATCACTGGGGCATCTGATGAAGCTTTGTACTAGTCCAATGGGTTACAGGCTTCTTAAGAACCCTGAGGCGCTGGATTTTCCACCTCCTTTCTCTTCACTGAGGTCCTTTTGGTGCTCCGACTCCTGATTTGGGGGGGTCATCTGGAGGAAACACAAAATCCCTGCTCCCTTCTGCATCAATGAGCAATTCTTTGAGGTCAAGCTCCTGCTTTAATGTTTTTAGACATCAATATCTCTATGACAAGAGCGGAAGGAGATATTTGCAGGACATAAAAGCTTTGAAAGCGGCAGAATCTTACATTTGGGCAATGTTACTAGATGATGCATGAGTGTATCTGTGTAAGATAAACAAAGTTTTTCATCTGCTCTATTTCCTGCATTAGGCTCTGCGTCATGAGTCAAACTCCTTTTTCAGGTCATTCTCAGCATATTCGCATTCCTTTCTTTCAGTGCTCCATCTGATTTCAACTCACTGCATCACAGGCATCACATTTCAACAAGTTATGCAGACAAATTCTACCAAATAATTTTGCAGTTTTACACCATCTATGCTCCTGTGTATCTATCCTTTTGACCCCAATTAACAGACAAATACATATAATGAGTAATATCTTCCGGAAAAAAAAACCCAAAACGTTATCACAGTCTGGAAAATGAATTTATGTGACCTGTAAGGAAAAATGTCTGATTATCCATGGGTCCTGCAAGGAAAGTATGCCAGTTCCATATTTCATGAGAAGTGGTAGAAGGCAGCAGGGATGAGGGGGTGATGGGAGAGACAAGCCTCCAACTGAACCCAGTGGATAGAAACAAGCTCTGCAACACTAACCCACTCTGACGGCACAGGCCCCCAGTGGCACCATGAGAGATTGATTTCCGTCCACCCACTCCCAGCCTCAGCTGGCGGGGTATGGGATGACAGTAAAGCAATGCATAGGGAGTAACATTCATCAGCTGGTTGTAAGATAGAGCGGGAAATGCTGCATCAGTAGCAGTCAGCCTCTCCGGCAAGATGTATTCCAACTGTTCACATCAGATGGTGTTAATCCGCTGTTTGTTTGGGGGAATCCCACTGATGGCAATAAAAGAGAATGAGAGAGAGAGAGAGAGAGTTTAGTGTGCTCCCCCACAGCACAGGCATCCTAGATGAGCCAGGAGGGGAGCCAGATGGAGCCGAGCAGGGCTGGGGAGTTCAGGGAGTTGTGGGGGAGGTACTTGTTACGGCCCCGGGTCTGTTTTCTGTCTGAGGAAATGTGTGTGTTTTATTTGGTTTTCGCATGTGGACACATACAGTATGTGTGTTTGCACATACAAAGGCGTTCTTCTGCTTGTTCATATCTCTCTCTGCCTCTCACTTTTTACTTTAACTAACACACACACATGCACCAGTGGGTCATTTAAACAGGGACCACCGGGCCTGGTTTTCAAAAGTCAGCAGATTGCATGACATGAATGAAAGATTGGGAGGAGGGAGCTGATGGAGTGATGTGCAGATAGAAGTGAAGGAGCGCCAGAAGGAGAGGCAGTGATTAGTGGGGGTGGGGGAGTCAGAAGGGCGAGAGAGGACTGAAAGAATTAACGAGTTTGTGGATGCTGTTACCTGAAAGGATTAGATAAGGTATCAGTGACAGACAGTTTGAGGTCGAGTAGAAGAGGCCAGCGTGACAGAATCTGAGCAGAGAAACTGTCATGACCGCCAGATTGCTGGAGGTCAGGCTGATGGGGGTAGAGGTTACAGATTATGGTCTGGACAGATCACATTTACACACAGTCTAGAAGATGCAAGTGTAACACATACACACGTGGGGAGACAAATGTATCGAGAGGCTCTCACCAGCACAGATGAATGAGCTTCTTGTAATCAGCTAATTAATTAAGAGGTTTGCCACGTGATTTTATGTAACTATTTTAATTGTGTGTAACAGAATAAGGTTGGATTCAGTTTTTGTTTCTCATTATTCTCACAGCAGCACCTCAACTTGAACTGCATCACTGTGCGCAAAGGCATGCATGCATAAACATGCATAAACTCCATGTGTGTGTGTTTGTGTGTGCTGTATTTGTAGAAGGATGGAGTGGGCTCAGTAAAAAGTCTTCCTCAGCAAAATGCTGACAGCGACATTTGGGTACCCGATTACCTGACGCCCTCCTGGGTTTGTCTGCCGAACAATCAGCCTGTCCTGGCCATCATACAACCCGGGGGGACGGCGCTGGAAGTCCTGAGCTCCACCTGCAAGGTCGGCCGTCACTGAAAGCCAATGAGCTGCTAGCTTGATTCTTTGAGACTGAAGTGCATGCTCTCTGTAACACTAGGACTGTTTATATATATATATTTTTTTTTCTTTGACAAGGACAGCACACGTCACCTTAGCTACAGAAAAGTTAGCTTTAAGCTCATTTTACAGTATATCTGTAGTCCCTAAGGATTGGACAGACATCTTGGTTAAGGAAATGACACGAACGTATGAAACAAATTCGTATTACCTATTAAAAAAACCACATTAAAACATTACAATAATGACCAAGCCTTACAAGATTTAGACACATGTATATAATTCATTTCAGTGTGTTTGTGAGATACATGCCATCTTGAGGAATGAGTCCTATATAACTTCCTTCAGCTAAGTTAAGCAGAGTTAAGAATACCGTGGTGATTACTTAAGAACAATAATATTTTACCTTTTTGCTGTGTTGACAGCAGGAGTTACAGGCAAACATGTAAATGTGATCGTTAAAAAGAATCAGTTATGAGGAACAGGAAAACATCTATTAGATGCAGATCATTAGGGGATGTCTTCTCCAATGTCAGTCTGAAGATCTGAAAACACCTGAGATGTGAGATTATCTCTAGTAAGTGTAGGAAGGCGGGAAAGGAACCTTATAAATGACCCATGACATTGTCACTGATTATTTCTCACATCACAGTATACACAGCATATCACTGTCTCGCACTGTCTTGTCAACCGTCACTCCGCTTCATCCCCTTTGCTCCCTAATTAGTCTCAGCCGGAGACACACAGGAATAATGATGCCTAATGATGTGTATACGTTGAGTCTGCTGAAACACAGCCCATCAACATGCGCGTAGGTTTTTGATGCGCACACCTCATGAACCTGTCACAAGGAACTAGAGCATATAATTCACGGTCCCTGTATGTTACATGCTAGCAGATATATATACGTGGATCACATACAGGAATGGATACGTATATGTATGTGTTCTTATGTCAGGTGAAGTCATGAGCTACAGAATGTAATGGTATATGAGATGATTTGAATTGTGAGTGGAAAAGCTACAGTTTACTCAGAAATGTATGCATAGTACATACGCAGCCCAGTTTTTATCCATTACATGCATTGAGGGATTATAGTCAAAGTTGCATAAACCAACCTTGGAACTTGAGGGTGAATTGGTTAAATTTTGGAGGTCAAAGGTCACGGCAGCCTTACATATTGTGAGGTTGCAGTATGCTGGGATTTTTTGGCCCGTATGAAAGGGCTATTCAAAACAACAACCTGGTCTCTACCTTTCCAAAAAGGCACTTATAAGTCATATTCAGTCAAACATTTTGCTGATATGCACACTACATTTTATAAAACTCTGTACTCTTTACTTTGTCTCCCAAAATCCCTAACTAAACAGAGACCTCTTGTTCCTCTAAAAACCCACCCAAACCTAATAGGTCTTGCAAGTATTAATGTTTACATGATAATAACATAATAACCCTTTTTAACTAGGCTTGGCCAGCTAAAAGTTCAGAGTTATTCAAGAATTAAATGGCACTCTTTACTATCTTTATCCATTGTATCTTTGACCATTTGTCTAATTTGATTTAATTACTACCACTAACATTTTTCACTGTTTCTAAACCTTTATTTATTTATACCAATCTCACTCTCATTAAATAAGCCCCTGTCCCTTTTCTTTACCCACTACATGTTCTATCACTGTCCACTTATATGCTTGCCTTGTGGATGAATTTAACAGCCAAGTCACAGTTTTTATAGTTATGTGAGTCGCTCAATTTGGAAATATAGGTCATAGAGGTTATTCCTTTTGTCAGATATAATAGAATTAAATTGGACTTGTCTTGTGGTGCTCAAAGTGCTACAAAGACTGAACAGCAACATCCCAATTAGTAGAGATAATTCACAGACCTTGTATAAGGAACCTTTTTCTTTCTAACACCATATCTCTGCGCAGAGGAAAACACTGCTGTACAGTAAGGCAGACTAGTTATCTTAGTTAGCCTCTCATCTGTGTAGATGAATGATACAGTGATACAGAAGGTCTGTGGATTATCTTGAGCTAGCGTTCCATGATTTTCCTTGAAGAGACAGTGCTATATTTATTCTTTTGGCAGTTTCAGCACAAGCGCAATCTAGTTTCATTATATTTGAGAATAGTTAGATCTTTACATTTCTCTATATTTCCCCGCCAAAACAAGACAGATAGATTTCCAGAACTACATGTAGCTGACAAAGGGAGAAATACGTTTTTATTTTTGGCTGAACTGTCCCCTTTGAAATCTTATCAGTAAAACACAGGCCTAGCTTCAAACTTCAAGCAGGGAGGCTAAACCACAAGTGGAGTGACTAAGTGTTGCTTTGGAGAGGAGAATGAAGGATTTCCTCGTTAACATTCTTTCGTCATTTGCTCCGTCTCCTTCCCTCCAGACCCACAAGTTAGACCCCTCCGGCCACTACCTGCGCTTGAAGGTGTGTACTGACGGCCAAACGCTCTTGTATGTGCCCAAACTTGAGGAGGACATCTCTGATCTGGTGAGGACACACACACTGTGGTGATCACCTGCAGCAGAGTTAACCATGAGGGGAGGATATTTCATGACAGCACCCAGCTCAATATATCTTTTTTTTTTTACATTGTCTGTGAACATTTCTCCTTTTTTTTGTTCGATTACATTCTCATCTGAGATACACTGTCCCATTTGGACTTTGGGGACTTCGCATTATGATGAATCAATTTTTTAACTCTCATTTTAGGCAGATGAGGATGCTGGTTTGTGCATTTTTTATGACTTTGCTGCTGATTTGATTTGCGGCGCACACAAAAATTCCCTAAAGACGCTTCATCTTCATATTGTCATGAATTATGGAAAACAGTTTCCAATTCCAAGTGTATTATGTGCCGTGTGGACTACACCTTTGTGTGTTTGTTGTGAACTTTCGAAAACATTTATATAAACAATCGGTGTCATTGACAAAGAACTCACCTCCGCATTACCCACTCGCTGCAAACCGCAAAATGAATTCTCTTTGTGACGGTGCCGTGTAGGTGATACACTGAAGTCTGTCTCAAAGCAAAGTCATTGTATAACTCGCTTTCCCTCAAGAGGCCTTTTCATCTCCCTACTTTGATCAGTGACTCACGTCACCCCTCTTTCATCCTTAGTCTATGATACTGCGTTATTAATTCTCTACAGCAAACACACCGCAGACTCCCGTTCCTGTCTGTTGCTTCATACACACAGCTGTGTCTATGCTGCCGCCCACTCGCCTCTCAGGCTCGACCTGGAATTTGTCCATCACGTGTGATTGCCCTGTTAAGGAGTCTGAAAAAAATAATAATCTATCCGTTCTTAATTACAGGGGATAATATGACTTTGACTGTCTCCATCCAACAACACTCCCTCAGTTTCTTATTGACAGAAACACATCATTTTCTTGCATTTGCAGCTCTACAAAGAGATCGAGATTTGCCCGAAAGATACCAAGGTGATCTGGTTTGACAAAGTCGAGTCCTGCACCATGGGATACGGTATGCACGTCTCAGACATACCCCTTCGATACCAAACAGACTTAGTTCCTGTCATACTCTTAGAATTCTGAATGAAATTGATTTCTAAATCAACCTAATTTAGTCGTACTTAATTAAAGGCAGATGACCCAGTGTGAGCACATTTTGCCTTCAGTGGGTCTAATCGCTCTGTCGTTGTGCTGCGGCAGTGTACAGTGTCAAATTGAGACACTCAGAAGAAGACTAACAGGATTAATGACTGAATCGCTCTCTCTCTCTGTCTAATTATGTGTGTCTGTAGGTTTTTCTGTGGCAGTAATAGACGAGGATGGGACACAGCAGCTGCATATTACTGAGGTTAAAGCAACTGGCCTGGCCTCAGCAAAAGGTATATATTTCTATTATTAGTAGTAGCATATTCACATTACATTCAGCATGCCGGGACCTGATTTTTATTGTCAGAGGACAAAATAAAAGAAAATGCGTGTCACTTACCGTAATTGAGTGTAGGTGCAGTAATAGAGGTTGGAAACACCTGACCTGAGAACCACATGATCCCACAGACAGCTTATCAGTGCAGCTTTGTGTGGCTGCATCGGCTGCTGAGCTAACGTAGCTATCTCTTTTGTCTGAGAGAGAAGCCAGAAGAGGTGAGGAAAAAGAAAATACACACTTTGCCTTAAAATGTGCTGGTGCATCCTTACTACTCTAATGCACTATTTTATTTTATTTTATTTTTGGCATTAGTATGTGCTGGAGATTATCATCAACCTATGAACGTACTACGTAGAGAGATCAACCTCCGACATCAGGGTGTCCACAAGATAGGAACCTGAAACTCCATAACAGAAAAACAGAGCGAAACAATGAAAAAAACATCTGGGTTATTAATATAAATATTAATAATACAGGGGTTCATTTGCCGAAAACTGGATCCATGAAATGAGAAACGAAAGGTTGTATAGGAGTTGTGATCTTGAGGATTTCTCCTCCTTCCTGAGAACAAAGATGAAAAAACAGCATTTCTTTGTCTCGCACCTGAGCGCGGTCTAAAAAAGCCAGGCGTAGCAATAACTCCTATTTGTGTGTCCCTATCTTTCAATGGAGCCACAGCAACCTAATGGGTTTGATAAACACACAGCCCCTCTGTAAATACAAAAGTAATGTATAGAAAATAACACGTGCCACTATTGTGCCCCAGGGTCAGACCAAGGTTACTCGTGTGTGAGATTGTATCCTCCAGTGCATTAGCTCTCTAAAAGCTGCAAGCGTAGCAGGCTGCCAGAGGACACAGCTGCACTGACTCTCCACCTCTGTGTGCGAGTGGAGAGAGAAAAAGCTTGTGGCATCCAGACAACATAATGGATCTTTTCAGAAGAATCCCACTATATTGTGCTGAATCATAGAATTTAATACATCAGGCGTGACTTAGTAGTGCTGCGTGCGTGTGCATGTGATTTTTCTGAGACTGAATCCAGAGTGAATGGGGACTGAAATAGATCGCGCCTCTGTTTCTGCGGGGTGTACTCAGAAAACAAGGGCAGCACCGGTCGAGGAGCCCCAGAGGCTCCATTCCCTTCCATCTAGTTTTCTCCCTCACTGTAATTCGCGCTCACCAACCCCCCCCCGCCGCCACGGAAGATCACACAAAGACACATGCATGCAACACACACACACAGTCATACGTATATAGCCAGAGGGGTTAGGTCCCTCAGTCCAATAAAGGCAAGGCTGACATTTCCCGACCCAGACAACTAGGTCATAACTTGGGGCTAAATGTGTGCCGTGTGTGTCTAATATATGTAACTGTATGCATGTACGTACAGTTACTAAAGCCATATCACACAATGACTGATATTTCCACCACGACGCTATAAAATGAGAGTCAGAGGAAAGCAGAACAAGCAAATGTGCCCCTGTGTGACTGTGTTACAAGGACCAGAGCGCTTTTATCTTACTTAATTCTACAGCGAGGGGCAGGTCAGCCTGCTGTCAAATCTCCTAAACAGTTGTTGCAACTAATCAAGCTTGTTGGGCGAGGTTTTTACTGCTAATCGGTCAGTTTATTAAGTGCTAATTGCAATTAGCTGAGCTGGGCACAGGTGGACCAGGGGAGGGGACAAGCCTCCAACTGAAGCTCTAGTGAAAGTGTAGCACATCTCGTGATGACAGGACTGGACGAGAGTAGACGGGAACTGCTTCCTTTCCCCTTCTGAAACCCATCCAGTCTCGTCAGATCAGCATGTGCCGCAAGCAAACAAGCAGAGGAGGATGCATTTTTGATGTACGGGAACTCATCGGAGTCCCTACATGTCTGATTAGCCAGCAGGCGAGTGTGAGAGAAAAGTTTTGTTTGTGCAGATCATTTATACACATTAGTGCTCACAAGTTGATGGCCCAAAAAAAGCTTAGCCTGACAGCCTGATGTTTTTACATGCTTTTTTGCCGCTGTTATCCGTCTTTATTTTCTTCTAAATGAAGCTTATGTAATGAATAAAACCCTGCATTCCACGCACCACTTGCGTGAGCTCAATTTCTCATTTTCCGCCAGGTTTGAAAGCGGGGGATGAAATCTTGTTGCTGAACGGTAAGCCTGCCTCCGCCCTCCAAATGGACGACATGAGGGCTGCGTTTGTAAACCAAGCGTTGACCTTGAGCGTCAGCACCCTGCCGGAGATGGACCCGCGGTTGCTCTGCTCCAGTCCACCCCGGCGCTCCGACTGGGAGCAGGACCCCGCCACAGACATCTTCTCTCAAAGCCATGGTGAGGCTTCTGCATGATGGGATGGGTTGTCAGTATTTTGAAACTCTACATCCTTCATGAGATGATGTATACAAACCTGTAGTGTCCCCTAGTGACAAACATAGTGAGCTTCGTCAGCTTCAAACTATTAGATGTAGGAGACTATCAAATCTGGTAAAAGCGAGTTAGAGAGTGAAAACCTGCTGTGATATATTTGACCTCCAACTTTAACACAAGGCTGAAGTTTTGGTTCCACTCAAAGCGGCTTTGTGCCATTATGTTAAAATCAGATGAGGGCTTTCCATTCGGATGCTTATTATATCTAATTATGCTGTAGCTTGACAGCCTCCTGGACACAGATCAGTGGAATCTTTGAAAACACTTCAGATCAAGGAATCTAAAGTTCTGCAGTCTTTCTTTATTGACTTTTTTTCAGTCCTAATTGTTTCCAATTTGTTGCCTCCGTCCAAACATATTTGGAACCTCATATTGTCTGCATCCAATTCACTGTATTCGTAAATAACTCAATGAGGTTGACATGGTGAAAGTGTAAAATATGTTTTCTTTGTACTGTTTCTAATCAAGTATACGCCAAAGATTATTAGTTCTGTTTTTTAAGTATTGCACAGCATCCAAACTTTTTTGTAGAAACAGTGTTGTCATTCTCTAAACTTCCAGCTTTCTTTGGCAAAAACAGTGGTTGCAGACTGTGATCTCTTTAATCAGAGGGTGAATGGGCGATCAACTAATTATTCATGGATGCTGTCCGCCGCCAGAGCTGCAGGCAGCCGCCAGCTTTCCTCTGACCTGTTCTTTTTATCTGTGCAAGGGCACCATTTGTATTCCTGATAAATTGGTGCTCGCAGTGCACAGGATGACAAGCTGGCATTGTTTATACAGCGACTCAGAGCAGTATGAATATTAATATGAATGCTTCAGTAGTGCGGAGCTGTCACTGTGCAGGATACGCCATGCGCAGGGGGTCGGACGGAGAGTAGAAACACAGAAAGCCAGATGGAGGTTATCATGATGTCATGAGGAGACGGTGTGCACAAAAGGCCTCCAACAGAGAGGAGACAATAAATTGGAAATTTCTCATGGATACAGGAATCATAACCAATCTCACTACAGTCAAAATATCAAAAGCATCGCTACAGTTTGCAGGGATGTACCTCAGAACAAAACAAGGGGAAACAAGATGGGGAAAGCAATGTTACAGATACAGGTCACTTTTAATAAAAGATAGAAAATGTGCATGAATCAGACAGACACTCTGATTTCTCTTTGATACCAGAAGAGGGAGAATTTTGTGTTACACCAGATTGAAATGTGGATTTCCCTGAAGACATTGTAAGTTGTAAAGAGAAGTTCCTGGCACACACAGCATGCGCAGTAAACAGATTTACTTCCCCGGTGAGTGAGCCCTCCGTCTTTGTCTCCGTAGAGGACATCCTGGACGAGGTGTCGGGGTTAACAGTGAACAGCCCTGATGAGAGTTTGGAGGAAGGACCTCGACTGGTCCTGCAGAGCCCCGGAGGTCTTCAGGAAGACAAAGCCGGCGTGGGGACTGGACAGAGGGTAGGATTTGACGTGCCCACACACAACTTTGATATGAATGCAAATACGCACAGACGCATACAAGCAACAGAGCAGCGATAGAGCATCATACACACAAAACAGCAGCTTTGAGATGATTTATGTCACCTGCAGATCAGTGTCGGTGTAGCTGAAGTAGCCGATTAGCTGCGTGGTTGTGCTGCCATCTTTTTTCAAGCTTCAGGACCAGTGTGGTTCATTTGTGAGTGTTTGTGATCTCAGATCTGTTCTGCGGAAAAGAGAACACTGACATCATTGATCAATGATCCGGCACATCCTTGGATGCATCTTACAAATACTGTAAAGCCCACGTGTTTATGATTATATAGAATTTCTCTGGCTTGTGATGAATATTTCACACCTCTTTGCGTGCTTGTGTTTGTGTGAGAGAGAGAGGTCCGACATGCACGCACAACCATTATGCCACATTACAAGTGCTTTGAAGTTGCGGTATGACTGTACTGTGGTGTGTGCTAAGCTGTGAACACATGTGTTAGCGAGGCAGACAGGTGAGTGAAGGAGCCAGTGGATGGCATCGGTTTGTAATTAACATCACGTCTGGTCCGATCAGGGTCGACGTGGTGATTGCTGGAACGCGCCCTGTGCCAGCCAGCCTCTCTTCAATGAGCCTGTCACTTCCATTATCATGGTGATGTCTGATAACCAGGAGCCACCAGAAACATTTTCCGTAGCTCTCGGTCGATAACCCAGATATGGACAAAAGATGAAGGAAAGACAGGGACGGATCTGTGCTCTCTCTCGGATATGTGTCAGTGAGCTTCAGTCTTGAGGGAGAGGTAATGGATGAGGTCAGAGCTGGCTCTGGTCTAGACTCAGTCCCGTTGGACAGTCCTGGCTCTGTGACTCTAAAGTGCCATTATCAGTTGGAAGCAAAGTATGAGAGGATGAGCGAGACCGACAGACAGGGTTGCCCTGGTGGCTGGATGAGGTCATGTAAGTCTCATTTGGTGCGCTTGATGCTAGGAAACATTCAGTGTTTGTTGACTTGTTAAACTTGACAAACCTCAAATTTTCATTAAGATTTAAAAGACTTGCTGTACTATTTTGAAGACTCCATTCAAATCTACTCCTACGAGTGAAACAGCTGAAACTTCAAAATGCGGCATGCAATCTTTACGTAACATGATTTGAGTAGTGTGTGGTGCAGTTATGTCAATGTTTCAAAAATGTATGCACAGTCACCATTGTCTGAGTAGCCGTATGTTGTTTTATAGAGTGAGGGAAATTCATTCCCTACCCTTGTTTCTCATATTCCTTTGCGTTTAATGCAAAGCTTCACTTTTTGATTTATTATCAGGGGCTGGCCACAAAGATACAGAAAGAAAAGAAAAACAAAGCTGGGTTATTCAGGCAACATGGGGTGGTCCTGTTCTTTCTGATCATCCTCTCTCCCTATCTGCTGTCTCTTTGACTTCTCCTGTTCTTCCACTTTCAGTCAGACTTGCTTTCTCCTTTACCCCCCCCTCCTCTTTATCCCCCCTGCCGTTCATTGCCATAAACAACATGAGGCCACTGTTGGCTCTCAATAAGCTCTGCTCCCTTTGCTCTCTAGCCAGCTGTGAGTCCTGACCTCCGCCTGAAGGACTTGAGCAAAGGCAATTCGAGTTTATCACAGTCTCGGGATTCTGTGTGCAAAGTTAATAAAAAGAGTAATTTCTGTTCACAGTTGTCGATCACAGTTGTGTTTTCCCCGCTCTTCTCTTCGACAGAAAGCTCTGAAGTAGTGAGGGTTGCGTCTTACCTCAGTTCACCCAGTGCCTGCAGTCATATTTTGGCAGGACTGAGGAAAAAGAGGCAAAGTGGGACAATTTTAATTATCCCCACATTCTAATTACTTCATTCTCCACAGTGTTTGACATCATTTAGTGGGGATAAATGAGTTTCTGGTTAGCCAGAGGAAACAGGGAGGTTCATTATTTTAGACAAAGCCCAGAGCCACCTCCCCATAATGTCAAACCGACCTGAGAATAAAACTGTGATTGCTTGTGATTATGGCGATAATAGAGATGAAGGTGATTGCTGGTGTTCTCTGAGGTGCAGTCATTGGCAAATTCTAGTTCTAATTGACAAACCTCTATCAGTCTGGCTTAGGGGCATTCAAAATTGAAAATGCATTATTCAGTGGTGGTGGTGGGGGTTTTGTTTTGATTGACTCCAGATAGTGATACCAGTTAAACGGCTCCTTGCATGCAGTATGTTTATTTAACGCTGGCAACACTGGAGAACCCATAAAGTAAGTTCTGTATGTCTTTCACCTTAAAATAATCTCCTTTGAATGCTTTAACCTGTACTGCTCTCCAGTCAGGCCTTAGAGCTTCATCCCTGTTGGTTCACAATCCTCCACTGGAGGGGGCACTTTATTGGTTAATGAGGTGTGCAAGACAACAGCAGTTTTTGGGTTTTTTTTGTGTCTGCAAGAAAGAGCAGAGCCTGTTCAAAATGTATTAGTTATCACGATCTCAGTGCAATTCATTGTTGATTTTTCAGCTATTTATAGAAATAACCTATTGTGTGTTTAATATGTGATAATAAGAATTACATTCTGATACCACTTCCATACTGATATTAACAAAAGAAAGACCTTGAAACTCATATTTTCCCAATGCTGCAGTAAAAATCTCGGTTAAATTTCCATGCATAGATTTGTGAGGACTCATGTCTTAACATAACCCATCCTTTCACTTCAGATTAAATGATTAAAGTCTCCCTCTCTGTCAGGGTGAATATCCCATCATTCTGCGCGGGGATTTATGGATTTGCATGTTTTGCTTATTTCAGATGATACGAAAACTTTAAGACTCTCCCTCCCTTCTTCCTCTCTGTCTTCACTGACACTGACAAGTACATGCCTGTTCTCTCTGTCAGTGTCCAAGGAGGGATAAGTTATACGTTCTGCGCTATCAAATCTGCTATCTTGACTTATGTATACCTGTTTGCAATTCTCTATGCCCATACATCAAGTGTGTAAAATGTGGCTGACGTCTTTCTGTTTGCTAACTGTGTGAATATGTGTAATCTGTGTTTATCTCTGTGCACGGTCTCAGCTGGCAGTTTCCAGAGCAGGTTTGCTCTTGCCTCCACGTTCCTCCCTCCGGCTGTACTCGTGGCTGTCTTTTCTTAATATCGTTTTGCTAACAGGCGACGTGTCATCGAGTTGAGCGTGAGGTTAGAAAATGCCTTTATTGGACTGACTTGAGAGGTATTGCCGCCTTGGCCTTCTTTATTACTTTGCTGCCTGCCTCCAACAATTTCTTTATCTGTAAGCTATTGTCTTTTTTTGTCGTGAATGAGTTCAAAGTACTTTGTGCTGTATGTCTGATTGCAGATAAGATTTGATATGACACATTAAGAAATATATCCGTATTGAAGTTTCAACAGAAACATTCATGAAAGTTCTAATCTAGTCAGGATCACAACTGTTTGTAAATATCGGTATTATCAACTAGTGGAAAGAATACACATATAGTGGAGAAAGTGGAAAATCTCTGACTTTCACTTGTATGTTTAACAGCTGTTACATTCTTTTCTTATCTCTGCTCTTTGGTCTGCAAATCAGTTGGGGTTGAGGTGTAATATTATTGGGCGCAGTATTATCTGAGTCTTGTTCCTCAGGACTAACAACATGTAGGAGCAGGTTTGTTATTGCAGATCCATTGTGAGTAAAAGTCAGTTTCAGCCATGAGTTGTAGAGAGCTTGAATCTCAAGTCAGACCTGAGTCGAGAGACAGACACAGAGAGAGAGAGAACGCCTCCACCCACTGTTTCCTCACCTCCCGTTTTCTCCTCCCTCCTTTCTCCTTCCCTCTTTTAATCCCGTTAATCTATGTTGCATTCCCTGTTGCTGCTCCTCCCCAACACCTGGCCTGAGGTGGGATAGGCAGCAGGGACAAGGGGAGGAGAAGAGAGAGAGGAGACAGGGAGATGACAGGACAGCATGCGGAGGCGCGGGACTGATTGATTAGATAGATGCTGTGGAATAAGGTGAGCTGAGGTTGTTTGGTGCAGTCTATTGTTCGAAGCCTGTGCAGTGACCTGTTATTTGAGCTGTCACAGGAGGGATTTCACCAGCAGTAGTGGTTTGCAGATGCAGATCGAGTGCATCGTACCATTTTCTGAAGGAAAAATGAAAACAAACACTTCTGGCACTGAGTGGCACGGAGTACCAGCACCTACCTGCACTGGAAAAGCCGGGCACGAAAGGGACAACTGACCTCTCGTTGAATTCTTTTTGAGCTGCCAGCATGTCACCCTTTAGGAGGAAAAGGACCTCCAAACGCTTGACCGAGTCCATCTATGATATGTTGCAGCTGGTGAGCCCTGTGTGTGCGTGCGTATGTGTATGACTGTTTGTGTCGGAGCTCAGTGATTATGTAATGATACCAGTGGCGCCAAGGTTAAAGGTTCATTTCTTGGCAGAGCAGACTATTATTACTATTAATGTAAGGTTTGTCAGATCACACACTGACAATTTAAACATTTAAATCAAAAACACCTAATAAGTGACACCTGCGTCAGCACATCCTGTTTACTGGACTCATTTAACAGTCAGCTGCAGGCTGGGAGTCTGTGTGTGCTCACACACCTATGGTATTGCTGGTAAAGCATCACAAAGTCATCCTTCTCCACGCTGTCTCTCCATCGCCGGCCCTCGTCCATATCTGTCAGCGCTCCATCTGTCACCTGGCTGTCACTAATTCCTCTGGCTGTGGCTGTCAGGACCCCACCACCGGCAAGACCGCCAATATCGTTGCTCGGCTTTAGTCTCATTTTTCTGAACAGTGCTAACCACATTGTATGAAACTTTAGACGGTCTAAACGAGACTGACCCTCTGAGTGAACATTAGCGAGGATTTAAACCAGATATGACGATGTCATATTTTACTTACGTGACACACTTGATGATTAAGCTTATTTTGACTCGGTTGGAAGAACATCAGCTTGTGTGCCCATGCGTGTTTGTATGTACATAAAACAGGTTTGAGCAGCACGATGGGAAAATCATGGCTGTCGCTGCTGCAGCTGAAGGACACAGGATATGGAATAAGGAATGACAAGCTGCGTCTCCACCCCCCCCTGCAGAAAAAAGGACGACTGCTTGACGTACATCTGGAAAAATGCACTTCTGTGAATGGCACTCACTCAAGGATTTAATTAGTAGCATTAATCCTGTCCAAACTAAATGATGGCTGCAAACGTTCTGTGTAAATATTCACTACTTCCAGTTCTCTTACTTTGTTGTTTCTCTGAATGTGTTTCAGTGTGTCTAGCCAGAAGGGAAGTGCCTGGTAATTGTCCTGCCTTATCACATCAAAGCTTTTAATTTCTTTGTATCTTTTATGAGAGAGCTTTGCTAATGCCCGAGATCGACATGTAGTGTAGCTCTTTGACAGGAGTTGCATTAAAGGAGACAATGAATGATTCAGTGTGTGGGCTAAACTCATTTTTAGGAGATTCTTTTAACTATTTTTCCTAATTGTCATTCTGGCTGAAACAGTGAAAAGATGTAAATTAAAACATTATTTTTCCACCATGCAGTCCTGGCAACAGCCTGCACCAGAGACCAGATCTGTTATAAGCCCAGAAGAGCCGTATTTTTTTATTTTTTTGTATTTTTATCAGAGTAAATAAATGATAAGGTTTTATTTGCAGACAGTGAAAAGATTAATAGAATTGTTTTGGATAGTGTAGGAATAAGAATTGCAGTATTATCACAGGTCCTTTCAGATTGACCTTAACCCATCTAGCCTTCTGTCACTTTCTCTGTTTTTCTGTTTGTGGTGCCTACGCACTATTGCATTCACCTCCACAGCCTTGGGAAAATACAAAAACAAAACTACTCAGAGCCTTTTAAAACTAACTTATTATGTCCTTGTATGAGTTCCAGTTATTTCTGCTTGAAACTGAGTGAAATGATCTGAACTTTCCAGAAACTGTTAACTATCATTTTGTCCCAATTTTTCAAATTGTGACTTTTACAGTTAAGAATAGTTAAATATCAACTAAATATGCACACCACCAGTTTCACTTGGCAGGTCTGCTTGTGCTTTCTAGTTTTGATACCAGATCAGTAAGTGGGTGATGTTATAGCAGGTGTCTATATTTGTTTTGTGTTTTACTCCTCTGCACATGCCTACATTAAGATGTGATGTTTTCTGGTAACGGAAGTTTAGTTGTATTTCCTCTTGCTGCCATTCAAGCAGCCTCGCCTGATGCTTAAGAAAAGAAAAATCCTCTGAATGTGTGGAATGTGACATGTTATGTTTTTTATCTCCTTCTGTGCAGAGCACGGAGCAGGTCACGGCTTTCTGCCGCAGTCTCCATGACATGAACCCCGCCGAGTGCCCTATGTCGTCCTCGTCATCGTCGTCTTCGTCATCCCTCTCCCCGAGCCCCGTGTCTGCTTTGCCGCCCACAGCAGGCGCTGCCACCCAGAGACAGCTTTCCCACGCAGACAAACTCCGCAAGGTCATCAATGAGCTGGTGGAAACGGAGAAGACTTATGTCAAAGTAGGTGCACAAACTGATTCCTGAGTCATCCATAGATAGCACGCACTGTCATAATCAGGACTTGTCTTGTAAAAGGCATGCTGAAACACTGAAATTCCTTTCACGTTACGTGGGTTGTGATTCTTTCTATTCTTTTATATAAAAGTTCTCTTGTGATAACTCCTCATTAGTCAGCATTCACATTGACGGGTGTCCACACACACCCTTATTCAAGTCTTCCTCCCGGAACAGATCACAGATCGACCTTTCTCTCACGTGTTTTTCAGGACCTGAGCTGTCTAATAGAGTGCTACTTGACGCCTCTTCAAAAAGAGAGCTTCCTTACGCAGGATGAGGTACTTTCTTTGCCAGTATTTGTAAAATCTAACTGTGTATGAATTGATGTAGACCTGTATGTAAAACAGCAGTGTCGCAGTGATGCTCTGTTTGTGCTACAGCTGGACATTTTGTTCGGTAACCTCGGGGAAATGGTGGAGTTCCAGGTGGAGTTTCTCCGGACTCTGGAGGACGGAATCAGACTGGTCCCGGATCTGGACAGACTAGAAAGGGTCGAGCATTTTAAGGTGAGGGAGGGTTGACCTCCTCGACACAATGCATGAGCTTTTAAACCTCTTGCAATTTTGTCTGACTTCAGGATTACTTCCATTATGTACTGCGTTTTAGACCAACTAACTGTCACTTGCATGTATTTTCACTCTATTCAAATTTTGTCTAACTGCTGAGAACCCCTCAGGAATATAATTCCCGGTTAGCAGAGCACAACACTGATTAAAAGCTGAAAATGTTGGGACTGTTAAAGTATGACATGTTGTTTTTGTGTCAACAGAAAGTGCTGTTCTCCTTGGGCGGATCCTTCCTTTATTATGCCGATCGTTTCAAGATCTACAGTGCCTTTTGCGCCAACCACACCAAGGTTCCAAAGGTCCTGGCTAAAGGTAGAGACATACACACATTTCTAATGTGCCACCCCTTCCTCCTCTGATAGTTAATAGAGTGAATTATACCTCTCTACCAACAGTGGAATGGTAATAGCTCGGGGGCCAGTGTAGGAAAGAAGGCATGCTGTTTTAATCACATGCCCTGCAGGTAGACTGGCGTGTTTTTTGTTGTTTTTTTTGGTCTCAATCTGTGTCGGTGCTCGTATTTGTGCCCCTGCAGCTAAAACTGACCCAGATTTTAAGGCTTTTCTGGCTGAGCGAAACCCCAGACAGCAGCATTCATCCACCCTGGAGTCGTACCTGATCAAACCCATCCAGAGGGTGCTGAAGTACCCGCTGCTGCTCAGGGAGCTCTACTCTCTCACTGACCCAGACAGTGAGGAGCACTACCACCTGGACGGTACGCCGCTGTCTTCTTTATGTCTGCGCACGTCGTGCAGTGACACCAAAAGTTAGAACATCATCTATGATCCACTCCTATTTGGTTGCTCTTTATTCAGTTGCCATGAAGGCCATGAACAAAGTCGCGAGTCACATCAACGAGATGCAGAAGCTTCACGAGGAGTACGGAGCAGTTTTCGACCAGCTCATCAATGAGCAGACTGCAGTTAAAAAAGAGGTAAACATGCTCATCCATGTAATTCCAAAGTGTCTTTCCAATGAGGTAAGATTTATAACAGTAAATTAATCATTATTTTGTTTTGTTTTTTTCTGTTTAAATGATCCCAGGTGGCTGACCTCTCGATGGGGGATCTTTTGCTGCATTGCACTGTGATGTGGATCAACCCCCCGGCCTCACTGCTCAAGAGTAAAAAGGACCCTGATTTGGCTGCTTTTGGTAGGTTTTAATATGGATTTGGGGTTACATTGTGGAACTGATTCTTCTCTACCATTAGCTGTCTTTATATACAGTATGTATCGCACTAAATTAAAATTTCCAAAATGATCTGCTGTCTTTACTACAAAGGAATAGAAGCATTTCCCATAGTAACAGTGAGACTGTATTCTTGTGCATTTATAGAGCTGCATGAGTATGTACAAAACAGACAGAGATACATTTTTGGTATCTTTATGCCTTGTATTGGTCAAAATATTATGTAACTTTGAAAATCCCATCATCCCATCAATCTACAGGCTTTCAGATGGACAAATGTTTTGTAAAGTGCTCGTCCGCCATGCTTAAAATACATTTCCACACGCACATGCAGTTACTGTTCACAGCATGTTACTGTATCCCACATAGCACTGTCATGGACTGTGTGGAGATGTGCTGACACATCAGAGGGTGGAAAAGCAGAGACTCAGTAAAAGGAAAACCCACTCAGGCATATTACATGAGGAGTCGGTACATTATTTTTGACTTTTCGTGTGAAGTGCGGCATGTTACAGCTTCAGTAAGGGGATCACACACCCAGACGTTGCCTCAGTCGTAAGATATTAATCAGCTTAGACACTTTTGGCAATACATAAATCACCTCTGCAGTTATAGGAACTTTCTGTCGAGAGGTTGGAGATGAGTGGAGGCACTGCCAAGCTGTCACTGTGGTAAATCAGGTGGAAAAATGTTTTTATAATTTATGTGCGATAAGGAAATGCAGACCCTCCTCTTGGTCTCTTTCAATTTTCTCTTTGTCTCTGTTTTCCAGTGTTCAAAACAGCGGTTGTGTTTGTGTACAAAGACTGCTCCAAGCACAAGAAAAAAATTGTAAGCACTATTTTCTCTCATTCTTTTGATTAAGCCACTCACAGGGGCTTAATTTCTCCTTCTGTACAGGATCATTTCGTGTCTGTTGCTACACTATTGTGCCCTCTGCTGTTAAATTCATGTTTTACAGCCAACCTCCCTCTCTGTCTTTCAGGGTGGATCTCACCGCTCATCTGTGACTGATGAAAAAGACCCTTTCCGTTTCCGTCACATGATTGCAACGGACTCTCTGCAAGTCCGCGCTCTTGCAAGTAGGTCTATTTTGCAATACAGTAGCACGCTGCGAATGTAATTTCCAGTCTTGCATCACTGTTTCTCCAAGTACCGTCTGAACTTTGAGAGCACTTTGGTTTTGCTCGCTGCTGCTGTCGGCTCTAGTTTAGTGAACAGTCAATCTTGATTATACTTTGATTTAAATTCAGGAAACTTTACCATCTCAATTTAGTTGACTTGTATACAAATCAGCTACAGGAAGGTTATAAAATGTAGGCGACAACTTACTGATAGAGTTATCATTTTTTTCTTGAGGATTTTAAAAGTTTAGTCACACAAAGCTCTGACACAGTTGAAATATATGACCCATACAACCCAATTCCAACAGACAAACATCTTAATTATCCTTTCATTGGTGAAAAATGACCCAAAATTGAGGCCATCAATCAGAAAAATGTCACCATAATGAAAGTCTGTTCTTTTGAGGACCTTATATAGGGATGTTTTATCTTTGCACCTGCTTTGTATTTTGCTTAATGTGTTGACTTCATTTTAGAAATTTTTATCGGTGCCTGAACTACATTTTTTTTCCCCCAGTAGGTTTTTCTCACCACTGGAAATTGCCCATTGCATTTTTTTTTAATGAATGAATGCATTCTGTGGTCGTATATTGGTGTCATAGCAAACTAAATTGAATTCTGTGAATTGCAGTTGCAGTACCTCATGATTCATTATTCTCTGACAGTGGCGTCAAAGCCTCTGGAGATCGCGAAGCGTTGCACCTTCCCCCTCCCACAGAAAATAAATCAATACTATAGTAAACAAAATGGATGACTAACTATTAGTAGGTCTGCATGCAAACCTTCATCACATCTTAGCTTTGTCCTCGATGAACCTTAAATCAGCCTCTAGCAATTCACTGTTAGCATTTATGTGCTCAGTGGCCTGTTCGTAAGGGGGAAGAAATTGAAAGTGAAAGCTTTGATAAATGTAAACCACCTCTCTTTTCTTTCCCTCCTGCCAGACTCTGAGGGTACAACATTGTGCGAGATCATTCACATGAGGTCTGAATCCGAAGGACGACCAGAGAGAACCTTCCAGTTGTGCTGCAGGTACACATTTATTATTTATTCAGAACCTGAGTTGAAGGTGCACGGCCTTGAACAGAAGGCTAAGTATCTGGGGTTTTGTCCAATCTGCAGCTCTCCAGACAGTAAGAAGGACTTCCTGAAAGCGATCCACTCCATCCTCAGGCAGAAGCAGCGACGTCAGCTCCTGAAGAATGAGTCTCTGCCACCCAACAAGCAGTACGTGCCATTCGGGGGCAAACGACTGTGTGCCCTCAAAGGGGCGCGGTCCAGCGTGAACAGAGCAGGTAACAAAGCTCAAGCATGCCCCCAGCAACCACAAGATTAACCCCCCCCATGCCTGATATTGTATTGGTACCTCTCAAGCCTTCCAAAACAGCTCTGATCTGACAGGACTATGACAGGGGACCTCTGAAGGTGGGGTGTGGTACTTGGCTCCAGGATGTTGGCAGCGGATCCTGGGTCCTGTGGGGTGGTTGGGTGGGAAAGTGTCCCAAACGGTCTTTCTTCTTTGTCTTTGCCAAAGAAGGTGAACTTTGTCTGCAATAATGCTTAGATGGGTGTTACAGTGCGTGTCTTTTAACCATAAGAAACAACAAACAAACAAAGGCAGAAGCAGAACAAATCAGGATCAAGTATCGGCCGCTCTTTCCAATGCCAAGATACCTCCTTCAAACCTCACCATCCAGGAAAGGAAGGCCTTAACATCCCTAAGCAAAGACCAAAGCATCACCATCCTGCCTGCTGCTGTTGTCCTCAATACATCTGAATATCATACCAAAATAACCACTCTCCTCACTGACAGCAACACCTATGAGATGCTGAGGCGAGACCCCACCAGCAGCTACAAGAAGGTCATAGACTACCTACAGAAACTGGAAAACAAGAAAGCCATTAACTGTCCAGGAAACTACAGAATTTATCCTGGAGAGGCCACACCACGTATATATGGCCTCCCGAAAAATACGCAAAGAAGGGACCCCACTCAGACCCATCATGAATTTGGCCACCTACAACATTGCGAAGCGCCTCACCTCCATCTTGGCACAACTTGCTTGGCACAAGCTTTGTCCACCTTCAAAGAAACAACACCTAGCCACTGGTTTAGGTATGTGGATGACACCTGGGTTACAATCAAATCTTAAGAAGTAGAAGCTTTCTCAGAACATATCAACTCAGTGGACAACCTCATCAAATTCACAAGGGAGGACACCAAAGAAAACAGGCTACCAGTCTTGGACTGTGCTGTGTAACTGGAGTAGGACGGGAGCCTCAACATTGAGATATACCGGAAACCTACACACACAGACCAGTACCAACCAGTACCAAATCAACAAAGAGACCAACAAAACACACTGGAACACCTGACGAAGGAAAGAACAACAAGCTGAGCAACATTGTTGTCCCATATTTGGTGGGAGTGTCAGAGAACTTAGAAGGATTTTCTCCAAATATGACATCCCAGTGCACTTTAAACCCAGCAACACCCTCAGACAAAGATTGGTTCATCCTAAGGACAAAATACCCAAATTCAAGCTGAGCAACGTTGTGTATGCTGTCCATTTCAGTGAGGAGTGTTCTGACCTCTACATTTGGGAGACTAAACAACAGCGCCACAGGCGCATGGCGCAACACAGAAGAGCCAGCTCATCAGGACAGGATTCAGCCGTGCATTTACATCTGAAGGACAAGGGACAATCATTTGAAGACAACAATGTATGCATTCTTGACAGAGAAGACCGGTGGTTTAAGAGAAAAGTGAAGCAGGCCATCTTAAAATGGAAAGACCTTCCTTAAAAAGGGGTGGTGGTCTAAGACACCAATTATCATCCACTTACAATGAAGTCCTGACATCTTTTCCCAGGTGTTTTAAACCTCTTTCAAAACTTGCCTCATGTGACCCTAACCACTCACATCATGGCAGAGCAGGGCAACTCATTAATGAGTCGCACCTTGAAAATTGTGACCATTTCAACGCACATGAATGTGAGGGGCGTCATCAATGAGTCACAGCTCAAAAAGACTCACTAATGTACCACACCTTACTTGTGACCCTGATGTGTATACACAGAGAGGGTCAATGACTCAGGTGACCACCTCCAAGGTGTAACAACTCTACCAGAGGTTAAATACTGAGGATTCCCCACCAATGTTTAGAACCAAAGAGGCCCTTCTGATGAAAGGTGAAACGTCTGATGCCTTCAACTGAAGCACTGAAGACTACCTCAACCTGGATGACTGAGAATCTACACAGTCAAAGTGACATCCACATGAATGCCAGAACCCAAAGTTTCCCAGCAGAACAATGCACTTGAACAAGATGTCACTGTTAATCACTTGACATGACAGTGGTTTTAATGTTGTGGCTTTTAGCTCTATGCTGCTTAAAAAAACCTATGCATTGGGTCAAAATATGACATTAACAGGATTGAAAATGTCTCCTTTTTATGTTTTCTGTCTGTTCAGCATCAACTCCGTCACGAACGTTGGCCCGAAGGAAGCTGGTGAGGAACCGCTTCACCATTGACACCGACCTGATTTTCCACGGCAACAACAACAACAGCAACGATCCAGACCCCTCCCAGCTCTACTTGCCACTCTCCCAGCATGCTCCTCTTCAGTCCCAAAAGCCTCAAGGAGAGGACACGGACCGTTGGGTGGAGGAGCAGTTTGACTTTCGCTGTTACGAAGACCGGGGTGAGGGCGCCAACATGGGGCAGGTGAAGGAGACGGACATTCTGAGCGACGACGATGAGTACTGCAAGTCTGTCCGAGCTGCGTCGGCTGAACCGGCCGAGCTGGACGGGAAGATGGAGGCACTCGACATACAAGGGAGAGAGACGAAGAGCCACGACCTGAACCGACAAGTAGAGGCTGGCCGTGCGGTGATGCAGAGCGTGACGCAGGAGGAGGAAGTCAACCGAACAAAGCTGGTTGATGATTCAGACTCAGACTCCTTAAGCTCCTGTGGCGTCTATGTATCACACTGTTCAACCCCGAACTTCAAGCTGGCCCCCATGAAGCAGTGCGCTGTGGAGGGGGCCACAAACAAGGACCGTGAGGTCATCTGGGTGCGTCGGGACGACTTCGCTAACGGTTGCAACAGCGACGTCTTCTGATCAGGAAGCGCGAGAGATGAGATCAAGAAATTGCGAAGAAGACGGGAGACAAATTGGATACAAGCTTTAAATATGTAGAATCTGGAGAAGACGTGTATAGAAGGTGTCAAACCTCAAGCCGTCCTCCTGTCACAACACAGCAGTCCTCCTCCCACTTCACCTGCATTTCCCGTGCTCTGACAATCCCAGCACAGCTCAAGATTCTCGTCGCAGCCTGCTGAGAGGTGGAGAGAAATAAAGCGTACTGGGTCCTTACTGTTTCCAACTCACACCCAGATATCACACACACCTGTGGAATTGTTTTCGAACCTATGAACAAGTCACCACTGCATGAAGACGAGTGTGTGTATACTGTAAGCGCATATAGTACACAGAAGCACAGATTCTAAAGACTGTAGGCAGCTACTGTACCATGCACACATTTTCATCACTGAACTGTGACCTTGTGGCCAAAAATGTCTATTTTTCAACACAGGAATGTGGGTGTTATATATTTTTGACTCAGAAACTGTGTTTGTATTTTAACACTCAAGGGCTGTGTGTTAGTGAACTACTCTTCAGGGGCTTTTGGCTTAACGACTGCTGTGTAACAAGAAAAAAAAATGATGAGATCCGACTAGCTTTATCATGCTTTTTATTGTTTTACCTTAATATCAGCTGCACATTGGTGTATAGTCAGGAGTACATTAGAGTGCCGTTAACCTCTTGTATGAAAACTTTTCAAGGCTCGCTTTTGTCGCCCACCATATCTGTTTTAAAAGTGTTTGGACAAGATTTGTAATACTTTATTTAATTCAGAACTTTGTCTTTGATTTTTATTGTTTACACATTTTGTGTTGCCCAGTGTTAACCATTTTTGTGTGTGTTTGGAGCCAGACAAAGGCTCGGGAGAGAGCAAACGCCTGTACCCTTCACATGAATGTCCATTTTTTTTTTTCATTAAGGTCATCACGTCCTGGACCCTCCCTCACCCCACGGGCCGCACTACCGTGACATCCTTAAAAGGAACATGAGAATTCCTACAAGAATCCTGTTTGACTTGAATTTTCTTTGCTCTCTGTGCTGCTACTCCATGGAGAAGAACAGTCATGCAGTATTCATCCTCTGACCCGTCTTCTTTTGCTCTCTCCGGCTCCTCTGACTGTGCATCACACCACAGAGAAACTCTCCGAGACAAACTTTACATCCACGACACTCGACCCCGCCTGCATTTCTTCCTCTGTCCACCAGAGTACGCTGTTTCACTGTCATCCCACCAACATGCTGATTGCTGACATCAACACAGTGCTGCACACCTTAAAGGATGTATTGAACATGCACTTAATACTCAACTGTGGGGATGGGGGGTGTGGAGAGTGGAGGAGATTGATACACTTTGGATGATCTTGATATTTGATGCCAGTTTCATAGATTTCAGTTTACTGGGTGATGGTGCCCAGTAAGGACGTTCAGACTGTGAGGTACAATCCCTGCCTTTGGTGGCAAATCCTGTAAGAGCCCCTCTGACCCCCTCCCCTTTGTACTTTTAAAACCGTGTTCGTAAATAAAATTGTGGAGTATTATCATTTTTATGTTAAAATAAATTTTCTAAATTTAGTTTGGTGTGGAAAGTGATTTTTTTTTTTTAATTTTATTTTACACATGTAATTGTGAAATGAAAAAGGTTGTTAATGCTTGGTAACCAAATGCTCTCCCTTATAAAGAGACTTGGTATTTTAATTACTTCCTAACTGCCCCACAGAGGTTATTGAAAAATCAAGCTTAAATCTGTGATACCAGATGATTTCGCAGATTGAATTGCTGTTCTGTAATGTACTAGATTTTGTATTGAAGGCATTACAAAAGAATAAATAAGGATGATTAGCAGTGTTGATGGCTAACCAGCCAAACATTCTCAAAGTAGAGGCAGTTAAAGCATGATGAGGACATGGAGGCTAGATTTGGAAATCTAGCCATAAATTTGATATAAATATACACAGTAATATATGCCTTTTGGATAAAATTTTCCAAACAAGTGTGTTACTTTAGAGTGACCATAAAATGGCTTCTTTAATTCAAACTGTTGCCCTGTTTCCACAGCCATTTACACACATGATGTTAACAGACTGTCTATCTCCATTCTGTATCCATAACAGGCGGCTTTAGGGAGAGGACTGTTGCCCAAGGACTCCTTCTGGAGAGGCTGGATGGTCATTTTCTAAGCTATAAGGTTTGTCTATAGGCTGTTTTTCAGGGTTCCTGGTTGACTTGGCAGGATTATATTTGTTTATCTTTCTCCCCCCCCCAGATCATTTGATTCCCAACTTTAATGGAGTTGTGACAATACTATGATAAACAAAATGTCAGTTCTGACATTCCTGTCTGAGGAGAGTGAGACTCTGAGATGGTTGGCACTGACAATCTTTTGCCTTTTTCAAAGGTCACAATATCAAACTACAGTCTCCAGACACTTTGGAGTCGAGCTGTGAGGAGATGTAGCCTAAATCATCATCTTTATTAATAATAAAAAAACATAAACCAGCCTTGTTATGCTACTCCGTTGACAAAACAAAGAGCAATGATAACACAGTATTAAAAATGTTACAATATTTTTGGTGACTGAGGTTCTTATTCACATTATTGCAGATACATTCTTACAGGCTGCTGTTTGTGGATCACTCCTCCAAGAGTCCACGAACCGAACCCAGTCAGATAAAGACCTTGCTTGTGTGCTACGACAGATTATCTGGCATCTGCCCTGCAACCTGAAGATTATTCTCCTCTCATCACGAGTGCGCTGAGGAGAACCGCTGCCAATCCATCTGCTCCTTAATCCGAGCCGAGTTGAGCCAAACCAGCCAGAGACAACCAGAGTTGGAACGCGCGGGTACCTTCAGTGTAAAAGCGTTGGTTTACAAAGGATACGGGCCTTTCAAATACATGAAAGTCATCCCTGCAGTGTTGGAGTGCAAAATAACCAAACATCGGATCCTTAGGCGGCAGAATATCGAGCCAAACAGTGGATTTAACACCACGAAGTGCTCGTTTTAATGATACCCAATCGGCCAGGTGTAGGCCATTACGTAAAGGCTCCCTTTTATTCTGAAAATTCTTACCGGAAATTCAGGTTCCTTTCGGCAGGTTTAATCGTCATCGATGCGCTCTCGCCCTCTCCAGCTGCTGCTGCCGCCCTGGAGGCGCACCGTGAGCACCGAAGTGGAGCCGTCTGCCACCCCCCTCAGGGTTTCACACGTTTTTTGGTTCCCGGGAGATGTGACTCGACCTGGCTCGGCGCAGGAAAGTTGGATTTACGTGTCCGGCGGCCGTTTTTGCGCAGCGGGGTGATGCGGAGTCGCGCGGTGGATGAAACTTGGGCTGCGCGCTGGCGCGGCACGGCAGGTGTTTGCGCCCTTCCATAGAGGCTGCTCCTTTCTGTCATGGTGCCAGTGTCCGCGGTGAGTTCGCTCGGAGCACTATGGGGGAAAGGAAGACAGTTTTCCTTCTTCTTCTGCTGGCGGCGCAGCTCCGCCTGAGCTCAACGCAAGTCCTCAGGATCGGTAAGCGCAACAGCTGTTTACGCACGGCGCCAACTGGATGTGAACGATCAGGCCATCATTTGTCAACAATAACAACGGGCCTTTCCTGTTTAAAGTATGTGATTGTGGTTAATACAATTTTATCAGTGACCTTTAAGTTTTATTAGTCAATTCGGTGCTTTCTGCACTAACCTTTCCAGGGGTATTCATTGTTGATAAAGATGACACTGTCAGTGAGGTGTTGGATCGCTGGAAAAGACTGCCTGCTTTACACACCTCAACAATTTGCTGTAACGAGATTAATATTGTAGATAGAAGTCTAATCGCATTCAGAATACAAATGTAGAAAGCAAAGGTGGTTAAAATATTCGGATATTAGACACAAGAAGGGCACAGAAGCCAAACGAGTGCAAAAATGAAAACAATCCTTTATTAATCTTGTTCATTAATCTTTTTCATTTGGCTGTTTATTAGACATGTAACAACAACATGACTGGTTGAACAGCACACACACGTGAAAAGTAGTCAGATCGGTGGTTGATTCATCTCTAGAGGTTCCTCCCCTCCAAGCATGTCTCTCAGCAGCTGATCCTGCAAACCACATCCATCACTGCAGTGTAATCGCCCTCAGTCCTGCTGTCACGGGCCGTGGAGCGGAGTTAAGAGTTAAGAAGTTCACCTGGACTTGATTAGACAGGAGGTGGCTGCTGGTCGCTGTGGACCGTGTTCATTATCAGGGGGTCTCATTTTGGCGCTTTGAATCAGGCCACAGTCGAACGGTATTATCTGGCTCTAACTGACTGCATATATTGAAAATTGGGGTCACTGACACATGTATTTGATTTCCAGCCACACCTTATGCAGACAGCAATACAGAACAATCCCAAAATGAGTTTTTAATTACATTTTAAATCACATTTTTGGGCTCTTTAAACTCATATCATACACAGTATAATATGGTTTATGTTAGATGAGGGCACTGTGACCCCATAGAGAGTCTTCAGATGAAGTATGGCTGTGCATCCTGGTCCTTTGGGGTGTATGCTCCTCTATGTGTGAGAAAACCATCCTGTCATGCTCTAAACCATTCAAAAATGCTCCGCTTCTTCTTCTAACTTATTTCTAATATTTTTTTCCATTAAAATAATTCAGTTAGGAGCTATTTCTTCTCCTGTATTGAGTTCTGAAAATTTTAACTGCATGGGCACAGAATTTCTCCTGTAATTGTCTTAAAAGCTTCATTCAGGACCATGATGAGCCGCCAGGCCAGCTGTGATGTCACAGCATCCTGCTGTGTTAAACTCAGATTTAAGAGGAGCGCAGGTAATTACGCTCGCCTCCGTCTTCAGCAGATAAATACGAAAGCTCGGCTTTTAATCTCCGCACGTATGTCGCTCTGCACAGTGAGAGCCGCATATCTGAGTGATATGAATCACTTTAGTGTGGACGTGAACTTTAAAAAGGACAATGACGGTTGCAGTAAATTATAGGAGGCAAACACCAGCTAGCCTATAAGAAAACATAAAGTAAGTCACGATTTTTGAGGCTGACATTGATATTGTTTCTTTTTTTCTTCTTTAATGTCTTTTTGCAAGCTGATACATATTTTGCCATCCAGAAAAGCCTCTAATAGTTCTATCATAGGCTGCTTTTCTTGCTGAAACTTTGCTTACCTGTTAGATCTTTATTGTCACGGACAGCTTTTCTTTGGGCGAAGTCCACAGCGGCACGTGTGTCTGGTCTGGAGTTTAGCGCCAGATCACACATTAAAATTCAGGACCACTGAAGACCCATAAATTCAGGTTCGAATGCTCAGCTCAGAGTCTCTTGATCAAGTCCCAGAATTCACAGATGATTTGTATTCATAGATACTATCAGAGTCTGCGAACAGCAATGTTTGGCTCCAGGTGTCTTTATCAGTTTTAACTTTGGGGAGCTAACCAACCCTTATAATAAACAAAGGCTACCTTCTTAATTTTATTGAAGACTTCTTTTCTCGCCAACAAAAGGCCATTAGGGAAACAGATGAATCCCTACTTAGCCAAATTGCTAGAGTTTTGGGAAGTTGGCCTCACTTCTGTAGAAGATATATACACAGATAAACCGTGGAATTGGCTGACTGAAAAGCTTGATCGTCCATCACGCTGGCAGAAACCCAGGCGTTTTGGCTGTCAGACGGGAAGCTTTCATAGAGCTGCATAGCATACATTCATTGGTATGTAACGGCTGTGGGCTCTCTTGAGGTTTTTCTTGTGATGTGCAGATTGGTTTGATTGATTTCAGGGTGCTGAGTGAAACAATCATTTCCATTCATCCTCTTCTTGGGACATGCTAACATCTGTGTCCTACTTGGGAGCACAAACAATTTTTTTTTTTTTTTTTTTGCATTTATTGTCAGCCTGACTGAAGCTGCAGCACAAGTTTAAGAAAGACTAATAATTTCAAAATAAAATGCGATGAGAGTTAGCAATCATTCAGCCACAGTGCAGCAACTGAGGATAATTATCCCCTAATATTTTTCTCTCTTTCGGAATCAAAAGCATTTTATGTTGCGGATTTCCTAGAAAATTATTCCTCTTGTACTCTAGTGCATCCTGATAGCCTTGTTTCCCCATTTGTACAGCTCCCTTGATTTAAAAATATTTCCTGTTTTCTCAGTCAGGGTGCAGAAATATGTCTTTCATTTGGTTCTGAACACCTGGGACCCCCTTTTTCACTCTCCCTAGATGCATTTCCTCCTGCTTGTAGACATGGCAGCAGCGACTGTCATGGCTGACAGCAGAGAATGAGAGCCATTATACGACCATAACTCAGTGATCTGTAGCAAACGTTGCAAAGAAGCTCTGTCTTGTCTACCTTAATGGCCCTCCATTTGTACATGGTGACAAAGCAATGTGGGCGATCAGAGCATTTATGCATAAATGGCACGTCATCTCCAAGTCAAACATCTTTCATTTGTAAAACAGACAAACAGTATTAAAAAAAACAACCCACAGATCTTACACAAACATTAATCATGACTGAGGCAAATGGGAGAAAAAATTGGATTTCATGTCATCCGCCCTCTGCTGAATCTGAGCCACAAATAAAAGATGATTGCACTGTAGTTTTCACTGATCCCCATACAGCTCAAAACAAGCTCAAAATTTGGACTTTCCACTCAAGGACATCCACAATTTGGACTTAATGAGCTGCCCTGTGCTTTTGAACAGCCTTGGTGCAGCTTGAGTGTGAAATACCTGCAAGCCCCAGTTGCATGATAAAAGGCATTTATGGCTCCCCATGTGTTGCACCTTTAACGCCTTTGTGCTGTTGTGCAGGCCAGATGGATGTGTGTTCCTGAGGCAAATTATTCGTCATTATTTTTCAAATGATTGCTTTTAGAGCCCGGAGGTACATTAATTCATTTTGCAAGGAAGCAACACCTTGCTTTAAAACAAAAAAATAAATACATTTTTTTTAAATTGCTCTAACAGTAGTGAGCCGATTTCAGGAAGGCGAATCACATGTAAAACTCAATTGTTTGTGTCTAAATTGTCACGTGACTGACAGGTGCTGTGAGATTCTTTGTGCGTGTGCACACATTAACGGACATCTTTATCTCCCTGGTGGGCTGTTGAACAGATTGATCAGGTGTGCGTGACAGGTTGGCACAAAGCTCAGGTCTGTTTTGCAGTTTTATTGTTTTATGTTTTCCTCCCAACATAATTTTACTGTATCCACATTTTTATTGCACACATTTCCCTTTGTTTACAGCTTAGCACCTGGTCATTTCAGAGGGAATAACATTTTTTTTTTTTGCATAATGGCTCTTGATTATAATCAATAAATAAGTGCAGTTGTATTTGCAGGGATTTATTTGTGACCAGGACATCTTCTGAGTGCGTACAACATTCAACATTTCTAAACAAAATAAATGTCTATTCCGTTTCCATAGAAACCCAATCACAGAAATATAAGCCATTTTTGTGCAAATGGAAGAAGTGACGTATCAGCTGTTGATGATAACTCCACTTACAACCACAGAGCCTGTAATTAAATTAGGTTTTTAAATTAAAAGCACAGTTTCCATGATGTCCAACAGTTACTGCTGCACGCATACACACTTGTCATGTGCGTCCTTCATGCTGGCCTCATCACAGTGTCCGATTGATTGTAATAAAAGTTTAACTGGGTAAAATTCATTGTCCACCTGTTGTGAAGGTTGCAGCAATTTAAGAAACCTCAGACAACTCCACTGGATCATCATTACAGTCTGTTTCTGAAAATGAGAGACCCGACTTCAAAGGATTAGAAACCAGGTTCAAAAAGACCAGGACAGATCCAGTGAATACATTTGGGAGCTTTGAGCTGCATTCGTACCTTTGTTGAACTCTTTGTTCTGCGTTGATCCTCTCAGAAGGGCAGCGCGTTGAACCTTTGTTGGTAACGACCCGAACGTGTGAGGATCCAAAAAAAGACCCGCAATTTTATTCACTGATCATAAAATTCCTGATTTAAACGCTAACCCACACAAAGCTCAGTGTTTTTAAAGGGAAACACGCCTACCCTTTTTTGGGTGAGAGTTGGGTTGATCAAAAGATTAACACTGCTTTAATGTCCGAAGTCTGAAGCTAAAACCAGCAAGCAATTATCTTAACTCAGCCTAAAAACTGGAAGCAGAAGGAAACGGCCGGTCTGGAACTATTTCTTGGCCTGACCACTAACTCCCTGGAGGCTCGTGTCTCTGTGTTTATTTGCCAGACAAGATATCTACAGCGTGCAGCTCCCTATTAAACATACATTTTTAGCATTTGTGTTTTTTGGAGGGCTTACAAACGAGCCACAAACTTGGTATTTAGTAGGTTTTTTGGAGTTTTTGGTATCTTTGTGCTGGCATCAGTCTTCTCATTTAACTCTTGGCAAGAACTTGTTGAACCATTTCCATGTAAGTACTGAGGATTTGGAATTTTTGGTAAATGAGCAGGTGCCATAGAAAAAACACATTGCATTTGTCAAAGGGATGCTGAAACTCAGTTGTCACATCAACACCAGGTCAAACCCATCACAGTAACCTCCCAGGAGTTCTGTTCCTCTCTCTCTGTTACAGATACATGTAATTGCCACGCGAGTTCTTTTGCCTTATCTAACACAGGAACTGATTTACTAGAATTGAAGAATAAGACCCAAATGTTTTGTCTGAGCGCTCAGCTGCAGGACCAGCCAGGGGGCGAAACCTTTCTGTGCTGAAAAGCTACCCAGAAAAAAAAACGTTACACAGACTGACAATTACTTGTCCACCGACTTTTGTCTCGCTGATGTGGCTTGACTTTTCGAACCCTGCTCACAGCTGGTCCACGCTCCGAGTCGGGTGTGGCGTTGGTTTCCTGTGACAAAGAAGTAAGAGCAGTGGACTTTCTTCAGACTTATACAAATTAAAGCGTGTAAGGAATTATGCCAAAAATTGTGAATATTCATCTTTGAGAACTTAACATTCATCTTCTTTTGCTCGCTTATATGGGAATTCTAAATTAATTCCCTTCTCGTGGAAGCTAGAGGCAAATTAAAAACACTATTATTTATTGTGGACGTGTAATACATACGGCTGTGCTAATTACTGGGGTATTTGGTTTGACCCACAAGAAGTCGGGATGCAGATTTTGGATTGTGCAAGATTGTTTTGTTCTGATCTGGCTTTTTGTGTCAGTTTCATGTCAAGCTTTTGTGAATGGAAAGAACTTCTGCTTGATGTCATTTATACAACATTGTACCATTTTATAATATGGGGCGGTTTACAAGGGGATGATAAATCGGATCTATTAAAGGTTAATAACACTTTTGTTAAGAAAAGGAAAAAAACTCTTTGACCGATATCTAAACTTCACGCTGAAAACCCCTTTTTTGTTGACTCTTTAACAGTACCAAGAGCAGAAATGATGTTACTGTAGAGTTTTTTTGTTTGTGCTCTGGACCAAACGGTCTCTGGCAGAGACTGATGGCAGAGAAAAATATTAGATGTTTCGATTTAAAATCAGTTTATTTTCAAAAACATCCCAAAACCAAAAAAGCCGGTAATGATTGATGAGGCTGGCTGGCAAAGTGGAGGATCTGAGTTCACTGGCAAGTCCAGCTGAAATCGAGGAGACTGACAAGGCGCACACTTTGGAGAACGATAGAAAAAAAAAAACATCACGAGTTAGCTGCAGCTAGTCGAAAAACTGAAGAAAGAAGCTGCAACAAGAAATACACGCGGGTGAATCTCAAAAGGGTTTTCACTAGAAGATTCGTGCAAATGTAATCTGGCACAGCAGTGGAGTGTTGAGCAGGTGATTGTAGAAAGATTGAACCCAGGTGTGCCTCTGCTGCACACCTGGCCAGGGAAGAGAAGACAGAAGAGAGAGAAAGAACAGGCGAACAGAACACAAAAAAACCCCAAACCACAACAGATGATTGCATATTTAAGAAAAATAATATGAAATGATTAAGTAGAAAGGATATACATGGGATGTTTTTCAACATGTGTACTTATCAAGTGTAAACCCATCTTGATGTTACCTGTTGGGAAAGGTTCTCATTAATAACTTAAAACTGCATAAAAAGCATTTCTGAATCAATGAATTCATTAAAACATTAGTTGCAACAACAAGAAGCCTTATCAGTTCCGCACAGAGGCCACAATGGTAGCTCTATTGTTGGTATTTTTGTGTAATTGATAAAGTAAAAGCAAATTAACCTACAGTGCAAGTCATTTGCTGGCACGTGCACTTGGATGATTATTCTCCTGTTTTCAGTAACAGCTATTGTCATAATTCAATGGGCCAGGATTCATAATTTATGCCATCCACAGCTTTTAGAGAATACTATTTAATTAATTTGAGCAATTCATTAGGCCTAAGTATTTTATTATTATTTTTTTTTGTTTGTTTTTTTGCATCACTCTGTCATTATGAATCATAAACATCCAGTTGAATTAATTATATAGCTGCATGCATACTAATCAGAGGCACAGTACACTGATGATATTACAAGAAGAAGCACACCATAAATGGCACATCATTGCTGACAGGTCACAGTGTAACAGACAAATTGACCGTCTCGCCTTGTTAAGTTTGTGTTTGCCGGGTTTTGAAAGGCTTTAATTTAACGTTAACCAAAGCAGGCCGCCCCAAAGAAATCATCAAATTATGACCGCCGCAGTGGCCGGCACTGACCGTGGGTTTGTCCTCCATCTTCTTACGCAGGTGGTATTTTCGAGACCCGGGAGAGTGAGTTAGTGAGTATGGACGAGCTGGCCTTCAAGTTTGCGGTAAATAACATAAACCGCAACAAGACCCTGATACCCAACACCACCCTCACCTACGACATTCAGAGGATCAACCTGTTCGATGGCTTTGAGGCGTCCAGAAGAGGTGGGAAATGATAGTAAGACAGCTGTGGACAGATTAGCTCCCAAGGTCCCCTTGAAATATTAGAAAATATGAAAAATGAGAATTTACAGGGGTTTTTCTTTATTTAAAGATACTGTGGGTTATTATGTAAAGTTACTACAGTATCTTTGCTATGGCAATAGGACAGTAGTTATAAGAGAGGAATTAAACATTTTCAGAGATTCATTTGATCAAATGCAGTTTTTAATGGTAACCAACGTGTAAATTGCTCAGATTTTTACGAAAGTAAAGGTGAAAATGGTTGACCCCTACCACTTTGTGTTGTCTAGTGTGTGACCAGCTGGCTCTCGGGGTGGTCGCAGTGTTCGGCCCCTCTCACAGCTCCTCGGTCAGTGCTGTTCAGTCCATCTGCAACGCCCTGGAGGTCCCTCACATACAGACCCGCTGGAAACACCCGTCAGTGGACAACAAAGACACCTTCTTCATCAACCTGTATCCCGAGTACACCGCCATCGCCAGGGCCATCCTGGACGTCGTGACTTTCTTCAAATGGAGGAAGCTGACAGTGGTGTATGAGGACAGCACAGGTAGGCTTGCTAATATAAGGGTCAGAACTGATTAAACAATGTGATAACCCTTTACAATAAGGGTATATGAATGAACATTGGTTAGTATAGTATCAAGCATTTACTAACACTTTAATTAATGTGCCAATTAATCATTCATGAGTGGTAACTAAAATATTAAATCATAAAATATTTTATAGTTTCATATAACGGATATGTTTTCAACATTTTAAGGAGGCTCACAATTAGCATTAATAAATGGTTTATTTGCGTTAATAAATGCTTTATTAATGTTAGGGTTTGGTAGTCTTCTGAGTCGAAATGTTTCTCATTGCATCATTTAACTGGTAATTATTGTGTTAATTAATGTTTATAGCATGGTTAGAAACTATTGTTTTTAATGCTTGTATATTTTGTAAAGCACTTTGAATTGCCTTGTTGTTGTATTCCGTACTATACAAATAAACCCGCCTTGCCTATTGAATCAGTATCTTAGTTATCATGACGACTGTTAGTAAGTCATTACATGACACTTTTATGAATTGTTAGTAAATGCTATAGGACATAATAAAAACGCAGGTATGGTCAGTCTGCCATGTGAAAGTAAAACTGAATTTGCAGAACTAAAGTTGAATCAAAATGAGACAATAGGATCTTTATCATTTTATTGCTGTCATTTTTAAATCATTAATTTAATTTTTTTTTACAATATTACCATACTTTCAATTTACTTCTGATTGTATTTCTCAGCGCATTGCTAAATAGAAGCCATAACATTGCATGACATTTGAAGTGGAGAACTGAGATGGAGAGGAGGTCACAAGTGCAGCCTTCTTTTTTCTGGACCTTACAATATGTTCATGCGCCCTGGTTGTAATTACTCACAAAATGCAGTTCCTGGGTTTACCACGGTCACTTTGCTTGTGTCGGCCAGTGAACACAATCTGTGACGGGGCACAAATGCCTCATATCAAACAGCTGCCAGTATTCATGAACTCTGACATCCAGCCAAACTGCATCACTGATGGCCAGCGCGGTCCCATCAACACTTCCTGTCAACGACCCAGAGAATATGAAATGTCACAGCTGAAATGTCATAGTTTATAGATTTTCCTTAAAAAAAAGAAAAAACACACCTTGTTTTATTCGATCAGATTTTTATTTTCCTGAAATGTCAGGCAGGCAAGACTGTCACTCAATCCCTTACACGTGCACAGGAATTTGAAGGCGTGTAGTAGTAAAAGAGAGAGGAACTGAGCAGCAGCGTGGTGCATCTTTCACTTAAAGGGTACTGATGCAAGTTCCCCTGCTGAAGCGACCTTGAACATCAGCAGTCATGTTCTGTAGCAGATCCCGGCCTGTGATCCTCCTGTAGTAGAGAAGGGAAAAAACAAGTGTTTCAGAGGCAGTACTCGCAGCATCACAATTGGCTCTTTATTCTTCAGGTCTGATGCGAATGCAGGAGTTGATCAAGGCTCCGGCCAAGTATAACCTGAAGATTAAGATCCGCCAGCTGACTCAGGGTAACCAAGATGCTCGGCCGCTTCTTAAGGAACTGAAGAAAGACAAAGAATTTTTCATTCTCTTCGACTGCTCCTACCGCATGGCTGCAGAGCTCCTTAAACAGGTGTGTGCAGCCACTGATCTCACTATCTTTTCATTAGTTTGCTCTCTTTAGGTCATTTTGGGGCAACACCATTGATGATTCCTTTTAACACAATGCCATTTTATGGTGTATTACATGAAACCGTCACCTTTTTATTTACAAAGGCTTACTTTGTACTTTGGTAATTACTTGATAGCCATTAGAAGATATGGCACAAAGAAGCTGTACAGTTGCCTCTTCAGGATGATAAAACACTTCCCCTATTATCAAAATTGACACATCTTATTTCCCTTCACTTGTGTTTGCTCCTGTTGGGATTAAGTTTATTCAACCAGATGATGATGGGGTAGCTGATGATTAATCACGGGCATGCAGACAATTCTCTTTGTGACTATTCTTGTGTGTATCAATTCCAACATGCATGATTGACCAAACAATTTAAAGTCTAACACAGTTGTTTAATTTATAATTGTGGTGAAATTAATTGCTTATTTGTTGATTGTCAGAAAACAGAGCGAACCCAAAATTTAAAACACACTCGATGCAACGTATACAAGAAGAATGAACAGCCGAATGACTTTGTTCTTGCAGCACCGGAAAACTCATCATATTTAAAATAAGCAATAATGGCCCTGACATTTCCTCTCATTTCTTCATTTCTTCTTTTCATTTTGCAGCTTTCATCAATGGGAATGATGACCGAGTACTACCATTTCTTCTTCACGACTTTGGTGAGAAAAATGTGCTGCTGAAGTTGTTTTATAGGAGATGACAGGCAAAGGGAATTCAGCGGGAATGCTGCTGCGGTTCACCGACGCGGCAGAAAGCCAAACGAGTGAACAAGACCCTAAACCTCCGTGCGGCTCCCTCTCTGCAGGATTTGTTTGCCTTGGACTTGGAGCCGTACCGCTACAGCGGGGTCAACATGACAGGCTTCAGACTGCTGAACGTTGATGACCCGTGGGTTGCCGCCACGATGGACAAGTGGGCCATGGAAAGACTGCAGGGTCCCAAACAAGAGAGTGGTCTGATGGATGGAATCATGACCGTAAGTCCTGTGCTGTTGTTTTTTACATGACATTTATAACAATACGAACATCTGCTCTGATGAAAGCCAGTCACGCACATATTTCATACTGATTCTCAATTACCTTTGTCCCATCTCCATGTCTCCTTTATATCTTGTTTAGCACATGCACTGCATTTCTTCCTGTCATTCAGCCATTCAGCGTTGTGTACCACGTAAACGTACCTCTGAGACCATGAAATTAAAATGGTTGATCTTCGCTTAAAATTTCTTATAGCTATTTAGTGGAAAATTGAGTCGTGCCCTCGCAACAGCCGTTGACTTAAAGAACTATCATCCTGTCAAGCACTGCGAAAAAACTCTCAAACAGAAACTCTTATCAATTTCAGAAAATCTGAAATCTTACCTGATGTCAATTTGAAAGTGAAGATCTGCAGCACATTTTGATCTCATAATCTCTCCTTCACGTGGATGTAGAGCCGCAGTGATTAATCGAGTAATCAACAACTATTTTGATAACCAAATAACCGTTTCAGTCTTGTTACGAACAAAATTAGTAAACATTTGTTAGTTCCAGTTTTTAAATGTCAGGATTTGAAGGAATATGAAGACGTCACTTTGGGGTCTGCAAAAAATACGATGGGCATTTTTCACAGTTTTCTGACAATTCATAGAGTAAATAATTAATCGTGAAAATAACTGGCAGATTAATTAGTGATTAAGTTAATTAAAATACGAGTGATCGAAATCCTAGTTGCAGCTGAGTATAGAAAATACATATACTGAGAGACGCTTATAGTATGTATCTAGCTGTATATGTACAAAAAAATATGGTTGTACAGATTATATGTATAGACATGCAAATACAGCTGACTTTGTTAAGTGCTATATGACACAGTAAACCTAAGTGTGTGTATATGTCCATCAATTACTGTTGTGACAACGCACTATACCACATTACGACCAGCTATAAATGCTTCTTATACTTCTACAACTAATACTATTTTCCTATTATAATTTAAATGCAATATTTACTTCTTTTTATTTTTTTTGATTGAGATATATGGGGGCAGGGTAGGCATTATTATTTATATTCTATCAGCCCCTTATAGTCTAGCTATGAATTTCATCAAAAAACATGAAGCAATGCTCTTAATCTCTGTTTTCTCATCTCAAAAATAAATAAGAATCTCATTAAATGCATCTTCCTCTCGCTGCCGCACCCGCAGACGGATGCTGCCTTGATGTACGACGCGGTCTTCATGGTGGCAGTCGCGTCCCAGCGGGCCACTCAGATGACCGTCAGCTCTCTGCAGTGTCACCGGCACAAACCCTGGCGCTTTGGACCACGCTTCATGAACCTGTTCAAAGAGGTACCATTGGACTGTGGCTTGAATTGCAGAGAAACTAAAACCCCTGTTAGATCACCAGCATGACTTTTAGAGTACCCCGTAGCTTCGAGGTTGCCCACCAATGCCCTTACTTTAGTGTCTCGCATGAATGGTCCCCTCCGACCAATCTGCTTTTGAAAGTACACAGCATGAAAATATGCGGTATTTGGGCGCTTACATGTTGAAATCATGTGGCCCGGCCCGATTATCAGACATGGATGCCTACAGGCAAATATGAGGCTTTTGATGCGTGAGCGTTTTGATCCGTTAAGTCTTAAATCATGTGGAGGACCGATGCCGGCCATGGACACGCAATATTACCGCGCAATCCCTTTTCCTTTTTTTTTTTTTTTCTGCATCCCAGTGTGTCTCTCCTCTTTAGCTTTTCATTTTTTGTTTGCCGCTGCCCATCCTTTGAAGCATCTGTCCTCCTGTGCTATTAATCACCGGATAAAAGCCTTTTTGATTGCAGGAACTAGTCATACGTCTCACACAGCACTCAATTAAAAAGTGTTTCTCACAGGAGAGTGCAGAATATGGGGACACGGCTTTCATTTCCATGGCTGAAATTAAATCCTGGGCACTCTGCCCTCCCTCCTCTGTTTATTCTAGTAGCCAATGCTAAGTGGGTTTTTAGTTTTTTTGTTTTTTTGCTGTATTTTGGACACACTATTGTTGTTGTTATTCAAGTTTACAACAAGTAATTTTTCCTCCCTTTTCTCTCATTTTTTTTTTTTTTTTTTAGTATTTTCAAAATACTAAACCTTTCTGGTTCAAAACTTTCTTGTTCCAAAGGGGGAGTCTGGCTTGCGGTGATACATAAATTTCATTAATACTCAGCATGAATTAGGATAAGTTGTCGGTGTCCTATGCAAAGTAAGACAGATGACATTTGAGTATATGGTAATGTTCAATAAATATCTGCCACAGTAAGTATTCAGCCAAAGGAGATGCAGGAAAATATACATGAAAGAATACAAATTGATAAATGTGAATAATAAAAAATTGGTTAAATTAGGTCACATGAAACAATGTCCATGCTCTGACATTAACAGGTCTGCAGGAAGCAAGACATATGGAAGCCATATATCATAACTGTCCCCAGGGACAAAAAATAGTTATTACTGTGAACAACTTAACATCCATTAATACATAAAAATTAATTCATATATTATCACTCTGCGTTCATGTGCCAACTTAAAGTAATGAAGAAGGAACTTAAATATCCATAATGTAAAGAAATAAGGAATATACACGTAAATGAATTGTCTCTATGAACATTCATACATGATTGCGCTGCAAAACAACATATACAGTAGACGTGTCCTATAATAGGGATCGCCCGATGATCAGTCATCAGTTGACATTTTGCTGATTATTGGTTTCGATGTTTTTAATCACATATTTCTGATATGATAATAACAATAAATGGTGACATAACTACATATATTAAGTGGCTTCCTGCACTATTTTAAGGGGTATATTGAAAATAATATTTTTAAAGATATTCTTAGAGGCATTTCACCGCAAATTCGAAGTGGAAGCATTTTCATTTACTTTTATCATATCGTGTGAAACTTCAGGGAGCCTTTTAATTTCTTGTTTTACGTATTTGTTAAAAAAATTGCTGGAAGCTTCCTTCTTTCTTGCTTTGGGATGATGTTGAGAATTTCATTTTAATAAAAGATATACTTGAAGGCTTTCAGCTACAATTTCTACATATTGTTTTCACGTATCGATTATTTGTCTTATTGATAACCAATAATCAGCATCTGTATCAGTCCTGAAAAAATCGGTTTATAGTCTTCTCCTAGTGAGTCTTCCAATGGTGTGTTAGTGCCGGCTTCTCCTCGCTGCCTCTCCATCCTCTTGACCTCTCCTCGAGAGCTTCAGTCGGCCTTGGCGGTAAACTCGTTTGAGTCACTCGTCTCTCCCGCTGCATCTCCTCTCTGCAGGCGCAGTGGGACGGACTGACTGGGCACATTGTTCTTAATAAGACAGATGGCCTGAGGAGAGACTTTGATTTGGACATCATCAGCCTCAAAGAGGACGGCGCTGCCAGGGTGAGCACAGAGGCCTGGAACAGCCAATTACACCACTCTCACGCTGCCTCCACGCTGGCTGGTTTTATTCCATTACGACGTGTGTGTGTGTGTGTGTGTGTGCGTGTGTGTGTGTGTGTGTGTGTGTGTGTGCCTGTGCCTGTGTTAGCGTGTGTGTGTGTGTGAAAGAAAGAGGAACTGTGGAGATATTTTTTTTTCTATAATCCATTTACACATTTAGAATTTGGCTTGGACGTGTCCACTCTTTAATAGCAGTAACTCTCTCATCAATAACTGATGTCTTTCTACACTGTCTGCTTCATCTTTTCACATTTTTAAAAGGGTGTTGTGGAAGGGGGGAGTCGCCTCACGAAAAGGTGGATCAAGGTTTGTCCCGGTGCTGCCTTTGTTGTTTGCCTCCCTCCTCTCTGCCCCCTCTCGTCTCACTCTGTATGCCATACACCTCTCTGCTGCCGCTTGCCTTGTCAACCTTGTTTCTCTTTGCTGATCTCCTTTGTTCAGGTCTGGGCTTTATTCTGACGCATTTCAAAACTGAAGTCAGCAGCGGTGGAAAAATACAGACTTTTCTTTCTAAAAGTAGTCATAACAATTATGTGATTGGAAGTAAATCCTGCAATTTCACTTCACAGCCGAGACTTTTAAACTCAGCTCTTAGAATGTGCTTCACTGGTGAAACACCTTCACCTTCTTGCTTTCAGAGCATATTTCCTTAGCTGGATTGAAACATGGATCAAGTGAAACTTTCACTCCAATGTGATTGTATCAAATCCACCTTGTTAAATACTAAAAAAATAATTCTTGACACCTTAGCTTGTCACCTTGGAAACCAATTTGCTGAGTGACAAAGCTAAAGTTTAATTAAGTCATCCCATCTAACACATAGTTTATTGTCAGAAGTTGGCAGAAAGTTCTTTCTCGCCATCTTTCTCAGTTGTCAGGCGGGGAGGAATGTAGGCAAGCAGCAGCCATCTGGGTGCAGAAGCAGTGATTTATACTGTAGTTTTAGTTTCATTCAGCACTTTCAGCTTTCAAAAGCTTCCCCGATTGGGGAAAAAAGAACAACAACATGGTAAGAACATCACATAAAATGCTCAACTTTATGGTCATGAAAAAGGAATTATCAGTCCGTTGCAGTTGTGTTAGTTCTTGGGCACCGGAGTGTTAAATACACTCTGAAGAGGAGGATGAAAGTTAAAGTTAAAGTTGTCGAGTTTCTGAGAATAACATTTTTTTTCTCCTCCCCACCCCTTCAACTGTCTGGATGTCTTCTGCTCTGCAGTAACGGTTTTCCAGTCTGATTTGGTTCTGGATGAGGATGAGCTGTAGGATTCATAGATAATATTTCACTCCCAGCGTATGAGTGAGAATCGTTCTCAGTTCTCCTAGTGCACTTTGTTGTTGGAAGCTTCTCTGCTGCGCACGATTGATTTGCAAGGCCACATAAAGTAAATCCATGACTTAGGGGTTTAACAGAGGATGACTGTATGCTCTGCACTTCCTATATTTTAAAATTGATGTTACTGCCTTAGTAAACTTCAAACTGACTAGTTTTGCAGTTGGTATTGCATATAAAGGATGTAGCAGAATAACAACACACTACTTAAGGTGGATTATATGAAACCGCACAGACCAACAATACCCTCCACACACCCAAAAAATATTGTCCTCACTCTGCCCATTTATCTTTGAGATTGAGGACAATGCAATTAATTAAATCCCATCCCATTCCTTGTGTTGCTCTTCTGCAGAGTCCGGAGATAAGACAGATTTATGGACTCTCGCAGAGAGAAAGGTCCTTGCAAAAGTGCCACGGTGGAGATATAGAGCACTTTTAGCAAGGTTAGAAGTGAGAACATTTTCTGTATATCTGGCTGAATGAAGGGAATGTGAGAGACTGCAATGTGCAGCGAAAAGCATGTTATCTTTCCCAGAAGGTAATCCCACATAGCCCTTTTTTAAAAGAAATTAGACTTCAGTTTAATAAGAGGCACCCGTGCATTCAGTGCTACTCATCCTCTTTAAGCAGTGAGTTCGCTAGTATCGAAAAACACTTCATTAAATAGCAAAAAAAGAGAGTCCCGATACTCACCATGTTTCTTATTTACAATAAAGTTTAATCATTTAATGTACTTTACTTTATTGCATCACTGTCGTGAGCCCTTTTGGCCTTTGCTCTGCTCTTAACCAGTGAGAGGATTTGAAAGGGTCAAAATCCAGCTGCCAGATGCCTGTTCTAATCTGATAACTGTCTGGATTATAGCGCCTGGTCAGATGTAAGCGGACGCTCTCATTCACAGTTACTGTGACAGTGTGGAGGGCGTCAACCGCATCGTCCTTTATCCCCGACCGACCCCGCTCCTCTTCATTCATACTGTCCCTGCTCGTGTGGTTCCCTATTCCTCACCTTAGTCAGTTTTTCTGTGCGTTTTTTCCTACTTAAAAATTATTTGGACGAAAGAATTCTAATTTTTTAAATCTTGTAAATCTCTTTTTCTTTTTTTTTTTTTTAATTTAAAGTTCATTTATCACTTAAGAAAATAACATTTGGAGACTGTAAGTTTTTCTTAAAAATGACTAAATATATAAACTGATGATTAAAATACTTTCTGATGAATTGACTTCACCTCATCTCAAGTAATAATATGCATAAAAGTAAGTTACACGAGAGTAAGTAGTAGGTATTTGTCTGTGATTTTTTAAATATTTTTATACTGCAAGAAAGTTTGAGGGCACAACTTTCAGTTCTGTTGTCAGCGATATCTGCTGTATTTCAAAATTGAGCTGTGAAACGCAAATGAAAAAAGATGTGAATGTCAATCAAAAGCAAGACTTCTAACTTTTGCATTTGTTGTGAAAAATGTTTTCGATACCTGCAAGTCAGATAGACTGTGCGCACAGCAGGAGTGAGATTTTGTTTGCTCAGCAGATGCATCTTTTGGAACCAACCACTTCGTCGTTTCATTTTCACCGTACATAAAATAAAGTTTTCGGCACTTTGCCCAGAGTCATCAGAGCAAAACTAAGCAAAAGGAAATAGTGTCGTGTAGAATAGAGAATGGAGCAGAGGCTGGAAAATGAGCCACGAGTGTCAGGTCTTTTAACCTTACACTTTTTCATTTATCTGTTCAATGAATCATAAAAAATGATTAATATGCAGTGTTTCAGAGCAGTTTGTACTTTCCTTTCAGATATACAGACTAAATCAGGCTCTGTATAGGTGATATAACAAAAACAATCAATCAGGTTCTTCCATTTGACTAATATGCAAGACACATTAATAATATACAATAACACAAGAAAAGCCTTATCGAAGGCTTGAGCAAATTGAATATCTATAAACTGCCTCAATAGTGAGTCTAACAGCCATCACACGAACGTACGTGTCATCGCTCACAAAAGGAATTGTGGTTAAGCAAATCTGAAGCCCTGTTTGCCTTTCCAGATTGCTGTGTGGAACTCGTACAGAGGGATGAACCTGACGGAGTCCAACCGAGAGAAGAATAACAATGTGACAGACTCTCTGGCTAACAGGACTCTTATTGTCACCACTATCCTGGTGAGGAGGAAGGTTAAACAGCGTGGGGGGACGGAGAAGAGTAAATATGGGATGTGTACAGTGCAGATAGGAGGACAGAGAGCAGAGAAAGATTCAATAGAAGGGAATGAGTGATGTGGTACTAAACTGAAAAGTGTGCATGGATGAAACTGTTTGTAAGAACACTGGATATTCAGACATACGGTTTGGATTAGCTGTCACTAACACATTTTCATGATTTGAACCCCAAATTCAGATGACTTTTACTTGTCAGACACGTGTGCCAAAAGCAACAAAATGCAGTGTTTTCTTTTACCATACAGGAAAATCCATATGTGATGTATAAAAAGTCTGACAAGGAGCTGGTTGGGAACGATCGTTTTGAAGGTTACTGCCTGGACCTTTTGAAAGAGCTCTCCAACATCTTGGGCTTCACCTACGAAGTCAGACTGGTGGCTGACGGAAAATACGGAGCCCAGAATGACAAGGGAGAGTGGAATGGGATGGTCCGGGAGCTGATTGACCATGTGAGTGAATGACAGTAAAGCTACACACTGTCCTGTATTTATATAGCTCTTTTCTTGTCATTGTTGACCGCTCAAAGCACTTTTACACTACAGTTTTTGCATTCGCACATTCATACACTGGTGGCAGTGACTATCTGGTGGGGTGTCACCTGCTCATCTGGAGCATTAACCATTCACACACTCATACATTGATGGCACAGCATCAGGAGCAATTTGGTGTCCAGTGTCTCGCTCAAGGACACTTAACTGCAGGGTCTGGGATCCTATTTTCTGTGATAGATGTGCAACTTAAAGGAGATCCTGTTATTTTTCAACCTAAGCCTTATTTCCCGCTCCTTGAGGCTCTAAAATTTCACCAATTTTGGACAAATCAATATGTTGGAAAAAAAAAATCACTCTTTCACCATTAACTCCGCTCATAACGTTACTGCAAGTGTCTGGTAACATGTAGTAGATACTTACAGTGAGTCACTCGTGTTTTTTTTGACTCAGTGGCTAGAAAAATATAAAAGAATATAAAAGAGCTGTTTATTTGCAAGACAAATATTCATTTGCCAAGTTGAGTGTTTATGGAGATTTTGAGTTGCACAGTGCTGTTGCCTTCTATAACCTCTGCAAAACAGTCCTAGCAACCAAATTCCACATGGGAGTAATTTCCAAAGAAAATGTATTTTGTGAAATTTTAGAGCCTAAAAGTCCAAGAAACAGGGCTTAGGCAAAAAAGTTACAAACGTTGTTGTGCAGCAACATTTATATTTAAAGAGTTATAGACTGCTACAGGTTCATTTGTTGATATTGAAATTCAGGTGAGGTGAAAGTTAGGGCACCATGTGGTGAATTCAGCCCTCTGTACTCCTATCTTAAAAGTGAAGACTTTGGTTCTCACCAATAATTATTCATTAATCATCCATGTAGATATAGTGTTAACTTAAAGATACACTTTATATGATTTATTGTATTGCTTTGAAGTATTCTGTACATGATATGAAGCTGGGCAGACATGGATGTAAAGCAAATAGTATTATATATGAAAGCACACTATAATTTAAAATCGGAAGTCTGCTCTCAACATAAAACCTACCTGCTCTTTAATCAGCTCTATTGTAAAAGGAGTCACCTACAGGGCTGGAATAAAGGTATAATTTCTGCATAATTAGTTAGCCTTCACTTAAGTTCACAAATAACAATGTGTGTACAGACCATTTTCCTTATATCAATAGGTGCTTCAGTGTAATCAGTGGTCTTAGCATGTTTGGACCAGTTCATCCAAACATATCACCAGTCTGAAGAAAAAACTCAGCAATTTTTCTATATTATTCTTTCTTTTCATATTCTTCCATCTCATTTATTGAAAACAAAAGAGGTTGTCCACCAGTAAAAAAGGTCTTTGTGTACAGCAAGCTGTTGGGATATTGTCATATACATTTCAGATTGAAATAAAACAAGCGGGTACATCAGCCTTTCCTGTTTTGCGTTATCCTTCTTTGTCCTCTGGCTTTTCCAGGTTGCAGACCTTGCAGTGGCTCCCTTGACCATCACTTATGTTAGAGAGAAAGTCATTGACTTCTCCAAGCCCTTCATGACTTTGGGTATCAGCATTCTGTACCGCAAACCTAACGGCACCAATCCGGGCGTGTTCTCCTTCCTTAATCCCCTGTCTCCGGACATCTGGATGTACGTGCTGCTGGCCTGCACGGGCGTTAGTTGTGTGCTCTTTGTTATTGCCAGGTAAGAGGATGAATTTATGATTGTGGTATTGCGATGAAGTGTGGTGGGATGGAAAAATACAAGCTCATAATGTACCGCTGGACATAGAGATTACTTATTGCCTACAGAACTATTCACAACCAGCTTTCATACAAGGTCTTTCGCTAATAATTTGAAAGTGCAAAACACAGAAAGGCTATGAGATGGTGCCTGAAATGAGAATATAAAAATCATGGCTTTTTTTTTTAAAAAATTTCCACAAAACATCACAAATGATCTGAAACATCAAGCACTCTGCACCTGAGTGACTGTCCAATTTTCATCGCTATTCTTCAAAACAGAAAAATGCTTAAAGCTCCCTGTTAACTGCTAGATTGGCTTCTATTTGAAGTCACAGGGAGTCATTTTAAGCTTGCTCTTCACTTCCCTCTCAGCCACTATGTTAAGCCCCTGATGCAGCCAGGAACCCGTAACTGAAATATATGTTTTAGTGAAAATCAAAATGCAAATCAGTGTGAAGTGTAGAAGAACTGGAAGCCAGGATTGAAGTGATGTGTGTTTCCAGTGTGGTCAAGATTACAGTCCGTAGGGGAGGTTGGCTTCTTTCAGTTTGACATGTTCACTTCAGTTTTCATTTCCTCTCTTTATTCCTCCTTTTATTTGTCTTGCAGGTTTACTCCATACGAGTGGTACAACCCACATCCATGCAACCCATCCTCGACTCTCATACAGAACAATTTCACTTTGCTCAACAGTTTCTGGTTTGGTGTTGGAGCTCTCATGCGGCAAGGTATTGAGGTCGCAGTCGAAGTCATATTTTTATAAGAACAATGGATCAAATGAAAAGGTTTTGCCAAATCTAATGGCAGATTGCTGTATTTGTTTATTTATGTTTTCTAGAATGACACAGTGGTAACACTTCACAGTAAGGGCACATTAATTAATACAAGTTAATACATTAATAAGCTACTCTTAATTTTTTCATGTAATCATTTATTAACCTTAATTAACCATTTCTTGATAAAAATTAAATGATATCCCCCCTGAAATTTCAAATATAAATGAAGATGAAGATCATTGTTTGGGTTTAGATTTGGTGTGGTTTACGCACAGCAGCAACATTATAAGTTAATGAGAAAGAAACCATGGAATGGGCTTAAAAGCTCAGTATGAAAACATTAGCAGGATCTAGTGGTGAGGTAGTAGAATGCATGCAATGGACTGCTGCCTTGCTGTCCCCTCACACTACAGTAGCCGTCTGCGTATGATCCTCCATTTGGAGTAACGTGGGTTTACAAACTTGGCAAAAACTTCCAGCACACAAAACAAATTAAAGCAGGTTAAATAACATGACCTGTATGAGATTGTTCCAATTGGAGGCTTAGATGGGAATGATGTGGGCTGGTTTTGAGTCATCAGCTGATTTTGCCAGGAGCTGAGTTTGGCCTATCTGAAGTGTAGAAAATTCCTTAATTTATTGCAGGTTTAAGGGGTTACATATAGCGAAGGCTTCAAACTACTCCAGGCTGTCTGTAATGACATCTGTTTAGCTGTATAATATAAATCATTTACTTTTTACAAAAAATTTCCCTTGTTGCTTCCCCAGGAATTAAAGCGACACCCTGTTGTAAGAATGATGTTTCACTTAACCCTCGAAGTTTGAGATTTGGGTAATCTGGCAAGCCTCCTGACTACACCAGAACAGGACAACATGTCAATCCTGATGATGTGTCTTTGACAGCGCGTCACTTTTGTCAAATGTCAATCAATCAGTTGATCCGATGTGAAGGCCATACAAGGGAGGCTTTCATTGTCTGATGATGAATGGATCTTGATGTCTTTCATTTGAGTTTGGTTAAAGATCAGTAACTCACAATGTTAATGACCTGCCTAACTGTAACAGGATACCAATTATTCATCCTGACATATTGTCACAAACAAATTCGGACAGGTTGCACCGTGAATGTGCTTACAGCTACGTGTCTCATGTTCTGTACATACATACACGCTTATCTGTGTTGTATGTATCTGTTTAACGGTTGACAGTGGCCTTAAGCTTTCTCTGGGATACCTGACAATAACCTGGCTGTTAAAGCCACCCTCCCTTTTATTTCAGAGGTATTGGCAAGATTGAGTACATTTTCCATCTCAAAGTGAAAAGGATTTAAAGATTTTTATTTTTAATGCTCCCAAACCTTGCAGATTAAATGGTGTAGCTGTGTAACATTAATTATGTTTTTCATAGATTTTTTTTTACCTCTGCATACAGACAGAAAATAAAGAATGGTATCTTATTTATTTATTACATGCTTGGATATGGATTTGTTCACTCATTTAATCTTTGGCTTTCCTTTTATCCGTCACATTTTTGTTATTCTAATTTGTATTTTTATTGCTGAAATGTTTTCTCTTTCACGCTGGTCTACAAATGAGTGGATATAATAAACATAATATGTTAAAAGGTGCTCGATTAAACTTTTAGGGCTGACAGAAATCTTTTTGGAGCTCTGGTGTGAATTCTTCAAATAGGTTGGACATTGGGTACTTGACTCTACATTGCTGGACACACATACTGCACTAATTGTACCACACTTTACAAGCTGTTTTCTAACTTCTCTCTGTCTGTCACTATTCCTTCAGGCTCTGAACTGATGCCCAAGGCTCTGTCCACTCGTATAGTGGGGGGTATCTGGTGGTTCTTTACCCTGATCATAATCTCCTCCTACACGGCCAATTTGGCTGCCTTCCTGACTGTGGAACGAATGGACGCGCCCATCGACTCGGCAGACGACCTGGCGAAGCAGACCAGGATTGAATACGGGGCGGTGAGGGATGGATCCACCATGACCTTCTTCAAGGTACAGCTGGTTCAAACCCTTAAAATGAGCTTTTGACTCTATCGCAGTCACGTTATTAAGTAGTAGCTGAGAGTACTGTGTTTTTGTGCCTGAAAGTTAATTTTTTTATTTAAAAAGCACACTCATGTCGTACCGTACAGTATTTGATGTCAAATTAAATCACTCCCCATGTATTGAAAATGATGATTGCACTGTACACATACACTCATTCATCAAGAGTTTGATTACAGAACTGCTTTCCTACAGTATAAATTATGCATTCTCATGTCTTTCAGTATGACTAACAAGATGTAAAAATCAGCTTTCCTATAGCTCTTTAATTTGAGTCATATAAGCAAAACAACCAATAATCATGAAATGTTTACTTGTTTTGACTTGACTGTGCATGAAACTGTACCTACCTCAAATTATGAGATGTTTCCAGCCAAACAAACACAGTTCTCTCGTTTCAACTGAGTTAGAAGCCTGAGATTAGTCCTTTTTTTAAGTCATTTTTATCATAAAGAAAAAATATTAATCACAGAAGCAGGAAGAAATACTGATTACATCCATGAAAATGATTGTAGCTGAGTATAAAATGGGACACGAAGAAGTTGCTTGTCAATACTACCTATGTTTTGGTTTGTGTTTAAGTCAAACGTATGCCTTTTTTATCCATAATATATGATTCATCACTGTACCAGCGTCCTCAGGCAAAGCTTTCACTTCCTTCCGCCATTGCCACCCACTTTATTGGCATCCTGGTGGCTCAGCAGGGGTGATCCATGCGCGCCTTTATCCTCCCAGATTGCAGCCAGTGATTACAACCGCCTGGATGGGGATACACAGGCTGTGTTGATGGCTCGAACAAATTGAATCAGCTGGAGGAGATTAAGACCACAGCTGTCCTATTTTCTCTGACTGAGCAAGGAGAAACAGACAGATACACTAAGACATATACTGAAAGATTCCCACACATGCTGTCAAACTTACTGTGTTTACCATGTGTAATGTAGCGAACTACACGTATGGTGCGTCCATCTGCAGCCGCAAACACACGTAGCCGAGGAGTACCAGCTCATAAAGCATCTTACCAAATGTTTCTCCTTTGTCAGAAATCAAAGATCTCCACCTATGAAAAGATGTGGGCTTTTATGAGCAGCAGGAAGAACACCGCATTGGTTAAGAACAACAAGGAAGGCATCACCCGAGTCCTGACGACAGACTACGCCATGCTGATGGAGTCCACCAGCATCGAGTACATCAGCCAGAGGAACTGCAACCTCACACAGATCGGAGGTCTCATAGACTCTAAGGGCTACGGAGTGGGAACACCTATCGGTAAGATAAAATGTCAATCATCACCTGAGAATATTGAAAGGTACTAAAGGCATTCTGACAATGTTATTAATAGTATTTAAATAAAAACATTATTTCAGATTCAAGGTGCAGTGCAGACTTCAGCTTTACAGGACTGATAACTCAGATTTATCCTCTGCTGGAAAATATATTTCAAAATTATCTGCCACCTGTTCAGGGAAAATGTTCCGTCCAGTTTGTTGGACTCATAACATGAAGTGGAAGCATTAGTTTGCAGTCAGATGTTCTCTGTCTTGCGTCTGCTGTTTTCTGTCCTCCTCCTGTTTTTTATTTCTTTAGTTTGTTTGTTTATAGCTCCTTAATTGGTTGAATAATTTGGCAATTTATTTACTTATTTATTGGCTAAACACAACTAACCTGCCAAAGAGAATTCTGCCCACTGTGAGTGCAAGTTGCACACATACAGTATATGCCGAGAGGTCGGGTACAGGGTACAGGGTACAGTTCCTAAAGGAAATAATTCTAGAAATAATTACTCCTGAAATATAACAAGTATAATTTTAATAAATGAGAATTTAAAAAGTTTAATGTTTGAAAAAAGTCAAAGTTCAACGAGTGCATTCTCTCCCCCAGGAGCAGGGGGTGGCATTGTACAGTTGAGTGACTACAGAAACTAAGGACTTCCTGCAGGCCTCAGGCAGACAATCACTGGAAATAGCTGGCATCTTCATGCGATTCTGAGGCTGAAGGGCACTTCCAGGGAACCTTTGTAGCTCCATCCGAGACTCAAATTCCATTCACACCAGCAGCCTGTTGAGCTTGTTGATTGTAGGGTTGCCAGCAGTTCTCATCATGGTGCCCCTGAACACTGCTGTGTATGGAATATAATGATGGCCCTCACAGAATGGAGGAAGGCGTAGCATTGGTACTGTGAATAGAGCCCATGTTGATGTTAGGCTGCATGTGGTTCAGTCCACATCAAAGATAGAGATGTATAGGCTGTACAGTGAGGAAGAGAGGTGTGATGTACCTGTAATAGACTGTAGTTCATTTTAATTCCATAGTACTCATTTGGGCATCTGCTTGCATGTCAATTTAGAGCCTGTAATTAGAGCAAGTAGGTCAATATGGCATTAAATTAGTGGAATATATATATATATATGAAAAATGGGATAAAATCATAAAGAAATATGATACAATGACACCGATCTCCACCATTTAGCCGTTTGGAAAATTACAAGGGCTCCAGTGATTGACAGTTATTGGATGTGTTTCATAACCAGTTCTTCATATTGGTTAAGGTTTGGTGTGTTGGAAGGATGTTTTTGTCAACATAGGGAATCTGCACAGGTTCAGGTTTAGGTTAAAGATGTGCTCAACAATCAAACCCAGCTGAGAGTGACACCCTCAGGGCAGATGCAGTCGTACATGGGCTGAGCTGAGCCGACCGCTGAGTCTATTGGAGGTCAGTGGTGCACGGTAGAGAGAAATGCCCGGGAGGAGTTGTTCTGCATTAGTTTTCTCCTTCCTGTGGCAGCCTCATTCCTGAGCAGTATTCTCTGTCAGACGTGTCCGTGTCCACTTTATCGTACATCTTCTACAACTTGTAACTTCAGTTCATTCATCTTATAATTCAGCCAGATGAAGGCTTGAGTTGAGTCGAGCCAATTAGTTGTAATTGTGTTTATAAGGTGTGATTCAAAAGACATACAGGATACAAAATCCTTAATTCCAGTCAGGAAAACTTCAGCGAATCTTTAAACAAAATGTTGAATTGTAAAGAAAAGGAAGTCAACTCAAAAGAGCACAATATGCAAAAGTGAACTGATTAGACAAATGAGCACTTGAAAATATGTCAGTACCTAAAACAACAGAAACCTCTGTTTGAGGTTTACTTTGACTTTTTTTTTAGTTCAGCCAAGGTCCTCAATAACCTACTAAAAAAAGAATGAAAGAGGATGGGTTTATGATGTATAATGCAAGCCACCATAGGGCTACTGAGAGACGTTGGTTTTACTTTTGGGAGGCTTTCATTTTTTCCATCTTTATATACGGTCAACAAGGCTGCCGTGTTAAATTTTTATTAACGGCGCTGTATCGACGTCATCTTAAGATTAACCCACAAGTGAAAGCATGTAACTGTTCTGTTTGTATGTCTTCATCACCTCTTTCTGCTTGTCTTTCCCCTCACCAGGTTCTCCATACAGGGATAAAGTGACCATAGCCATCCTTCAGCTGCAGGAGGAAGGGAAGCTGCACATGATGAAAGAAAAATGGTGGAGAGGCAACGGCTGTCCAGAGGAGGACAACAAGGAAGCCAACGCTCTGGGTGTGGAAAATATTGGTGGCATTTTCATCGTCCTGGCTGCAGGTCTGGTCCTCTCTGTGTTCGTGGCTATCG
>KV751332.1:7299434-7314650 GCA_001698575.1 Mola mola | reverse complement strand
GAAGTGCTTCCATCGCTGCGTGCACTCATATCGCCACATTATATAGCCTAAATGTGTTGAAATGATTTCCCGAGTTCACTGCTGGTTTATTGTCATAGAGAACTTAAAATGAATGGATGGAAACCAGTCTGAACAACAGCAGTGGAAAATGTCTTGTATTTTTTAGTTTTTAATATTACTATTACTAATATTCTACTTCATTTCAGAGGGAAATCTAGAGCATTTTTAATTCCTCTAAATTTATCTGACACCTTCATTTAGTTACTTTGCATATTTAGTGCAACTGCAGCTTTTTGGCATCTGACTGAAGAGGGCCAATATTTGAGTGTGGCATCCAATTCTATAATACACTTATGTTAAAGAGATGTTAACTACAATCAATAAGTTATTGTTTGGATAGTGGGAAATTTATAACATTGATCACATGATAGAAATGTTATCCAGTACTTGGTTTCTATTATCCATCTTTTTCACCAATTAAAAACACAAGAAGTGGAAGAATGAGAGCAAGTACGGCATGCTGATGTCAAAGGAAGAGTCACACCGTGTAGACTTTAGAGCCAAACGTGTTGTCACGGTTGTGGATGTTTTGTTTTTTTACACTTGTAGAAGGCAGTAAAGTGGCTGCAATTTGGCATAGAAGTTCCACAAGTGGACAAAGAGAAGCAAAGATGTGTGTTAGGCTCAACATATTAAATATCATTAAGGAAAATAGTCTGTCTGTGCTCACCAAATCTTAGACTTCCTTACGCTCAGGTGTGTATAAACTACAGGTTATACAGGGGAATTTCCAATTGTACTTTAGCAGTATCAGTTCCTAAAGACACACATATCATGCAGTCCTAGTCACCACATGGAGTTTTACGAACCCTGAGTAGTGTCATGTTTATATTTTTGGTACAGACCATAATAATCATCATAACCTAACACTTAACCCCACCCTGACCAGCAAGAATATAAAGACACACCTTCCATGAAGAAACACAGGGAACATTTTGTACATTAAGTACCTCTAATTTTGTCGCTAAGCATTTTCACTGGTGGTTCTCATTAATTTAATTCCTCATTTCATAAATTACATTAAATTTTTTTATGATTCTTGCAGAAATGAGTCAGAACTGAATCATTTTTCTATTTCAATAGATGTCAAGGATGTGGAGGACCTCACGCAGACTTTTCCGGATCTCGAACAGCGATTACAGGTATTACGGTCCATATAGCTGCTCATTACATTGAACACGGAGCGGTGCATGAGAGGAGAACCAGAATATGCAAGAGAAGATCATGACAGTAAAGAAATAGCACTACTTCCAAATGTACTCTTACAAAAGCTCAAAGCATTTTGCATTTCACGTCTTCTTTTGTGTCCTAATGATGTACGTTTTTGTACCAGTATTCAACAATACAATATTAAAAATAAATGGTAACACGTTACATTAATTAACATTTGTTAATGCAGTAGTAAGTATTTACTAACAGTTAATTAATGTGTCATCTAATTACCTACCGTCCTCATATTAACTCTATAGTTTCTAACCATACTATTAGCAGTAGTTAACACAGACAGCCTCCCAACCTTAACCCTAAAAAAACATTTATTTACCCAAATTAAGCATTTGTTAAAGCTTTTTGTAACCTTCATTGTAAAGTTGAAAACATGTGTCCCATTAATGACACTTAACTGTATAACAGCTGTATTGAATAAAATTGAATAATGAATGAATTAGTTATATATCTTAGTTAACATGAAGACCGTTAGTAAATGATTAGTTGGTGCATTAATTATCTGTTACTAAATGCCTACTGCTGTATATATTATTGTTAATTAATGTTAACTAATGCACCCTTATTGTAAAGTGTTACCAAATAATTTCCTCTTTTTTATATAAGTTGTGATATGGAAGTTGTTTCCTGTCCTACTGTTGGTCGCCATAAATGTTGACTTCATTCACAGTATAACAAACTGACATCTGATTCTGGAGGTCACTAACATTAGGAGAGCTGGTCAACCAATCAACCTCAGTGCAGAGCAAAAGCTGCATTAAACTGGCCGTCAGCCTGATTGTATAATGTGTGGTGTGTGATGATGGAATTTTCCTCTGAAGCTCTGTACGCAAACAGAAGCTTGATTTAGTTCATCAGCCCTGCAAATCGATGTTTTTACCGCGTACACCCACTCTGCTGTTTGTGTTGTCACTGAATTACCCTTCAGCAAGTGTGCCAGGGTCACATAACATGCAAAATCCAATTGTAAGCAGTATTAGCAGGCCCAATGAGTGATTCACTTCATACACTGTACTGCAAGATAACAAATAATAACAATAATAAAACTTAAACTAATCTCAATTTATCAGAATGAAAATGAATGTAACACCTTCCACTTTGTGAATCATACGAAAGTAGGAGAAGAAGAACAGTTGCAGTACTTGTAATCCCATCCAGAACCATGTTATGTATCTGCAGAAATAAGATCAGGAAAATTTGCATGCTCCATGTTTACATACAACACTTCTTTTATGTTATAATTTTTCATTTTGCTTAATTGTCAGCACCTCTGCAATGTCAAAGTGTCCTCTCTGACCTCTTGCAGCCAGTCCCCCCCTGCGTGTCTCTGAGAGAGAGCGTTCAGGTGTATAAAGACCACTGCAGGATGGCGAGGGAGTTCCACCAGGTCAAACATGAGATCACTGTGCTTGAGGACCGCAAGTGAGTAAACGCTTTGAAGAAAAGAGAGGCTGCTGTGTAGCCTGTTGTTATCTTTTCAAATGTCAGTCAATTGAATGAAGAAAAAAAGAAAGCAAGCCTTGCTATTTATACTGGCAGTCATGCCTGTACCCTTTTTTGCTGAGGCTGGCATGTACAGTAAGTCACAAGTTTTGACATGTTCCAGTATCCACTTACACATACGCTGTGTATAACACTGACTCAGCGTAAGTAAAAGCAATTCTCCAGTGTAAAATAGTCTATTAGAAGTAAAAATCCTGCGTTTTGAAATTTGACCGTAAAGGTGATAGTAGTACTATAAGCATTCACAATCAAACATGTGTGTTCATGTCTTTTTTGGAAAGTGGAGTGAATCTATAACCATATCCTGTAATTCTTTTTGATCATGTGTTGTATTAATAATGTGAAAAAGCAAGTCCTTTAAAAGGTAGCATGTACATAAAGCTATCAGATATAGCAGACTTCAAATTAAAAGTAGCACAAAAAGTGAAAGTAAATCACAAATACCTTAAAATTCCATTTAAGCACAGTACATGAGTATTTTTTTTTCAGCACTTTGGAAAACAAGCGCAGTTGTAGAACTACAATGTGTATTGAGTCCAAACGTCCACCAGATGGCGCTTGCAAACAGCTTTCATACAGCAGTTTTCACATGATATCTGACTAACCGGTAGTACTGTACATACGACTTTTATTTCAGGTTTTAAACTATTCTGAAACGGGATCAAAAGTGTGTGATGATGTGAACGGAACAGAAGGTTCATTTGTTTGATTTGAGATCATATTTGAGAGAAACTCTCCTACAGCAAATATTCATTGAAACTTTCTTTTTTAGATGTATTTGAATCTCTTAATTTTTCTTTATGTGCATGAGCAGGGACGTATGATGCACATACAGTGTGCTGGGACTACTGTGGGCAGTCTTAGCAGAGGGATTTTCAAGGCACATGCACAGCCTACACCACTTGGCACTTAGAGAATAGCAGGCAGACTGTGATAGGATGACTTTAGCCTTGAGTTCAGATAAGAACATGATGAGTCAGGATGGTAGAAGCTCTTGGTTCTCTCTTTTCACGCTCATACCAACATCCACGGATATGTACAAACAAAAAGTTACCTTCCTTCCTTACCTTCCTTATTTTCACACTCGTATGACACAGTGAATATTTTGTTTGCATCCCATTTGGAGAAGATTAGACACAGGATGACTGACGTATTCAATGTGTCTCATACAGTGAAGTGTTGCAAGGATGACAACAGGAACAACACTTTAACACAGTGAAGAGGGATTTTCCAAAATTCCCCCAGTCAGCATTTGGTCAGTATATAACAAGTAAATCTGTATCGTGTATTTTCAGTTCCGACCAAACAAGTCAGCTGTGTAATTAAGTCTGATTCGTCCACACAAACATAAAGTGAACAGAAACGTTGATTATCTCACAGCTGGATACACAAGAAATGGCAAAACTTTTAAAATATTTAGCCAGTGTTAAAGGATCTGAATTTATTTTGCATACAGGGTGTTTTTCTTGGTATGTGGTTAATTCTATTGAACTGAAAAATATCTCTTCCCTCTTCCCCTTTTCAAGGCCCTCCCCTATCATTTAAACACTCAGACATACACACAAGGCTGCTACTAGCACCGAAAAGTGACAAATCATAGTCTTTTCTTGTAAATCCAACTGATTTGTTTTGTAGTGAAAATCATCCGTGATATGTAGTTTCCAAAATCCCTTTTTCATAGTCTGGTCTTGCAGGAAAATAAGCATCTGAACCTTATTTTCACTGGACAAGAAAATAGTTGAAACAGATTGATTGGAATGAAGCATTATAACGTGACATTTTGAATACTGTTTTAAGTGATAAATTACATCTAATAAAATATGATTTAAGCAAGCATGAGAAAAAAAGAGTATATACAATATGTTGTCTCCTTGGCTTTTCCCAGCTGGAAGTCATCAAGTCAAACGCTGTCTGAGACCATGACGTGCACATTGTACACATATGTGTGCACGCGTGTACAGTATGCTTACACTGCCTTTCAAGGTCCAAAGGCTGATCTCATCAGCGAGTGTGAAATCACTGTTTGCCATCCAAAGTCAGATTGTGTTTCCTCAGAGCAGAGCTAGACTCCTCTTATTTAGTTTGTCCTCACTGGGAAAGATATTTAGGACAAGATAAATGTTTGTCATGTTTTTTATTTAGGGGCGGAGTTATTGAAGCGCATGTAATAACCGGACTGTAAATATATAAACACATCTATCATTTGTACTTTTTGTAACACGTATTGTCCGTATTGTACTACGGTAGTACATTTCAAAGTGAATCTGTTCCTGAGTAAAAACAGTAATGCCTTAGAATTAAGGACAATGTCGTTATAGGTCAAAGTAAGCATTGCTGCGCCTCATCGTAGTTAAGAAGTGCCTCCATCTACCTCAATCAATCACTGATTTACTAGTGAATGCATTACATGTCAAGAAAATTAGGTAAGACTTACCATAACACATACAAATAATAGTAACAGGTGATGAAAGTATGGCAAAGTAATAAAAGCTAAAATGCTCACGGTGGATCCTCCACAGTATTTTTTAGATTTGCGATATAAAGGAGTTACATTTACTCTTTCTGTCAAAGTTGTGACAGCACAGGCTCTTTTAGCTCAGAATGAAGAACTCCGAAGAGCACACAAGGACAGAGCATAGTAATTCAAATGGGGCGGAGAGGCTAAATAGCCTGGTTATAGTGGGACAGGGGACTGGTTATTATATTCTCTGAGAAGGACCAAACAAAGTTCGTCGAAGAGCACAACATGGGTGGACTGATGTTCAGACACATGAGTATTACCGTAAAGTTGTGGTTACATACTACGCAGGGTCTAAAACTGTGCAGCGCTCTTTACGGCATCGATGGCAAGTATTTAATTCCTGTATGCAGCCATTTCACTTACCACACTGTCCACAAATGGTTGAGTTCATCATGGTCGAGTGTTTAAGCTTCTCCAATTTTCAGAAGAAATAGAATAGGTTTAGAGAACTTGAGTCATGCACATATGGAGGCTCAGTCCTGTTTGAGTAAGAGACATGTTTTACGAAAAGAAAATAACTTCACAGAACTTGGCAAGCTCGACAAAACTTGCTAGAAACTCAAATTAAGAACAGTTTACTCAAAAGTGTAGTTAATTAGACCACCACATAAATCATTCAGCGACATAACAGAGGAGAATAAGTTCAAAAAGTTTCCTCTTAATCACACACACTGTTCTTTCAAGTGGAAATATATATAATAAATAATGTTTTACAATAAAACCTAAAAAATAAACAACAGATTCAAGGGCAAATTAAATGCAGACTTTGAGGAATCACAGCACGCAATGATTTGAAATAAACATCTGCTGCTCGAACCTCTGTCTAAATCCTCTACACAGGCATAAGCTGCTTGCAGAGCTGGTGGAAGACGAGAAGGTTGCCATCGAGATCGCCCGCCTGGAGGAGGAGTTCCGCCGTCTCATGGAGGAGAACCGCACCTTGGTGACTGTCCACAATGAGCGCGCTCAGCAGCTGGAAAGCCTCTGCTTGACCAACGGAATGAGGCGGGACTCGTCGTGACCTCTGACCTCCGCAGAACCTGAGACCTCCAGACATCCAGCTGACGCCAGGCCATGAAACCACGCAGAGATAAAGGCTCAGCTCTGTGCTCCTTCTGCACAGCAACAGTCCGTAAATCAGCTAATCACACAGAAAGACGCTGTGTTTATTTATGACTGAGTCATTTGTTTGAGCCACAGTCGTACTGTCATCATCAGTGTAAGCTTGTTATAGTGATTCCATGACACAAGGACACTTTTCTGGGTGCTGTTTTGTTAGTTTGTGTTCTTGCAGAGCCCTCCTGGCTGCTTTTGCAATATCTGCTGGTACATTCATATGATGTCAGCTGCTGTGAATGTGACCATGTACTCTGATATGTGTCTCAGGTCCTGCAGAGACTCAGATCTTTCTCCTAAAGGTCTGTGAGGGTGGAGCCAAAGGTGGTATGATGTGGTCCAAATGTTTATGTTCCCTTTCCCTGTCCCCACCCCCAGCATCAAAGTTCCTGTTAAAATAAAAAAAAAAGGGGAAATGAGATAGGTGACAGAGTCAACGTCTGAGGGAGTTACAGATTTGTGAGGCACAGCAAATGGAAAATGGTATTCATCATTTCTCAATAAGTAACTCCTGCGACACAACACTGTAACTCTTGTAGTTTGTTTTTTTGCTGAAGTGTGTCTCATCCACCTGCCAAAGAGGAAGTATGCAATGAGATGAACTGTTACGTATCATCTATTAATAAAATGTTTGTTATTTTAACACCAGTGTTACTTCCTTATTTTCGCGTCAACAAGCTGTGTTTCTTCTTGCTGTTGTGTGATTAATGACCATATGAAGCTTACATGGAAAAGGGAACTAGAGGTTGTCTTTTGTTTTTTGTTTTTCAATGAGAGCGATTAGATCATTCTGGAATTATGAAACGGTCCCCTGATTGGCCAGATTGGTTCTGGAAGTCTTCATTCTTCCTCCTTCAGAGCGCATAGCATTGAAATCAGGGCTTTGTAGTGATCCTTCACTGTATGCTGTGTTGTACATCAGCTCTGAAATAGCTTCCAAGTTTGTCACAGTTTTTCTGATTGGATTAATGTCCACAGTGATTGTTTGTTTTTTGTTTTTGTATTTTTTTTATTTTTTTTATTTGATAAATATGGGCCAATACGCAGCCCCTACCTAACAGGCGCTGACGCCTCCAAAGCATTGAAGAAAGAAAAATATATTCAATGATGCTAGATGGGTTTGTAGTCTTTTACAGTTGTTTACATAACATGACTCTGCCAGGAAGGCAGTGTCTCTCTTTCTCTCTCTCTCACACACACACACATACACACACACACACACACACAAACAGAAAGAACACCTGAACTGAGCTCCCAGACAGATTTCCTGTTATCTCACAAGAAATTAGACACATGAGCATTTTTTCCCTCTTCTTGTAACAGGCCAGTTTCATTTCTTGCACTCTCGTTTTTACACAACTATTTCTCAACACTGCTCTTAGTCGCGCAAGTCCAGACCGCTGTGGTTCTGAGAGACACAGGCAACAGACGTGACCTTCTTTATATTTCTGTCCACCCACGACTGAGGATTGTAGTCAGAGTTACTCTGTGAAGAGATCTTCTGGGAAAAAGTTGGTTCACCAGATGGATCCAAGGGCGGGACTGGTATGGATGGGAAAAAAACTGCTTGCTCACTCGATATCAGCAAGAGTGCATGACTCAGCGTTTGCTCTGTTAACACCCAGAGTTGTTGCGACATACGCATACACACACACACACACTCCCTCGCTATTGCTCCCTCCCTCTCACATACCCACACACAGGCCATATGACTGAGTCAAGCTCAGTTTTTAGTTTGTAGCTGAGGGGAGATAAGACTTTCTGGGAAACAAAGCCGGGTCGGACAGCATTCCATTTTGAAATAGCTATGTGTGCTCAACAGTGGGGGCTTTCTTTAACACTCTAAGAAACTTGGATATTTACGGTCCGCTTTGTCAGGTAGGAATGTTTTTCGGCTCTATTTTAATGCCTAACTTTTAAAGAACACAGCATCACAGAGGGGGAATAGTTGACTGAGTGTGTATGTGTTTGTGTGCGGGCCCTCATATAGGTGTCGCTGATGGCCATGCCTGCCCCCCAGTTGTCTGTGTTTACATTTGAGTCAAAAGGGCATTCCTCCCATGTGCTGCGCTGTCTGGACGAGCAGCGCCTCCGAGACACGCTGTGCGATGTTACGGTGGCGGTGGAAGGTCAGAGTTTCAGAGCGCACCGCTCTGTGCTCGCCTCCTGCAGCGACTACTTTGCACACAGGATTTCCTCCCTCGCGCAGCCCGGAGCTGTCATCACTCTGCCACAAGAGGTGAGCCGACACCTCATGGCGACCCAGAGAGTAAAACAAATCCATGTAAGAGTAAAAAGTTCATTCTATGGAAGGCCAAATGGCACGTGCGGACTGATGTACCCTCTGAGTTTTTATTCTTGACTTGTCACCCTGAAAGTGAACAATTTGGCAGTTAATTTCAAGAGCAATTCCGAACACAGCTCAGGCTGTCCAAAGCGATGCACCAGAGAACCTTAAAATTGAAAGTAAAAGGGAAAAATGGGCTGAAAATCATCAATGACAAGGAGGGTAGAATAAACTTTACAGTACTTATCAATAAGTGTTTGAGGTTGTCAATTATTTGCGGTCTGCTACCAGTACACCAATCTAATTAGAGGACTTTGAGAAGAGTCCTTAAAGAAAGAGGGGGAAAAAAAAAACAAGCAATCAGTTTGGCCATCAAGAGGAAACATGTCAGCATTTTTAATGTTCCTGTTGTGTTAGCCAAGCAAAAAAAAAAAATGTAAATGGACTTATATAGCATATTCCAATTCTACTAAATTCTTCTGACTAACTTACCTTATCACATAAAAATCTTTTTACACACACGTGGAAATGTAGCGTCTAAATTGAGGTTTGGGAGCAGAAACACAAGGTTCGGGAATCAAACCACCCATCTTCTTATCAGAGGACGACCTGATCTACCCCCTGAACACAGTCGTCCCATTGTTTAATTAACCCAAAATGTGTTTATTATACAACAAGTGGTTTGTTTCTTTTACAAATTTCTTTTGCAACAAAAAACAAAGAAACTATATTTTCTGTTCACGTGTATAAGCTCCTGAGCACAGTCCTATAAAAACTTACTTCAACATTTGGAATCATTCGGGCCTACAGTACAAATACATAAAGTATAGCTATCCTTTAGAGCTATCAGAGACATGGTGCTTCCCCATGGTGCATTAGTGTGTGTGCTTTTCTCTTTCTACAGGTAACAGTGGCTGGCTTTGAACCCTTGCTGAAGTTTGCCTACACCTCCAAACTTCATTTCAGGAAAGACGATGTCGTAGACATACGCAACTCTGCTTCCATTCTAGGTTTCAGAGACCTAGATGAGGCTTGCTTTGATTTCCTCCTCCCTAAGTTCTTCTCCAGCAGCGCAGGCTCAGCCGTGAGAAAAACATGCTGTAAGAAGAAATGTAAGAGGCGTTTATCGGAGGACGAACTTGGCAACGTGTCGGACGATGTAATGTCAGATGAAAAAGAAGTAAAACCAGTTGCTGACTCATCGTCTCAACAGGAAGTGGCCTGGCTCTGTAACAAGTCAGCAAACAGTAAAATGGAAAGTAATAGCAGTGCAGGGAATATTACACCTGTAACGGAAGGTACAAATGACTCTTTGATGCAGTGTCCAAAGTACCGCCGGCAGCTGGCTTGTGGGAAAAAAATATGCGAGAAAAGTCAGAGCAGTCCAGTCACCCTAATCAGGGATGACTGCGATCTCTCCTCCTCATCCTACTCGAGCACTGCCAGCAGTAAGAATGAAAGTGATGTTGAACACCCTGGAAATTCAACCTCAAATACCACCGAGAGACAGAGCAGTGGAGTTGCTGGTGACCAATGGAAAAGTGAGATCCATGACAGGGAGGTTAGTGTGATCAAGAAAGAAGTGCAGGAAAGGCAGGAAAAACGTAGTGGGAAGGGAAGAGTAACGGATATAGAGGAAGACTTTTCAGATGAATCCAGCACCAAACCAGCCTCCTTGGGGTCAAGCATAGCGCTGGGTGAAGGGTCAAGGTTGATATTGCACTATTGCCACTTGAAGACCTTCGGCAAGGGCCCTGCAGTCGCCGGGTTAGTGGGGCATGAGGAGTTTGAAAGGGACATTAAAGAAGACACGAAAATAAGGAGCAATGGTGTACTAGCGCCACTGTCCATTCACCAAATGGCAGAGGTAGAACTCGACCAGAAGAGATCACATGAAGAGATCGACTCTGGCTGGCTAGAAACAAGACAACAAGGACAACCTGCTAGCGTGGAGGGAGCCAAAGAAGGCAGAGAAAGGAGCACCTTGGAAAGGGATGTGGCTGAGCACCCGGCCAAGAGGCTGGGGTCCGATGTGAGCTATCCTCAGCTGAGCTTCCCGGACCCTGACACCGGAAGCTCCTCCGACACAGGGAGCGGAAAGGCTCAGAGCAAATCTCTAGAGTGGCTGAACTTTTGTGCCAACCTCAGCTCCAAACGCAGCGGCTGTCCATTCCTTCCGGACCAGGACCGGAGCAAGTGTTTGTGGAAGGGAGCTGAGCTGTACGAATGCGAGGGGACATCCCAGTCAGGGGTTTCATCTCTCAACTCGGGAGAGGATGGAGACTCAGGGACAGAAACAGAAGGAGACAGCGAGGCCTACACGAGAGAGAGGGCCAGACAGGTGAGAACGATGATTTAATAGCATTGAGTTTGTTTGAGATGAGAGATTAAGGAACAGGTACCAAGTACATGTCACGTGCCCTGCTAGCTCACAGCCTACTTCAGCAGAAAATGACAACTCAGCCTGTTGAGTTACTAATTAATACAAGCGGCACAAACATGCAGATTTAGGGAACTTCTCAAGCTATGGCAGACTGAACTTTTCAGACAGTTGTGGCCATTTCAGAGGAGAAACAGTGTATTTATTTACACTAGATAAAAGCAATACAAGTCCAAAGCTGTTCAATAAACTGGTGAGTACATGCTTCCTGTTACACATTGGCAGCAGCAGTAACTTCAATCCTCATCTTCAAAAGTTAACTCCTTGCTCTCTGAGTTAATGGTTGACGGCCTGGTGAATGTGTAACATCCTGCTGATCTGAGCTCAGTATGCGTTTTGACTTTTGCCTCTCTTTGCCTCTTTCTGTCTGCCCACAGCAAGCTCCGCACAGATTTCTAATTCATAAAAAACTTGTAAACTAAACTTTAAACTTGTATTTCAGGTTGTGAAACGACGCTTTGAGCTTCGTTTAATTTTCTTGAAAAAAAACTCAAAAAAAAAAACCACGTGATGATTTGATGTTATGAGTCCTTGGTTGGACCTTAAATCCTGTAAAAACAGCTCGTTGCTTTAAAAAGTTTCGCTGAATCATTAACATTTTGTTTAAACAATGACTTTGTTACCGTGTTCTAGCAAATCATACTTGTCCACCAATCTAGGCTAGTTTCAAACATAGCTACAGTCACAGTGAGTGCCACTGGTGTGTAATCATATAAGGATACATTGAAAAGTATTGATTTTGGCTCTGTGAAACTCGCCGAACTGTCCCGTCTAACTGTGATTTCGCCTGTTCGGGTGTCCTCAGGTAAAGCTGCCCTTCTCTGTCGACTGGGTCGTGGAGCTGAGCAGAAATGACTTCCAGCAGCTGCTGAAGCAACAAGTTTTTACACAGGAACAGCTGGAGTTCGTACACGACATGAGGCGGCGCAGCAAGAACCGCCTTGCCGCTCAGCGGTGCCGCAAGAGAAAACTAGACTGCATCTACAATCTGCAGAATGAAATCAACAAACTGGTACAAAACACATTTTTTTTCAAACAGTGCTTTTATTTAAGCCACTTCCTGTATACGTGATTGGATTTTTGGCACTGCGTGTGTATGTTGCAGAAGGCCGAGAGGGAGAAACTGATGGTGGAGAAGGGCCATCTCGGCCAGCTCAAGTTGAAAACATGTCACAGTGTCTCCGCCTTGTGCCAGAGGGTCTGCAGCGAGGCCAACCTGCAGCCAGAGCAGCTCCAGGTGTTTGCCAAATACACGTCCCCAGGCTGCCCGCTCTCCTCTGCCTTCCCTCACATAGACGCCCTCCTGTCACAGCACAGGCTGCCAGCCCAGGTCTCAGGCTCTTCTGCGGGCCTTGATGAGTGTATGCTGACAGGGGAGGCTCCAGCCAGCTCCAGCAAGGATACAGGAGAGGGGCAGCATTCACTTTAGGTCCAGAACACATGCTGCTGTGTCCTCCCTGTATCACACAGTATCTAAAGACTTTACTCTGTACGGGCTGCAAATAAAGCAGTGACAGGACGCTACAGTCGCCACATTATTTTTGCAAATTCTTGCCCTTTCAAGCTCAACAGGAAGACTCATGTTGAGAGCAAAGGGATTCATTCCATTTGTCAAAGACCATTTATTTTCCCCAGTTAAAACAGTTTCAATTAGCTTTTTAAATTTCTTACAATAGCTTATTTTCTAGTTAATACTACCAACAATAAAATCAACACAGCCAGGGTGCACGATTTAGTGACAGAGAAACTTGATCTTTAGTTAAAAAAAAGGACTAATAGTCTTGATGTTTATACAGCGCTTTTTCAGGATAACACCCTTTACTTTAAGTGCTTTTTAATGTGCTTAATTGCTTAAATGTCCCTCAGGTGTACATATAATATGAAAACTCAGCATACAGTACCTCTTGCAGACAGGGCGGGCTCTCTAGAATGCATCACAAAATTTTTACACCAAAACCAGGGAACCACACGTTATTATGTGTGTTTAGCTTTCGGTTGTACATCTGGCTGCCATGTTTAAGGCTGTCAATGTGGTGGGCTCACCACTGTGACACAGCTTTGGCTGCACTGACCTCTCAGAGCTTTGACTCACCTAAACAGACCTCACACAATTTCACCTTAACGTGATATAAAATGCTCTTTCTAGCAAAGCTTTTTGTACATGAAGTATACTTTTAGGAAAAAGTCTGCTTCATACTGTGTACATCAACATGTGTCTCTCCTGCATTCTATCTTTATTAGATGGGTATATTGTGTGATATCAACTCCATGGCTATCTTGAACGCCCTTATCTAAATTACTGCCAAGGGTCAAGTGTAACAAAAACTCATTGATTGATTCGGTACATGCTGATTAATGTTTATATTTTGTTGCAGCTAGATTATTAACCATCATTTCTATTTGTTTTGTACATCCAGATTATTACTCCGTTATATGTAGCTTTCACTTCTCACCTTTCTTCTGGTTTCTCCTGCCACACAGGGCAGCTTTCCAACTTGTTTACTGTATTATATGTGTATATTTTTATATATTTATTTTCACCCATGATAATCATCTCGGTGCAGCTGTTCTCTAAATGAATAGGTAAATGAATCACGCCGTGAATACAAGAGGGCCTTTACAATGATTTTCTAAGAAAATGTTGAGTAACCACATAGCAGTCTGGAGATGGGAAGTTATATTTGTTTTCCTCCCTGACTGCACTTCCAGGCTAAATTCAGCACAATAATGCTAGTGACTACTGCCCTCTACTGGTAGACAGTAGACACAGACTCAGAGCTGTACAAATGTGCGCTTTAGTTGACTGCTCTTCTACTTCACTTTTCAAGGCACAAAAATAACTGTATCATTCACATGACAACGTCCACTGGATTTCTGCATTTTTTTTTTTATTTTTTTTTTACAGAAATGAAACAAAATCAATATTAAAAAAGAGAAAGGAAAATGCTCCAAACAATAAATGACGCTTGTTATTTTCCTCCACTCATAAAGACGACTGCTTATCATTAAGGTTAATGAGATGTAAAATCTGCTGGGGTTCAGTGTGAGTAAATAATAGCCGAGCTCATGAGGTTTTCAGAAGACTATTCTTTCATAGAATGATGATTTAATGCCACACTTCCTTTCATGTGTCTCTCTCCTGCATCTCAATCGCTCTCTCCCACTCCCTGATTGACTGTCCAAGTTTCTCCATCACTTGTCCTCCACTCTTCCTCGCTCACTCGTCCCTTCTCTCAGGAGGCTATTTTAATTAGACCCATATTTCATGTGGCAATTTCTTTATTCGTGTGAGCTAACATGGTGCAATGGTCCCCAGATGATTACAAAACCATACAGTAAGAGCTGCAAATTACTGAGGTGGTGGCCATTCATTCTCAACTGACTGGTCATGCCTTCGTGGTAAAGAGAGAATTAAAGGAAGATCACCTTGGCCTAATAGATTCTGGCACAAGTGAGTGGGAACCAAAGGTGGCTGAGGTCCCAGGGCTTCAAGATGAGAAAGCCACCGTAATACAGGACGTCATTTGCTTGGGAAGCAATGCGTTGGTGTTCACACGCTTTCAAATCCACTCACTCGCATGTGGCTGCACCTCAGTGTGTGTGTATGTGTGTGTGTGTGTGTGTGTGTGTGTGTTTTTGAGTGGTCATCTTGTGAGACATACATCATGAATCAGTGCTAGTCACCTTTAAAAAAAAAAACCTTTGCATATTTCCAGTCAGAGGCCTCATTAAGCAATTTCAAAGTCAATCTGAAGTGAAAAATGTCTGCAGCGCTGCTATTTTGACAACAGAGGGCATCGCTAAGCAGTTACTGCCTGGTCACATCAGATCAAGTCTTTTTTTTTTTTTTTTTTTGTCCCTGTCGCTGAATTAAGCAACTTTAAGAACGGCCTTGGTCAGCATGTGATTAAGCTGGTGGCTGATTACTTTCTGGTCTAACTGACACTTATAACAGATAAGAAGATATAATCTGTGATAATTCTGTGTGGGAGATTTCTTTTGGTTGAACGTGCCTCTGTTTACCTCTTGATGAGCTGCCTGCCTCTTTACACTGCTGCAGCTGGC
>KV751332.1:7263422-7291197 GCA_001698575.1 Mola mola | reverse complement strand
ATCCATTAAGTAATTAATAACCGAATTAATACAACATTTATTGACAACAAAACAGTTTGGTCTAGACCTGCTTTACTTGTTAAGTGTCACGAGATGTCTTTTGTTTTGAATTGGTGCTATAGAAATCAAATTGGCTTGATTTCAATGCAGTTTAAAAGTGTGGCGATGACTCTATTCAGGTTATCATGCTTGTTGTTAAAGGAGTAAACTAGCATTTGTCAACCTTCTTCTGGGTCTTTTATACTTTTTTTTTTTAACACATTATGCAAATCTTTGTATCATAAATGGTGCATGATCAGTCAGTGGTTGAGGGACACTGTTTTCTTACATTTTCCTTTGTGATTTAGATTTATTCCAAATTAATGTCTTATGCGACAGCATGGATTAACTTTGGGGTAAATCAGCACAAATTCTTTTGCCTTTCATAAACTTCAGAGAACTTGAGAGAAGAAAAACAATGACCAGGGAGTAGAGAGAGCTAGGAAGAGGTATGTTTTATATAGTATCTCTGCAGGTATTTAACTGGAGCTTGTGACCATTCCACACTGGAGCAATTTCCAAATAAAGGTATATTTTCTGAAATTTTATAGCCTAAATCATCAGAAATAGAGCTTTCGAAAATCCTGGAATTCTCCTTTAATCATTCATGGAGGAGGGTAGTGTCATAGTCATGTTCAGGCAATGATACTCATGCAGGAACTGCAGCAACACAAGATAGAGGACCACTACACTCTAATTTTAAAGGGAATTGAAAGTATTACTAATTCTAATCTAATATTTTTTCGCCACATTTGGAAACACATGACATTAACACAATTCATTACGTCTTTTCTGTCATCTTAAAGGTCACTTTATGACCAATGCTTCAGGTACAGCTCATCGTTTACAGAGTGGTGTGCCTTTATCTATTGACACATCTGTCCACAGTATACATATACAGTAATATCTTCAGTTAGGAATGGAAGTATATCGAAGTTTGTCAACCACATTTGAAAATGTACAAGTCCTGAAACACGATTCACTTTAATGAGTTAAATCGAAACCACATGAAGCCAGAACACAGATAACACAGCCTCGTTCATCGAAGTTATTGCTTAAACAACGGCCCGGCCCTGCTGTCATCTGCCAAATTGATACAGAGTTTTAGCATTCACTATTTCATGTCTGGTCTCTGATAGTGTTTGCAACAGAGAGCAGAAGCAGCAATGCTGAACTGGTTGTTTTCTGGTGCTTTTAATAACACATACTGTATGTTGATGCCAAGTCACTGATGAGTAAGGCTACGGTCATAGGTGTGTTTCCACAAGCACACTATCCTCGGCTCGAGCCACATGCGTTTTTCTTTGTGGGAAATTGACAGCAGCCTGTAGGAGTGAGAGAAAGCATCACGTGACTCCAGACACAGCACAAAAAGCCTCTCCCAGCATGCAATTTGTGTGATTTATTCATACAAGCGTACATATCATATCATACATATACCTTTATTATTGTTTCTACGGCTGTTAACAGTTTCTTCATCACATTGGGTTTACAGTGGAGCCACTACTGTGTAATCAACACCAACACCATTTTAAAAACTCATAGAGATATTTGTGTGGGAGTGATCACTTTAATTGATATAGCAGTGGTCTGTGGCTGTAAACTGGCAGTGATCTGCTTATTAGCAGTTTGTCAGCTCCTTCAGTGAAGGCTTGAAGGAAGGGGCGGTCAGTTCATATGAAAAAAAACCCCAAAAGGTAGGTTCTGCGCCTCATTCCTCAAAGAGACGCATTTTACTTTCAATTCACAGCATTTTGTCATCATAATTACTGATGGTGCAACATAGGTTATTTTAAATTTGAATGTGCATTACTCTTCATCGCAATGAAACGGTGATGTTGCATACATTAGTATGGATCCATCTGCTTCACTCTGATCCACGCACACAATCATAACCTAAGATGCAGCGTTGTAAACAGCACCCGAAACCCATACTCGAGTGAATAATGTTACTTGAGTAGAGGTCTTAAAGTATCTGATATTAAATATACATTTTTCCGGTTGTCAGAAAAAGTATTTTTCTTAAAATCGTCCAGCCAATAAAAATAAATGAATTTAAAAATGCTCTACTTTGGCTCATGTAATCTGCAAAGTAGCTAGTAAAATGAAATTATTAAATAAATAGTGAAATGTGCTGCCGTAGAAGTTGCAAAGAATGTAAAGTTCATGATACATTCAATCAATATGTAATATGATACTTCATGGACTATTAAGTTTGATAATTCATGATAAGCCATGTTTATGTTAATTTATGTAAGATGTTTATCATCAGAAAGCATTATGTATGTTTTTAAGAGTAATAAAGCTTTATCACTGCATTATTATTATTTATTCTGAACTTTCTTTTAATGCAATGTGCTGCACATGTGGCTTTTAAAGTGTTACTGTTTCTAAAATGTTGTCCCTTCCTTTTATACCACTTGTGTAACAGCACATGCTGCCATCACGTTTCAAGGATAAACACTGAGTTGGTCCGTCGGGGTCTCGTTCTCTCCCCGGGCTCATCAAAGTCATTACGCCCTCACTAGGAATACGCCTTGGCCATCATCTTGCGAATATTAATTTCACCAACCAGTTTTGGTCTACAATATGCAACATAGAAAATTGTATCACTTTATTTAATGGAGAGTGCCCTAGAAACCCTATTTCCCATTAGGTTCAGTAATTATCACACTGTGATTTGACACAATTATCTTCTTATTTAGAAAACGGTTCATGAGTAACATCAACGCAGGAAGTGTAAAAATAACACTGCACATGATCCACTTCTGAGCATTCAAAGGACATGTGGCTCATTAAAATGGGATAAACATGTATTTCCAAGTGTTTTAAAAGATGGGTTATCCAGCAAATAAAAAAAAAATGTATCTATTCATTGAAAAACTCTGCTGGAGAATGTACTAATGAAAGGTACTAATAGAATTGTGTCACCTACATATAAAACCATGTAATATCAATGGAGAATAGTTGTTGATTATTCACACAAAATAAATAACATTTTCAATCAAATAAAAATAGTTGTGAAAATTTAATCAAATTTTGAATGAAAGTCTATAATACAGCACAAGTCTTAAATAGTAAATTCTGCTTAGCTAAAAAGCAGATGGTGTCAGTGAATTATTGGCAGAAAGAGAGAGGAGGATGCACCTGCAACACATCATGCAATTACAGCAGTTGTCTATGATTTTAGATTTGAGAACTAGGAAACAATACTGCACAATTAAAAAAACAAAAAAAAACAACCCACAAAAAACAAAACATGAAAACATTCTTGTGCTGCATAATCGTAAAGAAAAGCAAAAGCCAGTTGCCATGTGAACATCACCAGTAAGGGGAGAACAGGGTGACGTGAGCCACTTTTAATGAGTTTATTGCTAATTCAAAATGTTACTATGCATAAATTAACCTGCTAGGATCCTGAACCCGGAGTGAAATTCAAACTAATTATACACTGATTAAGGTTTTAGAACATTGAATCAGCAAAAAAACTATGGCACAAGTTGCTCAGTAAGTAAGCATAAAAGTTATGCGGGCGGAGTAAACTGAACCTTCTTGGGATAGAAGATTAGATCAGTTTAGTTTTAAAATGTGATTTTATTTTGCATTTCACGGGAGCTACAGATTGCTTCCAGAAAATAGCAATAACTTTCCAATAATGATGGGTATTGAAATATGGACTGTGTAGGCTGTGTAGTTTTGAATGTGTGTATTTTTGTATGTGTTTTAGCTTGGATTTATTTCTTTATTTTTTGAACAGTGAATTTTTTAAGCTATTTTGTAGTATTTGCACTGGTTAAGGACAGCCACCCAGTTTCATTCTACTGTACTTGTGCATTACAATGATAATAAGGGATCTATCTATCTATCTATCTATCTATCTATCTATCTATCTATCTATCTATGTATCTAAAATCCAAACTCTATTTCTTGATCAAAGGTTTCTCCACTGGTTTGGATTAACCTGTCCTCAGAACCTTGTTTTGTTCTCATTTGCTCTGTACTTTACTTTCTTGAAACCTATTTAAACTTTGTGGAGTAAATTGGCCAAATAACTCAAATTTAATTGCCCAAATACAATTGCACATTTCAGCCAACAGAATGCTTTACAATCTTACTGACTGAATGCACTAATGACAAATACTCATACTTTACTAAAGAAAAAAGACTGATACCTGTAGTATCATGATGTTTTTAGATTTCCATCTAGTAATGAGAAGTTTACTTCTTTAATTTGTGGACACATCATTTTTGTAAATCGTTTCCAGGTGTGTGACAATACGCTATCAATCGCGATCATCATATATGAAATGGCTACTTTGATACCGTGGTAGCTCATTTTGGTTTGGACTGGCCCCGTTCTCCCCTACATCTGCAACCTACATATCCATATTAACATTTACATCTATCTTTAGAGAGGCAAAAATGCTGATATAAAAAAAGATTTGACAAAAACATTGGAAATATTGAAGCTTAAGAACATTGTCAAGATGTCATAGATAACTATAAAAAATATTATCCTCCTTATAATGTCTGATCAGATCACAATCTAAACGGGCTGAAATGAGGCCCATTTATGGAAACACATTATAAATGGATGCAGCGAGACACTGGCACACGTAGGCTAGAAACAAGCTGCTTTACAATACTGAAACATCTTGCATACCGTCAGTCTGTTACTTTCTCCTTAAAAATTATTTTAAAAACACAGCGATACCACCAATATAATAAATACTGATAAATCCTAATTGGTTTGACATATATGACATCAAAAAATATATTTCATTACAAAAGCAGCTCGAAGGAAAACTCTGACATCATGCAAACTGGAATCAGATGATGGTGCTCATGCAGCACCAGGTAGGAGTCTTTTGGTTCCGACACATCCTGAGGTGGAAGATCCTTTTGGTCCACGCCGCTTGATAAATTCTTGTACATTCAACTAAGTTATACTTCCAGAGATTTGAAGATGGCCGAGTGGTCCACAAGCTCTTTGTGGGCTAGTTTGTGGGCTAGACACCTGATGATGTCCCGTGAGGTGAGTCTTTCATTTCCTTGAAAGCTCCTGTCCTCTCGGGAGGGTTTCATTCCCACTAAATGTTGTATTTCAGGGAAAAGAAGGTCAGTGAGAACTTTCCGACTGTTTTATTCCTGCCTTTATGCTGCTCCCACATAGTCTAAAAATAATAAAGATCAGGGCAATCTGATAGTAACAGAAACATTACAGACATTCAATAGCACTAATATTAACAAAAAAAACCCCTAATTACTACTGTGTTTATGATAAAAGAACACATTAACTGAAATACAACTACTGCACCTTGAGTTTTCTAATACCTTTGCTAAAAAAATGAATAAATTACCTTTAATATTTCCATAATAAAGAAAAATGTTCCCCACTTGTGATCGTTAACCATTTTGAAATGAAATAAATATGTAAGTGGTGATTTTACATTTATTTGTTCAGCTTAAGAGTATTTCTTTGGGATTGGAAAAGTTAAAATTTGTGTTAGACACTTTGACCCAGAACCTGTGTCTTACAAAAGTCTGCAAAAATGCCCATGTGTGCTTCTGAGTTCGTCATATTGTCTAAAACTCACTTGGAGACAAAAGATGAAATGCTGACGTCGCTCAGCTAATTTCAGCATTCAGTATTTGCAGTCTTGCCACTGGTGTTTTTCTCTTTTTCTCTTTTTCTCCACTCAATGGAGGCATGTGTTGGCTGTTCAATCCAAAGTTTAAGTGAAAACAAATCCCCAAGACAGCTTAAAGATACAGAGCATCCACATGTAGAAAGGCATCCGAGAGTTTGTTCCAGTGTGAAAGGTGTGCAGCTCGCAGTTCGTATGACTCTATAAGCCTATCATTGAGGTGAAAAAGGTGTGAAGAAAGCAGGTTTAGAGAGAAGACGAGCTCTGGCTGAGGTGTTTCAGCAGCAGCTGGTCATATTCAGCCTCGGGGGACGGGGACATGGAGGTGGGCGAGCTGCCTTCGGAACTCAGAGAGGAGTCCCTGAAGGGGGACGGAGGCGTCAGAGCCAGCAGCTCCTCCATATCCCTTGGCTGTCTGCTGCTCACGCAAGTCCCCCCCAGGTGCTCGTAAATCTTCCCTGTGGGTCGATTGTCACAGAAATTGGAGACGACCGCCACCTCAGCGCACGTGGTGACGGTAGAGGGGGCCTGTCTGCTCCTGGACGGAAGGTACTGAGACGGGCAGATGGCGGCGTCTGTGTCTGCGGTGGAGGTGGGGCTGACAGTGACTCCCCCCGGCAGCATCATGGTGTTCAGTTCGCTGATGTTGGCAGTGAAGCGGTTGACCACGCAGCTGATCTGGTCCATGATGGTTGTGCCCTGAGGTTGGCCTATAATCCCTATGCCGATGTCACCAACACCTACAGCGCAGATGTCCCCGCCGCCAACCATACCCACGCCCTGGCTGCCATCCCCGCCTCTTCTTCTGACCCCGGCAAGGGGCTCAGGTACGTAGGTCGGTAGCTCCTGTGTCTCCTCTCTATCCTCTCCTCCCTGGGAGCCCCTTCCTTTGGCGGCGTGCTGGCTGACGGTGGACAGCGGTGACTGGGAGGGTGAGCAAGCGAAGGTATGAGACACTTGTGGCTCTTGGTACTGCTCTTTGACACCGGTGTCCGCAGGTGTACCCCCGTCTTTAGAGAAGGGCTTAATGATGGCCGTCTGGTTCACCTCGACTGCTTCCTTCTTCTTGATGTGGAATGACAACCGCTTCCACAGGTTTGGCCTGTAGCTGCGCTCATTTTGTGCCCAATTCAAAGATTTCCCATTTGAACTGTAAAATATATGAAAGAGACATACGACATCCTTACATTGGTCAAAAAGTGATCCACTGTGTAATACTGTGCATTCTGTACACAGTATGTGTATTTACTGTATATCACATCAGAATAACAGAGAGGAAAAAACCTCCCACATCTACACTTATTGCTACTATCCCCCTGTGATCACTCACTTTCCATGTAATTTCACAACTCCCTCCATTTTCTTTTATCTTCCCTAGAAAGAAAAATCCTTAAAGGCACTGGGTCTCCAGCGGGAGTACTTAACCCAAATGAGTTAGCCTTTTCTCAGCTCAGGGAGCTCATCCAGCACTTTTGTGGTGGATTCGAGCATTGACTTACCAGAAACAGCCTGAGAGGAGCAAAGGTAGTTGTGTGTTGGTAAATATCGTCTCTACATGGACTCATGGATAGAAACAACTTGAATATGCTTAATAATACGCAGTTTCTATGCTATTAAACTGTGCCATGTCTCTATCTGCCTACCCCTCTTACCCGCTGGTCACTAGATAAGATCCAGGACCAATAAAAACCTCATATAAGGTGCAATGGTGAGTAGTTGGTTTGCAATCTGTGACTGGGCAGGAATTTTGATTTTTAAACTGATATAGCCAAGTGTCAAACCAAATATTTTTGTAATGCATTACCCAATTTGATGGAGTGCATGCAATAAAAACGACCAAAATAACATGTTTATATTGAGTTTTACTCACCACATCTGCCACATTTTTTATAGTTATCATTCCCAGAAAAACAAGCTGCTATTATGATACATTCATATTTGTCCTTTATTTTTAATCGTATGGATAATAGTGCAGTAGAGCTTCCAAATGCGGTACCTTTACTGTAATATATGCATAATCATTTTTCTGTAGACACTTATTGATAAATAATTTATGAATAGGGCACAGGTGTTTTAGTTACTGAGGCATTAATTTATTCATTCGGCTTGATACATTCTTAGCTCCCCCAATGTACCTGATGTTGTCCTGCGCAGACCCACTGCGTCGGAATAAGTTGGCCATGCTGCTAGAGGATTTGCCAGCCTGGGCAGCTTTCTTGGCATCACCCACGTGCATGCGCACAACTGTGGACGTTGTGAAAGCGCTGCGCACATTCTTCTCCGGCTTGGCGAGCATGATGTACACCTGAAGACAAAAAATTCAATTAAAAAATACTATTAGAGTAAAGACATTTGGGATGAAAACAATTTTTTTTGCATTTTTTGTGTGATGTCCATTTCTTACCTTTGGGACAAACATGCAGCAGAGCGCCACCGTGGCACTGAGGCTCACACTAAAGCACATGGTTATGATCTTGTAGTTGGAGCCAAAGTAAATCGGCACAAAGGCCAGCCAGATGATACAGGTGGTGTACATGGTAAAGGCAATGTACTTTGCCTCATTAAAATTAGCTGGAACGTTACGAGTCTGTAGGAGAACAGGAAGAATATCATTTTTTAAGCAGTTCGAGTTGCAGGAGAAAAAAGATATGACACAAGGTGATGAAGATGAAAAAGGTTAGGGAAGAAAAATACAGAGGTACCTTGAAGGCGTAAAAGGTGCAGCTAAGTATAAGCAGGCCATTGTAGCCCAGCGGCGCCACCACCCCCAGAGTGGTCAGATTGCAGATCAAGTGAACCTCACTGATACTCGGATAGTCATAGATCACCTGATGGGAGCGAAAGGATTAGGTCACTTCAGTCACATGAAAGAATCTAAGTGAACATCCTCCATATTGTACACACACACCTGCGGTGGCTCTATGATAAGAAGTGCCACAATAATACCCAGCTGCAGCAGTATGAGTAGGAAGGCGATGACCAATTGTGCGCAGGCGGACATAAAGCGCGGTTTCTTGGTGCAGATCTTCTTCTTGCTGCCTGCCAGGATCCGCGCTATACGGTTGGTCTGGATCAAAAATAGATCAAATGGTTACGCGGGTTTTGCTTAAATTGACTGTAGATAATACAGCTCACAGTGAGTCATGACAAATATCCCCTTTTTAGTACCCGAAGCTTAAACATGAAGATCAGCCCACAAAGGCATTCGATTTCTACCATGACTTGCTAACAGCTGGCCAACATCCAACCTCTGAAAGTAGGTCTTTTATTTCTGTCCTTATCTCTACATGACATTCTGTTTTAACTAAATTCCTCAAAAACATGGGACCACGTTGATAATATCTTGCTGTTAATATTAGAAAGATACTATAAAGTAAAAAATACCCTTAAATACAGAACTTCTCCTCAGTAATTCAGCCTCATATTACCGCTGTGTGATGAAAGAACTGTTTTATCTCTCACAAAACACATTGGAAACAGTGTAATTAGTGCAATGTTGTGAGTGATATATTGATAGTAGCCAGTACATTCTCACAGTGTTAAGTTTTGTTTTAGCATTTCATATTGAAATTAGGATAACCCATAAACAAATATTCATCTGTTATTGATGTGCGTGCATCAATAAAATCACAGAACCTATTATCTATACTTGGCCTAAATCCTATTTAGACTATTAAACTAATTTGGGCAGTCCGTACACTATGGACAGTAAATATTGTCAAAAGCGGAGATACTTGGGTTTCATCGGACAGCGACTATTAACTCTCATTACCGGGTGTAATATGTATTTGGTTGTTGCAACGTTATCATCGGGTCTCTTCTCGGCCTTCAATGCTCCAACATAAACAGTATTCTGCATCTTCTTTTTTAATTGTGTGATGGAACGAGATTTCACCAGCCAATTGAAAAACAGCTTTACACCGAAAAGCCAAAAATGGAGAACAGACCTTAAATGGGACAGTGAATGAGGGATGACCTTTTGCTTTGTGGAACATTTATACTTCAGTTACACTGTGGAGTTTGATAGAAAAATAAGACATATCACCTGAACCACGGGGCTATAAGTCAACGTTTCAAGGAAAGTGGAACGTGACTCTGAGACTCGTGAACGGTGTCATCAATAAAATCAGTGTCTCTGTGTCCTGGTGGCAGAAAGTACCTTGGTGACCAGAGCAGAGTAGCTCATGGCAGGAGACAGGCCGATCCCCAGCCGCTGGAGGTAGCAGTAGACTATGTGGGGCTTGGCGATAAGGCTGAAGGTGCACAGATAGCCCAGACATATTCCAGCCAGGATGATGTAGCAGAGCTCGCGACTGGACGACTTGACCACAGGGGTGTCCCAAAATCTAGAGTGAAATCACACAGCATCCTCTAGTAAGAGATTGCTGGAGTCATTCTTGCCGGATTGCTCAATGCTGTGTTTTCATATTTAAATTTACAGTATCTATTGTAAGTTTGGACATTTGCAGCCCACAAAAAATGCAAATTAATAACGGTCTAATCGGTAATATACTGTAGTTGATGTTGATTCTCATTCCGATGTCATCAAATACAGATGCTACAGGTTTCCCAAGTTGTTCTAAAATGTCGCTTTGGTTCAATAGCCAGCCCATGCTTCCAAACCAAAGCAACAATGTTTGTCAAACTGGGAATAAGACTCAGCATCTCACAAAACACTCGTGTGTCAGAGTCATAACAAAATATAACTAAGATGACCGCTTTTAGAAACACATATAAGTTAGTTTGGGACAACAGCAGTTTATGTAGCAGCCATGGGTTGTTTTGAAGTAGAATGAACAAATCCTTCTCTTAAGTGGTTAGCGTGGGTGTACAGGACTGGTAAAATGATACTTACTTGATAAAGACAGCGGTAACAAAAAGTGTAGCCAATAGGCCCAGGCAGGCAAAGACCACTGCAGCGATGGGCTCTGGATCCCCCCAACGCACATACTGTACTGGGATTGGCTCACAACCTGTGGGAAAGACAGAGAGACCAAGAGACCACAAGACGCAGAAACGCTTAAGAAAAACTCTGTCTGCAAGAGCGGTAGAAAATGAAAACGTGAAAACTACTTGAGTGTTTGCAGTAAGTGTAAACTACAACAGTTTGTTTACAATAAGTGTAAAATCCTCTGCGATATACTGTAGCCCTAGAGATACATTATGAGACGTTATCTGTCAGTGTTTTTTACAAAAGGCATGAAAAGGGTTCAAACTGTTTTTATTGACTTTGGAGTTAGGAAATTGGGCTTCAAACAAAGTTTGTAGTCTGGCAAGGATCTAAACTCTCCTGATGTATACAGTGCACAAGTGTTTGTGTTGGTTTCTGCGCAACAAGTGTTTGCCAGTGGTATATAAGACATAAGGGGATTTTGGTTGCACCATGAGTGTGTGACCCAGATTCATGGTTGAAAGCTTTGTAGTACTAAAGGTAGAGACAGTGTACATATGCTTACCAGTGAGGTCGTCTGTCGGCCAGGAACCAAGTGTGCAGGCCTGACACGTGTACTCGTCAAACACAAACTCATTCTCCTTGCAGGGAGTGCAAGTCCAACAGCAGCTCACCTCTCCTTTACGGATCACCTGGAGACACGCACACACTCACAGTCAAAGACTCAAAGCTCCTGTGGTGCTTTTCTGTAACTAATCTTACACTCTGATGGACCTGTAGGACATGGAAATGAACATTTCTGCAGAGGGGATCTAAAGAAATAATATAACTAATATTGTTGATGCTTGGCACTGAAAAACTGCAAGTGTGACAGTTTGTACATTAGCCTTGTAATGGTAACCTAAGATGGATGGAAAGGATCTACAGTACATGAGCAGAAACAGGAACTGTGGGAAAATATGTGAGGGTTTTCAAAGGAGTTAATTGCAAAAATTACCCAAAGTCCGGAATGACTTCTATCCATTGGTCAGCACGGATTAAAGAGTCTGGAAGAACCGACTGGGTTTTAAGGCTGGGAGTTGTTAATATTCAGACCTGCTTTAAACTGAATGCTTGAGACTGGACTTATGAATTCCTCAAAGTTCCTATATTTCAGTCAGTGAGCGAGTAGAAAGAGTTTAATGTTAGAGCCTTTTGGGATGATGAAGGAGTAGGCAGCCTTGCTGATGATTTGGATGGACTACAGGGATACAGAACCCCAAATGGGACACGATTAAAGCTTGAACAAAGAGCTCTGCTGTAACCGTGCAGAGGAACCAATTTGCTGGCATCAGATCAAAGCTGCCTGCGTGGGTCCTGCTTGACATTCCTCTTCAGTAAAATTATACATTCTTTGGCCTATAGGGAAGCATACATGTAAAAAACCAAGAACCAACCAATATTAGCAAACCAGATGATATAGAATGCAAATTCATTTCTGGCCAGAGATGGTTGATATATGTCCTGCTGCATGGACAGAAATAAACAGGTAGGTACGGATACCACGTTTAACAATTTAAGAACTTTAACTTAGCTTGTTGGTTTTACAACACAAATGTCTCCTCATTTCATTAAAGTGGGGCCTCACTTTAATCTGTGCCTTCTGGCAAGGCTCAGAGCAGACCGACTGGATGATGTCACTGTTGTTACTCCAGATCTCCTCGTCATTCATCTGTAGGCCACCCTGATCCCAGCTTCCTACGTGGATATATGCGTACTCGTCCTGGCCAACCAGCTTGAAGTTCATGATTTCATACCTGAGGGGAAACAGCACATGCATGCATTTAATCTTTACACTTCTTCATATCCCTTCCTTCCTGCTTTCCTACCTGCCAGGTGAGTCTCCGTTCTGGTCAAAGTGTATAGTCTCCCCAGACACGCCAATGAAGTTGGTTTTCATCAGAAATTCCAGCAGCTTGCGCCCATCAATGGGCCGCATGGCCTCACACAAACCCTGCCAACAGGAAAGAAGCAGACTATCTAGATACGCATGTCAAGATCTAGACAAAAGCAGTCACAGTGTGGTTATGGTACCTTATATCCTGGACAGAGGGATTCCTGCATGGCGTGCAGGCCGTAAGCCATGGAGTAGATGGCATTTATGACAAAGCCCATTTTGGTGTCTTGGGCGTACTGATGGCGCAGAGACTCTCTCCCTGTGGAGGATGGAGACCTGCTCATAAGGAGAATCCCAACCACTGTATCTCTGCAAGCTGAACTGATTTTAACATGTGAACACAGACTGAATCAAGTGAATCAATCATTCCATCCTGACACTGAACAACCTCTTTGAGCCATAGCTGCTTGACAGTTTCATAGCAATAATGAAATACTGAATTTACATTGTTTTGGTGACTACCTTTTGTCCCTGCACTACATATGTTTGATCAAATAAAACCTTATATTTAGCTGGAGTCAAAGGGGGCGTTTGTGTCCAGGACTGTCGCATCAGAATCCAAGATTTGCATTCTGCCTGTGGCCAGTGGCTGGCAGGGCTGCTGAAAAATTAGGTTGGCCTGCCAAAACCAAAATCTCATATCATCTCAATTTCAGGAAACATTTACAGTATATTATTTTAGAATATAAACTACTTGAAAACTAAGTAAATGCAAGAGTTAAAGAATCCCATACTGAAGTACTTTGCTTCCTTTTACATTTTATATGTAATGTTGCTAATTATTTGTGCATAGATTAATTGTATTGCAATTGTATGGATTTGGCCCTGGCTTCCCTGGCCACAACCTGGTAGATCGCCTGTCTCCAGATATGTTTGGGCAACAAAAGTGCTTTAGGGGTTTGGACGGTTTTAATTTTCATTACATGCTTGCAAAATATTGAAGACCTTTAATCTTTAGGGTTCATGGGTAAGAATTTTCCATTTGAATCTGATGCTGACTGTCAGAAAAAAGTGTGTACATGACTGATATACTGTATATACAGTATATATAATTTTATCACTTTTGACAAACTGCTGTAACTCTGGGTTGGTGAAGATGTGAGCAGAGCATGTCTGTGTGCTACCAACAGGTGCATGTGCGATTGTACGAGGTGCTCTCCTGCGGATGCCCCCTCAGTCTGCACTGGAAGCGATGCTGCCAGAACTCGGGAAACCAAGGGTTCCTCAGGTTGGAATCAGGCTTCAGCTTCAGGTAATAATCATCAAACCAGGTCACGTAAGCCGATTTCAATTTTATAGTGATTCCACCAGCTGCCTCCTTCTCGTAACCATCGGTGACATCGTACCTGTCGGCCCAGCCGTCACTGCACGGGGGGGGAAAGGCAGAAACACACTTTCAGGTTATTCGTTAAAGAAAAGGATGGAGCCCAATGACTTCAAATTTTTTATGTGTGTTACTGTTGGGTCTTTTCATTCGCTGGCCAACATTTTCCTCAACCTCACCATTTGAAGTACTGAGATACAGGGTGTACAGATAAACATGCATCACTATATACAGTACAATTGACGTATTGGTAATTGGTCCTCAATATTCCTCTACCAGGACAGATTATTTCACTGTGCTTGTATCAGCAACTCATATTGGTCAACTCATATGGTCTATTTAAAATTTGGTGGCAGTATATCAGCTATAGTAACTGCCAACTGTTTGCTTGTACTTATCTTTGTCTGTAGTTATAGTGACTGTTGGTTAATTTAGTGGTGTGTATTCAGTATAGATCGTAACAGCTTTTCTTTAGTTTATGTCTTACTTGAATCAAGTTTGTTGTATGATGATTTAGCAAGTCATTTAATTTTGATTTAGTTGGGTAAAAGATAGAAAGAAAGTCAGGAGGTGTATAATTATAACTTTTAATGAAAAAAATAGGTGACACTATACAATAAGGATACATTAATTAACACTAATTAATGCAGCAATAAGCATTTACTTACCGTTAATGAATGTATCATATAATCACTTACGTACAGTTGATATGTTAATTAAGGTATTAGTTAACGTGACAGTTTAGTATTCAATATTTTCCAACCATACTATTAACATTTGTTAACACAGTAATGCCCGTTAACAGTTGGATAATACAATGAGAAGCATTTTACCACAGGCAGCCACCTGACCCTAACCTTAATGAAGCATTTATTAACCCAAATAAACCGTTTATTAATGCTCCTTATGACCCTTATTATAAAGTTAAAGTATCATTTAAATGACACTTGGTGGTTTTCAAATGTAGAATAATGTGTGAATTAATATCTAACATGAAGACTTTTAGTAAAGAATTAGTTACCACATTAATTAACTGGTAGCAAATTATCATTACTGCATTAAATAATGTTAGTAAATGTACCCTTATTGTGTCTTGTACCCATAAATTTGCTTATTTCATTTCTTGAAATTTTGAAAGTTCTGCTTCCCTTTTTAGACTTAATATAGAGAGAACTCGGGAATTTACTCATACTGCTGGGGCTGTTTGGCTTGTGCCTCTAGAGGTATAAAGTGGTAAAATGAGACGGGACAGGCCGGGGCTAACTTATTAGCATGCAGGAGATACTTCTGCAATACAAGCCTCTATTGATGTTTTTGACAAAATATCAACATGATCCCAAAATACAATGCTGGTTATATCTTTCGTACCACTGTTTCCCAGATTGAAGTAGACAGGTGGTTTCTTGTAAAATGAACCTAATGACTGCTCCACAGAGAGTTACAGGATAAAGTATTTATGATGATGACGCAGACATACCAAAACACTGCCAACAGTGTAATGAAAATACAGTAATTGCTTGCGGGCTTGTAATCTGCTACGTCCCTTGAGATGCACTTGTGATAAAGAACATTAAATTGACTTGGCCAACTTCAAGAGCAAATATCTCACTGGTGATTAAAGCTGCACGCTACAGGAACATGCTTTACTTCAGTTAGTTAGTGTGTCTGAAAACATATATTAATTTGTTTTTAATTATTTGTTTAAGGGTTGCATAGGAAGTGGTTTCCATTAGTGTGTACAATGTCCAGCTGGGTGGAAATTGTATATAAAAGGAGTACACTGGATGTTAGAGTCAGACAAAGTCTGTTTCATTGCAAATGGATTTGCTTTGTATTTTGCATAGTTTTATGAAGCCATTTTCTTTCTATTTTTTCAGATGTGATGACTGGCGCTCATCTTTAGTATTGTGTCAAACCTGCAATAAAAAAGTTCAAGAATGATCCAGATAGAGCTAATCAAGTCTTCTTGTAAGAATTCCTGCATTTTGTCATATCACAGCAAAGGAAACATTGCAATGCTAGGCTGTTTCCAACATAGCGCAGCTCGGATCCATGTTATGCTACAGAATAAAGTAAGTCAAAAAAAATGAGACCTGCTGCTTAGTTAGACTTTAAACATCAGACAACCACCAGCAGACTGCACATCTGCTGTTTATTCAAAAGCCTTGTGGGCTTCCACTCAATAGGCAGTTTCATCAGTGAGCTGTACAAAAAGGTTTTTTTACTCCGTATATTATTATCTTTCCCGCTGGATACTTGTCTACAATGAACAAAGGCAGGAGAATGATTACACCTCCAGACACGTGCATACATGTAAACAGACAAGGAAATACACTCCTCTCTTTGTAACTGCCAAAAAAAGCAAAACAAGTCATCTTTGAAAAAACTTTGCAAACTGAGCGGTTACACAACGGCCGTGTGGGTGTGGGTTTTTTTTATGATGCCTGGTTCTCTGGGTGAGGTATGAGATCATTTCGTAACACATCCTTAGAGAAGCGAACAGAAAAATTGAACACCGACCGGTATAAAAAGAGAGAAATGGATATGAAAAGCTTGTAGGGCTTTGACTCCGGATAGTTTGAATCGCTCTTGAACAAAAGCTCTGAAACCCACACCCACCCACCCACACATTGACCTGGGAGGGCAAAACACTGCATACACAGTGTTGCTACACCACCTACAAATCTGAAGACACACGCACACACTCTCTTACTGGTCAACCTATCCAGTCAGATCATCTCTGAGTGGACACTCTAGCTCTCTGTAGAGGTATGAAGTTGATGCTGGAAAGGAATTCACTGCTAAAATTAAACAAAGTAATATGTGAAAATGAAAACTGAGACAGCTGCCAGAACGGACTGGAGTGATATCACTCTCCCACGAGCTAATCAACCCGAGTTGCTGCATTTATGGCTTAGTCTGGTGCGTCACAAATGGTAGTGTCTGCTGGTGGTAGTATCAGCGTGAAGGATCTTGCTGCATTACTTGCACAACTCATGGCCATTAAGGAGAGCAGCAGTGAGGAGGGGCAGTCTGTTTTAAGTTAAAAGAATATAACCTTGTCTCTGACTTCAGTATCAGTGGAAATTATTTGGAATGACATGAAACGGGATGGATAAGAGTCAAGTCACTCTGTCTGATTTCTCTAAGTGACCTCCTATAGACCTACTACCTTAAATTGGAAACCATTCCCAGCATCCGCAGGATGCATAAAAGCCCGATTAAAATATTTTTTCAATCTATTTTGAGATTACAGAGATGAATGATAAGATGTGAAAACAGCTTTTGCATTATTACCTTCGGCCGAGGGAGTTCTGTTTTTATTTGTCTTTGAAAAGGATAACCCAAAAAGTCATGCATTGATTCGTCTAAAAATGTTTGTGGGTATAGGATTTGGCCCAAGGAGCAGGATCTGGATCCCAGAAAATACAGTCCAAAAAGAGCACGTACTTAGACAGCATATTTTTTCAAGTTTCTTTTGCACACACAGATAGTATGAATACTATGAATGTATGTTGCTAACTGATCTAAGTGGCTAATCTGTAATACAGTGCACGTTAGGGACGTGTGTCCGTAGCAGAGTCCATCTTCGACCACAATGTGAGTGCTAAAGGCAAAATGGCACTGTCTGTGTTTTGGGCCATATAGGCAGAAAAAGAAGCACTTCACGTTAAATTGTCAATATATTTTATCAATATTGAACTCCTCACACGTCCAAACTGCACCAAAAGCAGGCATATACATCTTGCGGTCATGAGCAACACACCTGCCAAGTTTGAAGTCAATCTAATGAACGATTTTAGAGCTGTAATAATCAGCCATCAGAGCTGCAATAATCTATTAATTGTGAAAATATCATGATTAAAATTATTGTTAGTTGCAGCTCTGGTTGCCATTAAACATTTTGCTATCCGTCATGGTAGATATACTCTTGCATAATGAAAATTCATACAAACGTCACCCCCACAGGGCCTGCAAAGTTATTTTGCAGACAGGGAGGATATTTAGATTCATTTCAACACAAAAGATAAACAGCAGTGATCTCAGCTATATGCTTAGATGCTGATTCTTAGAAGTTATGTTCTTCTGTGACTTTTGCCTTGTATTGACGAGTAAACCCCCTTGGAAATTCTTTAAGGTTCTGGTGACATATGCAAGAATATACTCCATTGAGTTCCATGCAAACAAACGCAAACTGTCAGTAGCTTGAATACAACAGATCCAAATCAGCTTAAGCGGTGCTGGCAACGAAACAAACACAAAACAACACCATTATCTGCTCATCTTCTGTCTTTTTCTATAAATGGAACCCAAGCACTGAACACACACACACACACCAGGTGACAAATCCTCCAGGCTGACATGAAAAGGATGGTTTGTGCACGTAGCTAATACGAATAACAAGGAAGGGGATGAGGCCAACAGAGTGCTGTGGAAGACAGAAAAAACTCTAAGGACACACACTTGCAATAGAGCCAGCTTCTCTCTAATTATGTTAACCAACATGCATTAAAAGACACACAAATATGCCACCTCTGTCACATGCTCCTACTATTTTTCCATGTGTGTGCGCTACATCTACATATAAGGATAATAGTCTTCTGTGCAGTTGGTGCCAGATTTTTTCCTCAACTTTTCCTTACGGTGCATGTAACTCGTGTTTGCTTCCAGTCCTCATCGCCTCGCCCACAGACTTGCTCACCGTGGACTCTCACTTCACCCGAGCCACCTCTCATTCCACTTCCCAGTTCAGGAGATCTACCTGCTCTCAGCGACCGCCTCTGCCTCTCCACCATTCATCTCCAGACTAAAATCAACCTGAAGTCGGCTCACCACTCAGCTCATCAATGTTTTAATAATAAAAAAAAAAAAACCCTTAACACCTTTCTATCTGTCTCAGTGTCCACTTTTGGGTCCTAATTAAAAAAAAAAACCCTCCAAAGTATAAAGAAGTAAATTTGATTACCTTCAAAAGACTACAATATATAATCTTTAAAGCTAACAACATTACAACGGTCTGAAAACCCTTTGTGGGAACTGATTGTATAGAATGGTGTTTTGCAAAATGTAGTTCAAGGTTATTTTATGTTTCCTGCTGTCAGATTTGTGCGACAGCCTACATATGTGGCTCCTAATGAGGAAAGGCATTTATAGAACACCAGGGACGAGAGTGAGCCAGAGAGCTAAACCTTAAAATAAAACATGTTATTCTCACTGAAAGTGAGACCTCCTGCTCACTCCTCTTTCCTGCTTGTTCTTTTTGAATTTTTGGCCCAATTTGTATTTTAAAATGTTTCTTTTCTTTACTGTACATACATTCCCAGTGTTTAGTTTTAGGTCGTGTTTACTTTTAGGTCGTGTTCACATCTAATAGTTTGCTTCCTTGGTGCGGGTTAGGGTTAGGGTTAATTAGGTCGTGTTCACATCTAATAGTTTGCTTCCTTGGTGCGGACAAAATGCGAATTGGATGCCTTGTTTCATTTTTCAGCTGGTTCGGTTCGTGTTCACAAGGGCAAATCTCAAGCAGACTACACAGTTGTAGACAAAAGTCATGCGCAGGGAATTCCATTCAATAGATGATCAGAAGGTGAGGCGGGTAAAAAATAAAAAAAAACCCTCACAATTTCTACCGCAGCCCACATCATGGAGTATCGGCAGGTTATTTTCCTGATCATCTTGATCTGGAGTGCATATCAGCAGATGTTAGCAGGTGGCACACACAAACGTGTAGTGATTAATTTCATAATTGTTTCCTTTCATGAAAGATCCATGAGTTCAAAATATTGTTGAAGTCATCATACCAAATAAATTCATCTTTAATATCAGAGGAGCTGCCATTTTCCTGGAGTGCGTCTCATATTTTTAGGTATCGTTGATGCAGCTTTTTAACTCTAATGTGACACTGCTCAACACTTCGGTTAAATCCATTCCGCTTCATTCTTCATTCTGAAGATTTTGAACAACTTGAGTGCTTTTTTGATCAGTTGAGAAATATTCTCTTCTGCCCATATTTAAAGAAGGCGTTTTTTGTTCTTCGTAGCTCCACCTATGTCTCCTGCTGCTCATTTGGTTAGCCACAACAAGCTAACTTCTCTTTTAGCTACCATGATAGGAAATGATGAGTAGATAGTACGCTTCCAGGCCAGAGTCGGGTTATTTGGTTCCCACCAGAGGTTTTTTTTAAATGTGTGTTCCAAAGTGTTACACATCCCTTTTCCAAGGAGATTATGTTTTTGGTTCCGATTGGTTCTCTGTTTGGTTGCTAGCAGGATTACACAATAAGGGCTTGAAGGATTAAAATGAAATTTGGTGAGAAAATGTTGAGTGAACCAGGGTAGAACCCATTCAATTTTTCGGGGGGTCCGGAGAAAGATGGACTATTTGGCCTTGGCAGACAGAAATATGCTCTACTGAGTGTGACTATTGTTGTTTTACCAATGCATATTTAATGATACTTGAAAGCCATTATAGCGTTCCTTATTCATTTGTGTCTTGAGGTGGATAACAGCTATACTCATTCACTTGAGATATTGTTTACTGTGGTAACAGTGGTAAAACTGCTGTTAAACTTTTTATTATTGATCTGTGATACTTTTACTGTATGTCAGTATATATATTCTTAGTTCGCAGAGTATCATAATAGTAATATTGCACTCACACTGTGCAAACTTATGTCGTTGCAATTAAATTCCCCATAACATATTCTCCCCCGCAGTAAATGCTCACAAGGTCAGATTTTTTAAAATTTCTTCTTCAAGATCATATTTCAGCTCTTTCGATCAGACTGTGGTATTACTGTTTGTTTTTGACATCCCTCGGTGTCATTTTTAAGACAAGGTCATTTGTTGTGGAAAAGAGCACATGTTGTTGTCACCTGACAGATATTACATGAACCACAGTGTCAGCTGGTTATTGTTGTGTGATAGCCTCTGGGATTAATTATAAATGACACCAGTTAGAGCTCTCTATTACAATTTCTTCCAAAAATATGTCCAAAAATGTGTTTTTGACCTGCAAGAGACCTTGAAAGCCCAAAATTCAATGATCTATTAATCAAATCCAGCTGGGCCAGTTATCTTCAGCCACCTCCCTGCTGAGCTCTGGGGTACCTCAGGGCTCCATTTTGGGCTCCGCCCTCTTTTCATTATATATGGTTCCTTTGGGGTCCATTTTTAGGACATACAATGTCTTTTTTCATTATTTTGCTGATGTCAACATACAGTGTCTGTCTGCCCTTAAAGACAAATGATCGAGCGTCAATTCAGCTTTTTGCCTGACTGTCTTCGGGATATTCAATCTTGGATGGAAGTAAACTTCCTCAATTTGAACAAAAATAAAACTGTGATAATTTTATTTGGTCAACAAAACCTTTTTGAAGGTTACGACAGAATGATTCTCACTGCCATTCTTTTGCAAGAAACATTGGTGTTATTTTTGACAGGAGCTTTAGTTTCGATAAGCAGATCAGCTCAGTAGTCAAAATTTCATTTAAGACTCCCTGCAAAGGTAAAGCCTTATCTCCCAAGAAATGACTTTGACAGAGTCATTCATTCCTTTGTCACATCACATTTACACTACTGTAATTCTTCGTTTGTTGGTCTTGACCAGTCATCGCTGCGCAAAATGCAGCCGCCCACATGTTAACTGGAAAGAAACAGCGTGAGCATATCACTCCTATTCTTATATCCTTGCACTGGCTCCCTGTTAGCATCAGGATACATTTTAAAGTTTTAGTCATTTTTTTTTTAAAGTTTAAATGGCTTGGCACCATGTTATTTATCTGTGCTCTTACAGCCTCACACTGAGGTCTTCCAACCAGCTGCTCCTGACAGTACCTAGGTCCAAACTAAGGTCGCGAGGAGATAGAGCCTTTTCAGTGGTGGCCACAAAGCTGTGGAACAGCCTAACTCTTCAGATCAGAGCGCAACAATCATTTGAGGAATTTAAAACTTTGCTGAAGAACCGTCTTTTCTCTTTGGCGTTCAGTTGCAGCAAGGCAACACTTTGGCCTTTACTTTATTCGTTTTACTTTGTTTTTATCATGATTTTATTGCTGCTTTATTGCATTTACTTGCTTTATTTTGTCTATTCATTATTATATTTAACTTCTATTATAGTCTATTTATATATTTTACAAACTCAGGGTTTGCTGATGATATCTTATTTTAATTAATCTGCAGCGCTTTGGTCAACTGAGGCTGTTTAAATGTGCTATATAAATATACTTTGACTTGACTTTGACTTCATCTGTAGCTGGTGCTGTCAGCTAAAAGAATTGTTTATAGTCTTGCTACACACCAACAAACAAAACGACGCAGGTTAAAACATGGCAAAAACCTCCTGCAACTCTGTTGGAAATGTAATAATGACGATGATAATTAACACCAAATCATTAAAAATACCTCAATTTTCCATGATGTTGATGGATGCGATAAAGATGATAATGAGGATGATGGTGAGAGCGCAAAGATGGGACCGAGGACAACAAATCTTGTCCGGTGATACAGGACATCCGTAGAGAATCTGGATTGGAAATTAGTGCACAACATCAAAAACACCAGAAGCACAAGCAAGACCAAGAGTATGAAATGCAGCCATAAATTCTGCCGACCACTCACCTTCCAACCAGTAGAAACTCTCCCACCAGCCGCTGCCGCCTCATGGCCATCAGTATGCCTCGCACCGTCATGCCCTCACAGAAGCAGGCCACCACCCGGGCCTTGGGCAGGTGGCCTCGTAGCTTCTGCAGCAGCTTATCAAAGCTGTGCTCGCCTGCGTTGCTGTAGATCTTATCAGAGTGGGCGATGCAGATCCCCTCCTTTGCTGCCATGTCTTTAAATGCCTCCATGCCACTCTCGCCATAATTACCTACAGAGCGGAAAACAGGAGCCGTCCTGTTTATATATCCACAACACTGCATACAGAAAAAGTACCTACCTAGACAGCTCATTAAAGCTGACAAATTGAATAGGTCAGACAGTAATATACATACTCAATTCCATAACAAAGCATATGTATACAAACAAATACATCGAGGGGGTGGACAATAAATACAGTGGTGCAATGCCAGGGCAACTCTGAAGGATCTGTTGATTTTTTCCCAGTTATGGGAACCGTCAGAGGTTAGATTTCCCTGTTTTGCTGGAAATGAGGTCACCTACTTTCTGCACTTCTTGTAACTCTTGGCACAACGCTGGAGGCATCCTTTTCATCACTACATGTTAGTTTTACCCCCATATGTGGCATACCTTCTGGACGGGTAACATTTCAAACTCTGTTTTCACCTTTACTAATCGTTATACCATGCATGATGTCTGTGCATGTCAGTCCTAACCATCTCTAGACAATATTCTGTTCTTTCTGGCTCTTTCTATTCTTTTACTGCCTTGTAAACCTTGCCATAATTGGATGCACTGTTGTAAACCTTAGGACAGATACTGATACCAATCTTTAACAATTTGGGTATTATTTCATTTTGTGCCAGAGCGAAAAAGAAATGAACTATCTGAAAGAGCAGAATGAAATTCATACAAGTTTACGAGACAGCCGTTAATATAACTTTCTTTCCGATGGAAAAATTATTTTATGGGGGTTGAAATGAAACTGCTTTAAATGCATTTTCAGCCTGGTAAAGATTCATATATATCGTTAATATATATCCATATGAATTTATGGCAGGACAGCCACGTGCCAGTATATCACGAACAAGCAGGCGCAAAATTGCATGTATCTATAATACGTGTTTCACAGGAAGCGGTCGAGCATTTCATATGTTATGTGATGCAAATGAGACGTTACCAGAGAAGAAGGCGAAACCTAATGGCAGTGAGAGACTATGGCCTGTTGTCCAGGTCACCGTAAGGTTTGTTTTATACCCATGAGTCATAGTCTTTTGGTCCACTTCCAATCTCTGGTCTACAACTTGGTCCACTTTGCTTTCACACCTCAAGGGAACCACACCAGGATTCCTTTGAATATGTTCTAAGGCCACAGAGATTAGTAATGGTGTAAGACTTTGCAAAGAATATTCACTTTGTTTCTCTTGTCTTGTCTCTGGTTAGACAATTTTCAAAAAGTCGTTTGATGAGTTAAAACTATTATATGTGTATTATTTTGCCAACATCTCACCGCTTATTGTCCTGGTTTTCAAAAACACTTGCAAATCTATTACTTAAACATAAAAAAAAATAGGGCTTTTCTTGTGATAATAGCCTACATGAGTCTGTATCCTTGAAAAGAACATTTGACATGCATTTGTTCTTACAACAGTTTGGTATTTTTATGGAATAAACCAACCAGTCATTCATCACAGGACACGTATTTTATAAACAAATGACTGCATGCCACTGAAAGGTTAAAAAGAAGCAGTGCATGGATTGGAACAGTCCTGAAAATTTGGATTGATGTTAAGAACGATACTGATACTACAATGTGTTTTTCTTTTTTGGTGGTCTTGTTTTGACATAAGAGTTTATCATCAGACTTCTATCTGAACTACATTCACTCATAGTAAGAAATATACATTGTGTATATGTATATATACAGTATATAAATTAAGGGATTTTGTACTTTTTCTTCTACTTTCTACGGATTTCAGTGACTCCAAGATGCTACTTTATGCAATTATTTCTACTACAAATTTTTTGTTTTGGGAAATGGATTTATTCCTCTAATGTGTTTAATATAAGTGTCTTAATGGAAAAAGTGATGAAATAAATGTAAATCTGATTTTGAAGCTGATGCACTGATGAACTCAGTCGACAGAGCACCACGAGACTTCAAAGCTCACTGCGCTTTCTCTTGAAGCTCTGCCAGCTGCACCGCAGGAGTGCAGAAAACCGGCACCATATTTGTATCCATATCATATTCATGACGCACATATGCTGTACAGTAGCAGCTAAAATAAGCAGTGGCAGAGGGGAGTGACTCTGTGGCTCAAAAAGATTTACATGCCTCAGCTGAGCTTCCTCTATAGCAGGTCAGAATGTCAGTGAAAGCATAATGATTCTAATCTCTAAGAATTGAGCCAGTCACTGTCCTCCATCATGCAGATAAATACTGACTTAATGTCAAAAAAGAGACTACAGCCTGACTGATATGCGACTTTTGGGGACAATACCAAAACCGGGAGAGTAAAAAAATTTGATATTGAGATATCAGCGGATATGCTCAAATTTTTTTGCAACGATTTCTCAAATGAAGTTATCAAACTTTTGTAACAAACACACGCAACGGCAAAATGATAGCTAAAACAGATTAACAATTAAATATAATGGTCTTAAATAACAGCAGTGCACTGAAACACTGACCTTCACTGCAAATTTAATAATAATAAGTCACGCTCTTTAAAACCTTGTTTTTTGATGTCGGCAAATATTGACGACACTGATATCGATGGACCTGTATTATCGGCCGAAATTGGCCAATAAATCGGTCAGGCTCCGGTGTGAACTTCATAAAATGTTGCATGACAGAATGAAAAGCAATAACACAAATGCCCACACAGTCTCACCCTCCGTGTGTATTGCAGACACGTAGCTCCAACTGTATCTCTTGACAATATCCACCATGGCTCTGGCCTGTTGCATATCTGATGGCACCACTCTCATGAAATATTTATACAGGCTCTGTCAGAGAGAATTTAGATTCAGAAGGTTTGGAAGTGTGGCGGTCAACAATCCCTATCATCCATTTTGTGACATTTAGTAAATGAGGTGAACTCATTTATTTCATTGTGATATTAAGAACATAATGGAGATACATCACAGATACATAAAATGCCATCTGGAGAGGATAATACAGCAACAAGTCCGGTTTCTTTCTAAACCCATGAGTTGATCTCACCTTGTCACTGAGGTCCATGCTCGTGGCTGAGTAAGCTATTTGGGGGATGTTGAAGAGCTGGAGGAGATTCTGCACCTGGATGGCCACGGAGCTGGATCCTGGTCCAATCAGGCCGACGATGGGCTTCTTCCCCTGCATCAGCAAGCTCCCGGCCTCTACTGTGCACCTGGCCTGGCTCTCCTCCTCCTCGTTCGACACCAGCGTATCCCGGATGAACTCAATGCTCTGCTCAAGCGCCACCGCCGAGTGCCAGCACGAGTCCCTGTTGTGGAGAATTTGGGTTCATACTTTGTTCAGGCAAGCGGCATAAGAAGAAGAGGAGGAGGAGAGAAGAAGCCAATTGGATGCGTTTTAGTGTGTGTCTCATGCTTTTGAGAGGACCACTTTGTAAGACAGCATTTTTGGAGCTGTGGGAAGTCCGCAAGCTAAAGTTCAGCCAAAGCTAATGCGAAAATTCAGCAGTCTGAGTCAGTCAAATCAAACTGGCATCAACGTCAGCTTCAAACTAGCTTCAGGTGAACTTCACAAAACAGAGCCTGTGAAGCTGCTGGCTCATCTATTACAGTGCGCTGGCACTCTGAAGAGATCACTTCCCAGCTCTTGATGATGAGGAGGAATGAGTGTGCAAACCAACTCTTTCAACCTGCATGTGGTATATGAATGCTGCAATAGCTTCCTCTTGAAGAAATATTTGTCCTTTGATGCTTAAGGCAACCTGTCAAACTGCCCTGTAGATGTGACCTGTGGAGCTTAAAGGTTGTCTGTAGCTTCACTTCACCACCTACACTCTCAAGTTACCTGTTGGTTTGCTTTTCTGGTCTAATTTCTCAGAAACTGTCTGCTCCTACAAAGGCTATGGAATGTTGCCCCCAAGTTAATACATCATTTTAATGCAGTTCCACTTTAATTATTTAACGAAAATCAAGATTTGTCAGTGGATTTTTCTACTTTCTAGACAGCAGTAAAACACACCGTCCTCCTTGAATGGCTGAAAATTAGCTAAAAGTACACTATAATTAATATGACAGATTTTACATCAGATTTTATCTCCATCTCCATAAAGAAACTCTTTTATGTCAAACTTCTGATATTTTTCCAGCATGAGTGTGATCCGTTGTATATTTAATCTGGCAGTCTCATGAAGATTACTGTCTTACAAAGTCACATACAGATGAGCTTTTTGGTACCTCGAATGATCCACAGTTGGTTGCAAGTTAGCCCACATGTTCCACTCACAAGTAAGGGTCGCTCACACATTATTGGGATGCACAGCTAAAAGAGAAGTCTTGTAAGTCTTTGTCTGACCTGATTTCGCAGCCTAGGGTGATGTTCGGGAGGATCATGGGGTCTGCGTTGATTCGATCCAGAGTGTGCATCATGGCCTCCACCCTCTGGATGCCATACTGCTCACGCACCGCGCCACACTTTCGCTCGTGGACCTGCGCAAGGTGCAGGTTTACTGAGATGAAAGCAGAGAAAAAGAGGGCGCGCACATCATCACATGCACTTAGCGTGTACCTTGTCTGCAGGTGGCTGGTGGTGGACGGAGAACAGAGCTCCTATGATGATGTCACCGGGGATATGAGTCAAAACCCTTCTCTCATTGTTCTGGGCACTGACCCCTGGCCGAGCTCTCCGGCCCGGCCAGCTCAGGTCGGCTCCCAGTAACACACTGACCACCAACAACCTCACACAGACGCCGGATGCGGCTCCCATCCTTGTGTCCCTCCTCACACCTCCTGCCATCCTCTGTCCCTTTAGAGTTCAGGTGAATGATTCGTCTTTGACACGGCCCTTGTCGTGCCGGGGGAAAAGGTTAGGTTCCTGAAAGAAAGAAAGTAAAATAGCACCTGTATAAAGTAATTTGGAAAAAATAAAACGACTTTATTCACTCATTGCAGGGTTTTTTAAGAAAAAAAAACTTGCTCTTTTGGTGCTCTCCCTCTTCATTTGGCAGTCTGTGGCGTTGAAGTGAAGCATCACAGCGCATCAAACTACTTTGTTGGAATGAACACGCTCCAGTGAGGTAACCGAGAGCAGTTTAACACTCAGTTATCTCTACAGTAATTATGAGTGCAGCGTTTGAAAGCGGC
>KV751332.1:7214142-7258561 GCA_001698575.1 Mola mola | reverse complement strand
GGGTCGTGGCTTCTGCCGGGATGTGGAGGTGCCGCGACAACCGAACGGGCCGCAGTACCCCTTCTCGGGCCTGGATGACAGGGAGAGGTGGCCGCTGGTTTTCTACAACCGGACTTGCCAGTGCGCCGGGAACTTCATGGGTTTCAACTGCGCCGACTGTGCGTTTGGCTACTTCGGGCCGAGCTGCAGCGAGAGGAGAGAGTCTCTGAGGAGGAACGTATTCCACCTGTCCGGGGCCGAGAGGATGAGACTGCTGGCCTACCTGAACTTGGCCAAGCACACCATCAGCAGGGACTACGTTGTGGCCACCGGGACGTACCAAGAGATGGAGAACGGCTCCATCCCCATGTTCGCCGACGTGTCCGTGTACGACGTGTTCGTGTGGATGCACTACTATGTGTCCCGGGACGCGCTGCTGGGCGGCCCGGGGAAGGTGTGGACCGACGTGGACTTCGGCCACTGGGCGCCCGCCTTTCTGCCGTGGCACCGCGCGTACCTGCTGCACTGGGAGCGCGAGATCAGGAAGGTGACCGGAGACGACAGCTTCTCCATCCCGTACTGGGACTGGAGGGACGCGCGGGGCTGTGAAGTGTGCACGGACGAGCTGATGGGGGACCAGAGCTCCCAGGATCCCAGCTTTCTGAGCCCAGGCTCGGTCTTCTCTTCTTGGAGGGTAAACACACCCAAGTTTCTCTCCTCCAGGCTGATAAAAAAATTGCTCTGTTCTCCCCTCCTTCTTTTTTTTTTTTAAATTTTCTTTTCCTCTCTTTTCCTTGGCTACTCATGTCCTGCAGTAATAGAATTGCACAATCAGAGAGTACTAAGAAAGCTCCTTCTTTAAAGGTGGAGTGTGCATCATACATACATGTGTAACATACCAGTGAAAATCAGTGAAAACCATTTGCTCTCTTATTTGAGTACAATTGTATGTTGATTTAGGGAATTTTAAAAAATGTTTTATAACAGCTACTATTGGCCAGCTGGTGTGATCTTAAACCTAACTGGCAGCAATTAACCAAATATGACAGCAGGGCCATTTTTGCTCCCCTCACACACAAAATAAATGTCCTGCATTCACTTCATTGCTGGGGTTTATGCTCTCATGTGTGGCCTACATCTCCATCAACAGGTAATGTGCTCCCGAGCAGAAGACTACAACAGCAGAGGCGTGCTGTGTGATGCCAGGCCAGAGGGCCCGCTGCGTCGAAACCCTGGCAACCACAATCGCAACGTGGCTGAACGCCTGCCGACATCGGCGGAGGTGGAGTTCACCCTTGGTCTGACCAACTATGACAGCGGAGCCATGGACCGCAGCTCCGACATGAGCTTCAGGAACACTCTGGAGGGTCAGATAAGATCGACCTTAAACGCACAGTGCTGACACCTTCACTTATATACATCTCTGGCCTGAGAATGTACTGTTTGCCCCAATGTGCTGCCTACATGTGCTTCAAAGGTGCTTTCATTTGTGTCCTTAAGCAACAGACAGCTTGTTTATTTGCATTGTTTCTGACGACCCTGCCGGCTTTAATAATGCATTGTAGATTTTAGGTAATCCATCAAGGTGGGAAGCAAATATCCTCCTGTTGTTTACGACTTACGATTGTCAGTGTAAATTGTTGATTATTATTCATTTATTGAGTAATTTAACAGTGATCAATAAGCGACCAGCAGAAACTTATATTTTAGCCCATTTAATGTATAGTTAAAGTGAAATTCAGTTGAGGGCTTAAAAAAGCCATAAGTTCATATCTGGACATGCATTATTGGGTTCTATGCATTTTATTTGCTTTTCTCCATATGGTTGTGTTGTGTTTGTTGTCTACGTGTATACAAATTGGTATACATGTTTTCTTAATTTGAAAGTGTTTTGTCCGCATTTTCTCCTTGAAATGCAGCATAGAGCTGCAACTAATGATTATTTTAATCATCGCTACATCTGACTCAATTGATTCATCGTTTAACTCTATTAATTGGCAGAGCAATTGCAAAAATTGCATTTTTAGAGCCAAAAGTGACGTCTTCAAATTCTTTACTCCAAATAGTAGTTAAAAAAACACCAAAGACTCTTCCTTTACTGTCAGAAATGACAAACAAAGCCGCTAATCATGACATTTAGGAAGCTGTAACTTATAAATCTTTAATAATTCTGCTTAAAACCAGACTGAAACTATTATTCAATTATCAAAATAGTTGTTGATTAATTTTTTTTTCAATTAACTGATTGATAACTTGATTAATCATTGCAGCTCTAGTTAAAGCTTTTGCCCATACGTAATATTGACTAATAACTATTTTATATCAACAGTAGGTTGGATACCAATGCGGAAGTATCCAAATAAAGTGCTGCCTGTGACCTTTACTGCCATTAACGCCCCCTGTTTTAGACAGGTTGATATTATGCGACAATATCTCATTGTGCTGTGTTTCCCTGCTGCCTGCTACTTGTCATCCTGCAGGATTTGGGAATCCACAGACCGGACTGGGAAACAGTTCTCGTATGGGCATGCACGCCGCCGTGCACGTGTTCATGAATGGATCCATGTCCTCAGTGCAGGGTTCAGCAAACGACCCCATATTCCTTCTCCACCACGCTTTTGTTGACAGGTGAGGTGCTCACACATCCACAGTTTGGTTTGCACGCTCGCACCTAACAGCAGCACATTTGTTTTCCTCCTCAATGAAAGCATCTATGAGGAGTGGCTCAGGAGGCATCGGCCATCTCCGTCACAGTATCCGGAGTCTAACGCTCCTATAGGGCACAACGGCGAATACCACATGGTGCCCTTCCTGCCCCTCCACACAAACAGGGACTACTTCATTTCCAGCAGAGACCTTGGATATGAATACTCAAATCTGCTAGATGCCAGTAAGTTCTGTTCACATGGAGCTCTTTTATTCGCTTCAGTATCTCTGATGTCTTTTTCCAGATGTCTACCTGTGTGCTCAATTTATCAAAGTTTTAACCCCCTGGTATCTTTATGTTTCAGACCAGAGGCTAGCAGAGTCCATACGCGTGTACCTGGAGGAGCTGCAGGATTTGTGGCCGTGGCTGCTGCTCGCAGCGGCCTGCGGGGCCATTGTGTCGGTGGCCGTTGCCGCTGCAGTCCTAACTGTAAAGCGGCGATTGCAAGGGTTGCCTTGCCTGCACGAGGGGAGGTGGAAGATTACCCTCCCAGAAAGACTGCCACTCCTCTGGAGTAGCGACAGAGAGGAAACCAACCAATATAACTATCAAACAGCTATATGAAGGCACAGCCAGTCCCGTGTGGTGATAAATTGAATATCAAAGCGTTGTGAAGTATACACTGTAATGAGCCTACAATCTCTGGCAATGTAAATGTATTTCAAGTGTTTTAAAAGAGTGAAAAAAAGTGCATGTAGGAAATGTTAAAATAAGTTTGGAGGACTGTTAAAACTTTCAAAACATGTTCCACTAACAACTTTTAACTCGTCAAATTCTTCCCATGAGGTTAGGGTTAGACACGCTCTCTGCAACACTTATAGCTTCTGTCATGTAAGTGTTCCAGTGACTTTTTACATTTATTCTCCAGGGTTGACATGCTCCCGCTGATTACATTCACAATCGAGCTCTGCAGCGTTGCAGTGTGTTGCGTCAGTCACGTACCCAGGCATTTGTCATTATTATGTGGGAGGCCACTGGATCACATTACGATTAATATCGATTGTGACGCGAGAGTTGCTTTTTGAAAGGGGAAAAAGTGATAACGTGTGCGTAGATGTCAGGGACAGAGGCAACTCCACAGCAACAGAAACAATACTTTGGTTTGATTATTGTTATAGTTCAAAAAGAAAGGCAGCTTTATGACGGTTGTAAAAGTCACACAAATTCCCTTAAGTTGGGATTGAAAATTCTCACTTGAAAGGTTACACCTGCAATAATTCAAGAAGTCTTTAATTTCTTGAGGTCTCAACTGTGTGACAGAACTTGCTAAGCATACGCTGCATGGCTTCAGAAGAAGTGTACAGATGAGGATTTACAAGTCGGAAAGTCCAAAAGAATTTATGCAAATGTTTGGAAAACTGAAGAATGGAATACATTGATCCATGCAAAGCTCGAACAGTTGACTGTACAGAGTTTCACAGTCTTAGTCCAGTGTTATTGACATCGTGTTAAGAATATATTAACAGTTCAGAGAAGTTGCCGCATTAAAACATTAAATACGTTGTTTTTGTTGAGCGTGAGATAAAGGATTATCTTATAATCACATTTACGTGTATGCGCATCTTAATTAAGGTGTGATACAATCATTTTCCCAAAAGCTCCACTTTGTATGTACACACAGGTGCATGGAGGCATACAAAAACATTCATTTTGCCCAATAACCATTGTTGAAGCATTATTATTATTTTACACATTGGTCCAACATTTTTGGAATCACTAGGTTGCAAACACATGCACAAATCACCCCAAGCTCTCAGTTTAATGCAAACCTTTATTTTTGGTAAGATAAAGTGGTTCTCTAATATTTTACCCTTAAGGCATGACATCATCAAGCCAAATTCATTTAATACGTTCCAATCCTTGAGACATGCTGTCGAGCATTGCATTTTTATGATACAGAACTTTTCTCAAAATACTTTGTATTCGCGGACATTACAGTACATTCTCATTAAAACTACTCCATTATGTCCTGACCAGATATAAATACACTTTTATTTGGAAGCAGAACCTGTACAAAATGCACATTAGGTATTATCATATTAACAAACATAAAAATTGGAGGAAATACGTAATTTTAGGAGAAAAAGATTGGATAATTGGTTGCCGAACATCTAAGTGAACTACTGTATTTCTTATATTACGTCTGAATCCTAATAAACGTTTTAAGATCCAAACATCCCTTCCAACCTCCGTGGAACAGATTAATTGTCAAAGGCATGGGAGTAGAGCAGTGGAGACGGAATTCTGACTGATGTGACACTGCTGTTAAAAACAACGCAATCATTTATACAAGCTATGAAAGTGAAAAAACACTGTTGAAAGATGGTCACTACTGTGGTCAAGTATAATGTCCTGATATGAGCAGTCCACAGGAAAGGCTTTGTGGGACTGACTTTGTGGTCCCATCAGTATTGTATTGTGCAGAGATATTTTCCAGGGGGGTTTCAGTGCAATTAAAAAGCGTATCATCTTTTGACCCCAATAAAAGTCTCAGAAAAGTCAGTGATCCCTATGGATGGAAAACGTGTAAAGTATTTTGATTTTTGTTCATCTTTTGAAAAATGAGCACTAAGAGAATAAAAAAACCCCCAGATATGTTGACTAGAAGGAATTGAAAGGGGAAGAACAACATTTTAAAGGATCAAAATGTCATGACAGTAAAATAGGAGACTCTTAAAAGAGGTAAGGAATGGACTGTGTGGCTTGGATTCAGCTAAAATAAACAGTATGTATTTTTTATTTCAACTCCTCTTCGTCTTCATCGTCGCTATCAACCTCTTTTCTCGTCTCACTCTCCTTGGGTGTGGTGATGGGCGCAGGGAGATCCAGGCGAGCCCATGACATGGCCTCGGACTTCTTCATGGCTACCTCGATCTTGGCAGCCATCATGTTCACTATACTTTTACTCACATCTATCACCTACAAATGGAGAAGAGTGTAAAATGAGTGTATTGATGAGTGAGTAAATTGTGGAGTTATTTTCAAAGTATGGCCTGCAATCAGAGCAAATAAATATAATCCATGGAAGTGTGTTACAGAATGCTGTGCATAGTGCCACAAAGACTCAAAGTGAAGCTGTACTTACTCCCCACAAGCTAATCTTCTGCTCAAACTCCTTCTCACCCTCAAAAATAACATGAATGTTGAGCTGAAGAGAGAGGAATAATCATTAGCTTGAGAAGAACAACATTAAAAAATGCGCAGATATGCCAGAATGTACTCGTAGTGTCTCTCACCGTGGTGCTGTTTGCATCCACGTAGCTCAGCTCTGGGACGGTGTTTTTGGCATAGATAGAGATGATGACCTGAGAACCGGTCTGGTGCCAGTCAAATCGACACGGGACAACTTTCTTACCCTGCAAGGAATTTTCAGATAAAAAAAAAAACAACAACAACAAAAAAAACAATTAATCTCCTGGAGTGTTGGATCATCTGATACGCAAACATTTAGTGTTTCCCACAAAGCATCATCTCATTGGGTGTGATTACCACACACTGCTAGATGGACACAGAGCTGGGTCTCTCTCACGCAGACTTGTACACGTACAGTGAGCGATGACTTGCTGTCAAGTGGGCACACCTACCGTATCTGTTTTCCTCCACAGATGTGTCCCCTTGGTGCAGCCCTCTTGAGAGAGGAAGGTGTTAAAGTCGGAAGTTTTCCTTTTGCAGCAGCTCCAGTATTTCATCCTGGAGATGCAGGAAAAACACACACCCACTGGAATTTTAGCAATCGCAGCATGTCAATCAAAAGAACCACGAATCAAGACTAACAGGAAGACGAACAGTGAAATACTTCTTTAGTGGTTTCCGGAGAATATCGACTGTTTTGTGTAAACACAACATAACACAAAGAGGCTTAAAAGCATTCAGAAAATAAAAGGGTGAAGAATATCAGTGATACTAACCCTTCATGGAAGATAGGAACTCCAGAGTGGTATAAGCACACATCTGACTCGCTTGCAGGTCCATCAAAACGCTAAAGACGACATAAAGTATGGTCAAAAAGATTATCTTTGTAGTCAGAAATACAGCTAAACTAGCTTTCCTTGACTAATGAAACACGAGCGAGAGTATGAGTAATGTACACAAAATAATTTCAAAAACTGCCATTTTTTATTCTACCATGATGCCAACTTATTAATCAACTGAAAGCAGGCAGGCCTTGAGAGAATATCTCATGGCTTTCAATCAAATCAGTTAAAGTCGAGTTATGTAAATGATGTAAGTCCTGGGCTGAGCTTTGACGAAAACAACTGACTGCCCTAATGCCCTAATATTTTTTCTCTAAATTTGGGGTTTCTGCTCTGACAGGTCAGATTAGCACGAGTCGAAAAGTTTTGCTTTGTGTTCGTCCCAGAGCCAATGTTCTTCCCCCCCACCCGGAGCTATTAGCTTCAGTTGTTTTCATGTAATGGCAACTATTCACAGAATTTTTCAAACATGTTAGCTGAATTTGGTTTAGGGAAGATTTGTTAAGATTGGCTTAGAAAAGCCCTCCAGCGGTAAGGATAAAGACAAGGATTCTTTAATTTTTCAAAAGCATGAAAATGTGTTCAAGAATGATTTCCTCAGAACACACTGATACATTCACCTACTTTAGTGCATCCTCCGTTTTTACAGGGCGTTCCAATCTTGATCTCATCACTATCTTCCTCTAGAGAGATTTAAAAAAAAAAACCAAAGCATTGACACCCAACATTAGAAGAGCATCCAAAAAAGTATCCAAAGTTCTGACGAATCATTCAAGCTGTTCCTCAAATACCATGACATGAATGATGCAGGTGAAGGCAAATACCAAGAGGCTATCAATTAACTTCCCCTGTCAATGTCTACTGTAACAAAGAGTGGCTGGTAGTAGTCTGTGGTAAAGACGATACATTTCAGTCCTCACCTTTCGTCTCAGCTGCGTTTTCAGAAAGCTTCAGCTTCTCCAGAGCCTGCTTCAGAGAACCAGACACTTTATGCTGCATCCTCACCATCGGTTCATCAGCGCTGCAATGGTAACAAAATGCTATTAGTTTTAATTTATTAAGAATTATTTGGAAGGGTACTATGGTTTTCATTTTAAGAAAGAAATGCATCAGCACAAAGCCAGCCTGAGACCACTACACTGCAAAGGAGTTTCATGATTCAGTAGTAGTAGTCGCCTCATCGATTGCTTTCTTTTGAACTGGAAAATATCCAGGGTAAAAGAGCAGAGAACATCTCTGGCAATCCTGTGCATCTTTACTGTTCAATGGATAGTTTCAAGCTGATTTAATACCTTGGATATTGTACTGATACTGAAGCAGAATACTAAAGAGAAGAACGAGCATGGAGACAATACTGATTTACACTTTTAGATTGGAAACCCTGCTGGTGTACTGAATGGGGAAAGGTTTTCTTCCTACCGTCCCTTTTTTTTTTTTTAGCTTTAAATAAGGTTTCAATATAATAAAATGAAATACTGTTGCCATATATCCAACCTTGGTCTTTGTATCGCCTCCTGAGGCTTTGGTGCAGAGATAATGTATTCACTAAACTTTGGTTTTTGGTCATCTGTATCTTTCTTTTCTCCTGATGATTTCACATCTGGTTTCACTGGCTCAGGGGGCTTCTCCTTGTTGTGGGGACCTTTTGTGCAGCCCTGTGAGCAGAAAGTCACAAACAATGGCCGGTCAGCCCAATATGTTGACAGCAAAGCGTCAATGCCTAAGAGAAAAAAAAAGAGCAGACAAAAAAGGCACAACCATGGAGGGTTGACAAACTTACAGCAATACTGAGGAAATCGGAGAAGTCAGTAGTTCTTCTTTTGCAGCAGGACCATCCCTGGAGAAGGTCAGAGACATTAGCTTTGATGAGACAATGAGACTGGAGCACGGAGGACATGGTCAGGCAAATTTACCTTCAATGCATCATGGAATACCGGGACTCCAGGATGATAGGTGCAGCCATCTGTTGTAAGAAAAAAACAAAACAGTGAATCCAAAAAATGATTACTGTGCTGTACTAATGAGTTCTAGTTACATTAAAGCAACAATAATTTTGAAATATGCTCTAAATTGCTCCCGGTGGTAAAAAAAAAAAAAAAAAAAAAATAGCAGCTATTTTAGCGAATAATGGGTAGAATATTAACTCCGGAATGTGGTGAGGCAATTTGATAATCAGCAATCTTATTATTATCTTCAGGGTTCTTCTGCTATTTGATGGTAAAGCACTGACACCTCCATGAAGTCTCATCTGCACTCGCTCTTTCATGAGCATCTCTCAAAGGACTTTGTTCAGTGGTGTTTGATGAAGGCAGTCTTATTTTGAATTTGTTCTTTTTTATATACAAACTGAGCACCGAGCAGCAAAGTAGCAAGTAGCAAGCAAAGCATTTGATATTGGTGTATATTAAAGACTTAACCTAACAGAAATTATCCTCACTTACGCAAGCAAATTTGAAGTTTTGTTTTTATCAAACTACTCAGTATTTATAGAATGAATTTATAAAATAGGATCAATTCCAGTGACACTAACACAGAATAATTCATGGATAAAACAACCCAACTTAACAGAGATGGTAAATTATAAAACAAAACAGATAATAAAAATTTTATTATTTACTAGACTGATACAGATTGACAGACTACAGGCTACAATTTTACAAGAAACTTAAATGATTTGCATTTTTCTGCACTCCGTAAAAATACAAAAATGAATTTTAACTTGGGCATTGGGAATAAATTGGAAAGATTTATTAACATTTCTTTCAAAGGACACATTTCCGTTGAGATAAAGACACTCAAACAGCAGAAAAATTTAAATAGGAACAACATAAAAACGAAAAAAAAGAAAAGATCACCTGAAAGTTTTATACTACTGCAACTTTAAAACAATAAATCTGTGACAGATTTGAGATGCCATCAGAAAATTTGACAAATCATCATTTGAGATTTGCCTTAGCAAGTGCAGCATGATTTTTTTAAAATGAATCACAGCTGCTCTAAAAAACAATCCACCGAGGAATGCATGGAAAACATTTTGGCGAGGTGGCAAGACAAATCAAACATTTTCCTCTGTACTGCATGATTACGTTTGATGATACACATCTTTGATACCACTAAGGCAATGATAATATACCCTACCGGCATGAAATAAGGCATCCAATTAAAATGGAATTTAGACTTGAACCCTGCATGAAGTAATACACAAAATGTTATTACTTGAAGTCATAGGAGGACATTACTAACCAAAGGAAATTAGGGAGTCACTGAGGTTTCCTTGTAGGACAACAAAACCAATTTGCACATTAAATTAGATCACATCATATTCATAGGTGAACTTGATCTTATCAAGTAAACTTGAGCTCAAGAAGCAAAATTATCCTGACGATATTTATAATACCAACAGATTCTTTGGGCCATGAATTTTCTAGTGGTGTTTTTGGGAACTGGAAGTGTTGAAGTAAATGAATTTTCATAAACAAAGTTAATAATTTATTTGTAATATATTCTTTTTAGCTAAAGGTATGAGGAATTAAAATCAAAAACTGGACTAAAAGGGATAATATATGAAAAATTGTATTCCAATCCCATAGACACTAACTCAAGCATCGCTTCAAAGATGACAGGAGAAATCATCTGTTTATAGCTGGTGTTTGAAGCGTCACAACTGATTTTTCTAATTGAGTCCCCCAGGTTATTTGGGGAGGTTGTTCCCACCTTCACTGACAGATGTTTAACTGCTGAACGAAGACACTCAGGACTCAAAATATACTTTTGTCAAAGTTTAGCTCCTTAATAACTGTTTTTTTTATGTCTAGTTCTTTCGGTAGATTTTGTACTCCTATTCCTGCATGGTCATTGTAGACATGCCATAAAATAACTTGAGAATTATTGATTACATGAGGAGGTTTTGCCTAAATGTATGTTATTTAAGGCTACACTGTACTAGTGTATGAGAAGCTGAGATTATTATTTTAGTAACTTTAGCTGATATAATAAAGTTGTAATTAAGTGGCTGTACATTCTCACTGGTTCCTTTGTAGAAAGTGCCAAACAATGAGAAGTATTCTTAAAACTACTGAACTAGTCTAACAGTAATGTTACACAGAATGAAAAAAATCCCTGTCGGCTTCTGGAAAAAGGTTATTTTGCTAATTCCCCAAAAAACATTTATGGTAAAGCAGTAGTGTCCATGGTGTATCACTGAGAGTGTGCTGTAGACATACTGTGTGCACAATGTTGTAAAAGGCATCGAGGACTTACACTTATTAAAGGTAATGATATCAAGTTGAAAAAAAAAGAAAAACTGATTGCCTGTTGAAAGTGTGAGTAGTTTCAAATCGCAAAAATGTGAAACGAAGAGTCAGAAAATTCATGAGCTACAATACAATGTCAGCTGACATGTAACAGTAACAGCAAGGTGGCTGATAAAGGTTCAAATGCATTGTTCGAAACGCTAGAAACTAAACTTTAATACTGTCAAAAAATGAAAGATTAAACAACCTGACCAAAAACTGAAGGATGTTGATGTTACATAAGGTAATTAAGGCATCATCAAAGAATGAACAGGTCACAGCAGCACCATAGAAGACAAAACTAAGGGGAAAAGGAACGATATAAGATAAATCCCAGAAAAAAGGCTCCAAAAGTGATTAAAAAATACGGTGCAAAAATATCCTTAAGAGCTGAACATTTTGGAAGTTGAATGGTTTCAATAGATTAAAATATGTAGGAGTGGCGTGCATAAAAACACAAGTCATAATAATAATAATCATAATAAACTAAGAATGATAATCAACATTTTTCAATTATCGGGATCTGTTTTTTCCCCCCATTCTGACAGCCACTAAAGACAATTTTAATACTCAGTCGCGGTACAGGTACACAGACCTCAAAAAATTGTTAAGTACAGTACCTGAATTAATGTAACGCACTTAGTTAAACTCCATCACATGTAATGAAAACGATGAACTTGAACTCACTTAAATAATCATTTTATCGTAAACGGTTAAACTTAACCCAAATCTAAGTCTACCCAAGCTTAGCCCAATTCAGAGTTACGGAGTGTCCTGTCCGGGACAATGGTTCCGTTAAGCGAATCACACGAGCTTTGCTAACATCGTGATAGGTCAAACAGGCCCACATGTTATTAGCTTTCCGACTTTCACGCTCCCGGGCAGCGACGTTAATGAATGAACTTGTGAGATACACGGATTCACCGGGCCTGCTCGCTGTAGAAATTTCCAGATGATCAGGGGTTAGCATGCTGGCATACTACCGTTGCCAGAGCACAGCAATAAGCGAGTTTCACAACGTTCTTACTCACCGACTGGGTTATTTTGTGGGTCAAATCGTTGTCCACATCCCTTATTATAACACAAAACGGACATGGTGACCAATGAAGCTGTTTAACTGAGAGGGAAACTGAAAACGAACCACTCCGAAAGCTCGCGTGCTTGTATCAGACACTCTGCTGTAGCTGTTGTCTGCTGTACGTTACACTCGTGTCACTTCCGGATGTTGTCGGCTCCACTCGGCAAAGATCGGAACTAGCCCAACCCGCCTCGTGCATCCTGCGAGCGCGCCGTGGTCCTGCACAACTGATGCTGACCGCTTTCAAACTTGCGTTTCGCGACACGTTCTTAATACCACATTTATTTTTTCGGACCTCAACCGTCCCGCAAAGGAACATCTAACTGTTTCAACGCCAGTTTGTGTTAACTGTTGCAGGTGGAGACGGAGTAGCCCACCGCACTTAGGATAACAGTGCAAGGATGCATGGAAGTGGGGCAATAGCTATTTAGTTTTAGAAGGACGGCTGCAGCCGACTAGAAAACAGCCTATTGGCGATGGTGCACATGAATTTTCTCCTCGGCGCTTCAGCATCGACTTCTCGGCGCTGTTGTCGTCCGACAGAGGAAGGGAAAGGATGCTCTCACTGAATACAGCTGTTTTCGTCCGAAGGTAGGACACGCTGCGATGTGCGACTGATGTGTTTGCACAAGTTAATTAAGATCCAGACTGTAGCGACAGACAATAGCTTAAAACACTCGTGCATTTTGCACGGAGGCTCCCCTTGGTAGGACATGAATACACCCTTTATTCCCCCAGAAAATCCCCGTTTGGGCAATTTTGATTTGAGTTGTTAAAATCAGCCTGCATGTTGGGTACTGATATTAATCTTGATACTATTCTAGAATCTCCTCCGTATAGTAGCCTCTAAGTAGATTTAATATTATCAGTTAATATTCTCAAAATTTTGTCGCCATTGAAGTTTTATAATGATCGAGAAAAGGCTACTTTTCAGTTCATATGTACATCAACCTAAATCAATTTGGAGTTAAATAAAATAAAATAAACAGGAATTAAAGTATAAAGAGAAAGTGTTCCTTTTTTCCCTATTTTTTTATTAGACCACTTCATGTTTCACATATTTGTTTCATTTCTGGCTATTTTTTAATGGGTTTAAACTTGTTTCAAAGAGTGTTCGTGTAACACATTTCTCAGAGAGTATGCAGTGATTTTTTTAGACGACGTTTTTGTCCTGCTATATTTTCTCCTTCAGCAATTTTACAACCCCAACCGACTGAATAGAACTCCTTTTGTCTTTCTATTCACTGTAACCAGTAACAGTGATCAGGAATGATCACTGTTATTTTAAAAGGCTGTGTAAGAGTGTAGTGCTTTGATTTGACTTGATTAAAGACATGCCATTTTTTTGCTTCTTAGCCTTTTGTGTGCAGTAGTCAGTGTCTGAATGCTAACTGTTCGACTGCAACATAAAATATGCTATCAGATCCCTCTAGTAATAAGCAATACCCTTGAAATGTCTTTGTAACTTTTGGCTTTTGTCTCATAGTCCTCTATCAAATTTGTATATGCTAATAGAATGTCTTTAAGAACTCACTAACTCAATCTCGATCTGTTTTCTTTATTCTTAACAAATATAGGGTGACTTGGTGATGGAATAGTGATGAAGCCTAATCAGTGGGGAAATATGCTTCCTTTCTATTTAATTTCCTTCCTCTTCCTCTGCTTTCATTTAACACACGCCCAATTTGTGACAGAACCAAGGGCAAGACAAGCACTGCTGCTCTTCACCCAGCCTGCCTATAATGCATATATCTTTGAAAATTCTGCCTCAAGAACTTATATTAGACCTGAAGTGAAAATGGGCATCATTCTTGGACCACCTCGATCTTTAAAAATAAAATATTCCATTGAGTCTGGAGATAATGAGAGAATATTCCAGGCTGAAGAGTTTGTAATGGGAGATTTTTGTTTCCTCCGCATAAGCACCAGTGGAGGTAGTGGTGCCATACTGAATCGAGAAGTTCAAGACAATTACACACTGACAGTTAAAGCCACTGCCCAAGGAGGCCAGGAGGCCTCGGCGACTGTTTATATCGAAGTCTTGGATACCAATGACCTCAGACCTCTCTTCTCCCCAACCTCTTATTCATTCGTTATCCCAGAGAGTTCCCCTCTGGGTGCCAGCATAGGACGTGTGACAGCCACAGATGCTGACATGGGCTCCAATGGGGAGTTCTACTACTTTTTCAAGAACAAAGTGGATCTCTTCGCTGTGCATCCTACCAGCGGGGTCATCACCCTGACAGGTCAGCCCAGGAGAGACAAGCGAGACCGATTTGAGCTGGAGGTGCAGGTGGTTGATAGAGGCATGAAACTCTATGGAAACAATGGAATTAGCAGCACCGCTAAGCTGTTCCTGACTGTGGAGCGAGTTAATGAGTTTTCTCCTGTTCTTAATGCAATGGCTGTCCTTCCATCATGGGTGGACAAGGACTCAGTCTATGCCATAGTGACAGTGGAAGACAAAGATGAGGGACTATCTGGTGATATAGAGTGGGTGTCCATCATTGAGGGTGATCCCTTGGAACAGTTTGTAGTTGATAGATCACCCGTTGGTAATGAATATAGGGTTAAAACATCAGATTTGGTTGACTGGGATTCTTTCCCTTATGGCTGCAACTTAACTTTGCAGGCTAAAGACAGGGGTATACCTCCTAGATTTTCCAATACCCAAGTAGTTCAGTTGTTGGTTACAAAGCCAGACCCAGTGTTGGCAAAATTTGAGAAAGATCTTTATGTATTTAAGTTGAATGAAATCGCTCCCCCAGGCACTATTATAGAGGCGGTGAAAATCTCCCCAACTCCTCTAACCGTCAATTACAGCTTCACCAGCCTCTCAGATCCAATGTACTTTAATATAAACCCTTTGACTGGAATTATTAAGACCACAAGTCGGCTGACAAGGATATTACAGGATGTCATAGAGCTGGAGGTGGTTGACATTATTAGTGAGCAACGGGCAAGGATCCATATCATCATAGAAGATGCTAATGACAACTCTCCAGTGTTCAACAAGCCATTCTATCACATAGCGATCAATGAGAGCGTACCTGTCGGCAGTGTTGTTCTTGTAGTGTCTGCTGTGGATGATGATAAAGGAGAGAACGGTTTTGTCACTCACACAATAGCTGGTGAACAGTCTCTTCCATTTATGATAGACCAGGACACAGGGGAGATAAGGATCACACAAGATCTGGACTTTGAGTCATCGGATGATATGTATTCCTTTGTGGTGCGTGCCTCTGACTGGGGCTCACCCTACAGAAGGGAGAGTGAGGTTAATGTCACTGTTCGTCTGGTTAATGTCAATGACAACCAACCTCTTTTTGAGATGGTTTCTTGCAGGGGGATGATAAGCCGTGACTTTCCTCTCAGTCAGACTATTGTCACCTTGTCAGCTGTAGATATAGATGAGCTAGGAATGGTGAGCTATAGGATACTTTCTGGGAATGAGCTGGACTATTTTCACTTGAATCCAGATACTGGGGCTTTGTCACTGAAGAGATCTTTAGAAGTAGCTAATTTAAAAACTGGGGTATTCAACCTGAAAATTGTGGCAACAGATGGAGTGTTGTTGTCTGAGCCAACATTTGTGAATGTATCTGTGGTGAGGGGCAGGATGCCACCCAGGGGGTTCAGCTGCAAGGAAACCAGGGTGGCCCAGATGTTGGCAGAAAAAATGCTCTCAAAAGCCGCTGCTATGGCTAGACAAAAACCAGATGAGATATATACGGACATTTTCTCTGTGAATAAACAGGCTCCACAATTTGAGGCTTTGCCTACAAGTATTCTAGTGAGAGAAGACCTTGTTCCAGGCTCCAGTGTATTTCAGGTGAGAGCTCGAGATGGTGACACAGGCTTCAATGGCCGTGTTCTTTTTTCCATATCTGATGGTAACAAAGAGAACTCCTTCAATATCAGCATGGACAATGGGTTGATAAGTGTATTACAGCCACTAGACCGTGAGCGACTGGATCGTTACTTCCTTAATATCACCATCTACGATCAGGGCGTTCCTCAGCTGTCCAGTTGGAGACTACTGACTGTTATCATTGACGATGCAAATGACAATGACCCCCAATTTTATCAGGACAGCTTCTCCGCTCTCGTTTTAGAAAACTCCGCCATTGGCTTGGAAGTCATTTCCATCACTGCTTTTGACAGAGACATGGGTCAGAATGGACAGCTCTCCTACAGAATGCTGACCAGTGTCCCTCAGTTTGGCATTGACAGCGAAACAGGAAGTGTTTTTGTTGCTAGCCATTTAGACAGAGAAACCACCCTGGTGTTCACGCTGAAGATCGAAGCAAGAGACAAGGCTGAAAGAGGCACTCGAAGGTCATCAGTCACTACTCTGAGTATAATCATAGAGGATGTCAATGACTGTGCCCCAGCTTTCATCCCCAGCAGCTATAGTGCTCGAACATTGGAGGACCTTCCACCAGGGGCTGTGATTACCTGGGTTCAGGCTCAGGACCCAGACATTGGCCCTGGCGGACAGGTCCGATACTCCTTGATTAATGACTTCAATGGCACTTTTGAGGTAGGTGATGTCAGTATTGTCTATACTGCTGAATATGCTGATGCTCTTTTTATCGGCAGTGTGTGATGAATAGGATTGTAATGCTTTGAACAGGTCGATTCTGTGAGTGGAGTGTTGCGGCTCAGGAAGGAGCTGGACTTTGAGAAACAACAGTTTTTCAACCTGACAGTGATAGCTGAGGACAGAGGGGTGCCCAGCCTTATCAGCCAGACATTTGTGGAGGTGGAGGTGCGTACTTAGGTGGTCATGACATCAGAATTTCAAACGTTGAGTAAAAAAAAAAAAAAAAAAAGTCCCACCTTTATTCAATATTCTGGCGAAAAGAAAAACAGTTCAAACATATAAAAACGGATAATTTCCCATTTTCGTTCCCAATTAACAATAAGCACACAGTTGTGGTGTGGGCAAAAAATAAACACATTTGCAATAATGTTGATATGATCCATTTTTCAGGTAGTGGACGTCAATGAGAATTTGTATGCACCCTACTTTCCTGACTTTGCTGTAAGAAGCTCAGTGAAGGAGAACTCTCGCGCGGGCACAAGCGTTCTGACAGTCGCTGCTAAGGATGATGACAAGGGACGCGATGGCATGTTGAAATACGCTGTCAGAGGAGGCAGCGGACTGGGAGCATTCACCATTGATGAAGACACAGGTGTGACAAATGATCAATGTTGAAGCCTAATTATGTAAATGGAAAAATCAAATAACTTCCAGCGCCCTGCATGGAATATCAATATTCAAATTGCTGTTCATTGCATATCATAGGAAATATTGCTTTTTCTCTGCCATTGTAGGTGTCTTTTTGCATGTGTGTTGTTGTTGCTAATCTCAGATTTGTGCCCCTGTCACATTGCAGTTTTGCACTGAAAGTCATACACAAACAGCACTCGTGCTTGATAGCAAGCATTTTTATTTTTTTTTTTAAGTAATTTTTTATGTGTTTCAAAAAAAAGAAAGGTGAATAGAGTAAGGCATAGTCAGAGTCAGTGGGTTGCTGGCGCCTCACATGGGAGCTGTGTACTGGGAGTTCATTACTGTAATGAGGGCAGAATGACAGCTACTCTGGCTGGGCCTCAGGCCGCTCAGTACGGCTGATCCACCGCTGCGTGGGTAACATTGATCAAGGCTCCCCTGCACCGCAGTACCACCGTCCTATCCAAGAGCAGTGAAATCATTGTGACTTATTTAAGGAGGCTTGACCCAAAAAAAGCATGTTGTTCTCTACAACTGCCCTGCAGTGTCAAACCATCGCCGAAAACATGCTGATCCAAACAAGAGGCAGGATCAAATGAGTCAAATCTATAATGAAAATAGGTCACTTCGTACAAATTCATATTGCAGAAAGAGTTTTTATTTTTATATATGTAGGTCAGTCTCTCCGTTGTCCATATACTAATTCTTTATATATATAATATATAAACAGCTGAATAAGAGCACTTTCTATTGAAAGCCCTGCTGATAAAGTAAGAACAAGAAAATATAAGATAATTTCCATGAGATCAAAATCAATATGAACTTTCTCATCAAGGCTTGTTGTTGTTTATTTCTCTGTCTGTGATGCCATTTAGACTTTACCTCTACCATACGCATCTCTCCAGGCTGCTGAATCAATCAACCTTCGATAACGTTGTACCCATTGTCTCTTACCTGCTTGATACTGTGGGGTACTCAATAGTTAGTAATATTTCATAATAGCCACTGATCCCAAGCGTTACCACTGAAAGTTTTAGTATTATGGAGCTGAGAGATTGTGAAAAATTTAAAGTAAAGTCTTATCATTTAATGTATTATCTCCACGCAGTACTCAGTACTGTCTTAATTGCCACAGATTCAACTCAGTTTCTCCAATTTTTCTTAGCTGCTTCATAATATTTCTTTCTATCGTTCTCACTGTGGAAAATTTTGTTGTCGCTAATTGTTACATAAGATGAACAAAAATACCCTAATTTCTTACAGTAAGCACGTGTTGTCACACATTTGATTAAATGAATTTAGTTGCTTGAATAAAGTCTTAATTTTTCATAAACATTAAATTCTGCCAGTCACTATTTCAAGTAGCAGTAAAGTAGAAACTACATGTAAAAACCTACTAATTAAAAAAAAAAAAAATCAATTCTACACGTGTCATTTGCACCACAGTCACTGTCAAACTGAAGCCATAGTTGGCAATATAAGGTTTATTATCAGGCTGTCTTTATTTTGCAACAATGCTCATATGATATATATTTAAAATAAAAAACTCCTAAGTGAGAAATGAGAGGAAGATAATCTAAATAACGATTCAATAATGCAATATGAAATATAATGTAATCCTGGATCACTTGTGTATGGTAGTCATAAAATAACCACACTGTAATATAAACAGGTTCTAATGTATATGGACTGCTCCGAGCAGATTATAGACGGGTAATATAAACATGCATTGCAATGGTTTGAAACCTTGGAATAAGGGAAATTAAATATTAGGGAATATCAGTAAATACAAATAGTCAAGTAAAATGGACCACAGCTAGAACAGTATAACTAGTAGACAAGCATAAAATTGTAGATCCAAATAATTAGGAGCTGACAATATACATCAGTAGATACCAACATCATCAACAGAGCTGCTAGATTTCTCGATTCTAAGTTGAAATTAGTTCCCAACTATTTTGATGTTCAATTATTCTCTCCAGTCATTTATAAAGCAAAAAAATCTCAAAAAGTAGCTGGTACCAGTCATTGGGTTGTGGACAGTCGGTAATACAAAGTCAGCAATTTGAAACTGTGACTTTTGGCTGGGGGGAACTATGACGAGATTTTTCTTTCCTCCGTTATTCAGACTAAATGGTCAATCAATTATTCATGAAAATAATTGGTATAATTGGTATAAGCGGTATAATCCATTATAAAAAATAACTTTTAGTGTTAGAAGTAACAACTTACAATGGAAAAAAAATTCAAACTTAAACTTGGTACAGGCAGACATGTAGGCTAATTAAAAAACAAACCCATAGACAAAGTAAAGGTTAATGTTTGCCACTAGAGTTTATATTATGGGAAAACGTGACAGCGAGCATCTTCTCTTGAGGTCTTGTCTCACTGGTCTCTACTGTACATGACTTGCACTGGATGCCTTTATTGACTTTATTGATTAACTAGGGTAATTAGTATTGACTGTATAGTGAGAGAGAATCAGATGGACAAATGAAGAGAATGTCTCTTCACTCTCTCTATCTGGTCAAACTGCATCTCTCTCTTCATTAGTACAACTACTTTCAATCACACATGCGTGTGTCCGCCAAGCACTCATAGACGAACAGTGCTATATTACAAACGCAATCTGTACAACATTCCGTATGACAACCTCAGTGAGTAGCTTCACAGCCACCCAGAAAGTTTATTGAGTGCAGATTTTCCAGGCGAAATAAGAGTGCTTGTTAGAGCAGAAAGTGTAGGGAGATGGGAGTAGAAGTGAGGCGAATTGTGGAAGGAAAAGGATGCAGGCGAGTCTGGAATACATAAAAAGTGTCAGTAGAAAATACAGCCCTCTTCCCCCCTGGCCTTTTTTCTGTATCTTTTCTTTCTTTAGGGAAATTTAGAGCTTTCTGGCTTTCGCTTTTGTTACCCCCCTTCCCTCCCTTTCTATCGTGAGCGTATGAAAAGACTTGTGCCTTTTATCGGCCGTAGCTAAGAGGACACGGTAGCACGCACCAAACTTTCCCGCGTCAAGTGTTTCATTTTTATCTTGTAGCTTAGTGTAAGTCAAGCATGGACAGAGTAGCGCCTCTCTGTCTTCCCTCCATGCGTTTAGCTGCCGTGTTGACTGCTTGGCAATCCGTAGCTCTTAGTGCCAAAACTAAGTATGTGAAGATAGAGAATGAGAGACAGCGAGAGAGAGTGAAGGGGAGGGAAGGAATGACATAAAGTGTCAGAAATATGTCTGTTTTTTAGCTTTAACTTGTACACAAGCCACTCGCTTGCATCTTGTGTAGCTCAATACACACCCTTTGTCTGTCATACCTATAATTTAGAATTTTTTTCACATTCAGTGCGTCCTGTTTTAAGACAACAGAACCCTGCATGTGGAGCAAAGCACGGGGTCAATCTATCATAAAAGAAGCAGGATCTTCTCTGGCTTACAATCTTAGCACTGCTGTACTTGTACAAAAATTTCTATTCTTGCCGTTGCTTAGGGAGCAAGCCAGCCCTGCAATTTTATCATTGCGCAGCTGTCAGAAGCCCCTGCTCCTCTGTTAGTGGGTTTGCAGGCTCCAGGAGTTATCACAGGCAGGATGAAGCACTCTTAAATTTACAGACAAATGCATGTGTAAAAGGTAATATATTCTGCGTTTTTTAAATATGAATATGCCGTGTTTATTTTTTGATGTCCTCTTATCTGCCACACAGAGCTATTTGGTTGTGAGCAATATACCATCAACCTTGGCATTGATTTTTGGATATGATGGGATTAATTAGATAACGGGACCCCCAACTATTCTTCGTCAAGAGTGAAGAAATTAAATTAAATTGTCAGACGGATGCAAAACCAATCGAGCTGTTAACTCCTAGATTAGCTAATATACCATGACCTTTCAGTTCTGTGTTCACTCTTTCGAAGTATGTTATTTGTGTTGAGAATGGATGCTGTCAAGTCAGATTTAGATCGAATTTACTGAATAGTGCCTGTCGGTCTTGAAGTTCAAAGAGCTTTTGAAACAGCCAGCTCTGTTTTCCTCGTCGCTCTCTCTGTCGAGCTATCTGCCAAAGATGAGATGCGGTTTGAAAAGGACACGGTCAAGGACGGCAGAGCGAGGATACGTTTCAGCGAAGGCTTTTGCGATGCAATGTGCCCGCCCAGGGCAGCTGCATAGACATAATCAGACATGCACACATACACTCCTGGTGGCATGGTAACACCTTCGCTACGCGGTGGAGGAGGCTGCGAGAAGACTGACTTGAGCGCACAGAAAAGGCTTTTAGTTACTGATTAGTATGCTCGTACGACTGTCACCTGGACATGTCGGCTTTGGGATTGGGCGTAAGCCAAGTCAGGGAGCAGCAGTCTATTCTATGACAGCAAATGAATGAATTTTTTTTCCACAAACCGAGCAAATTAATGTGATTAAATAAGAAACATCCTAATGGAATATTTTATTTATCTATTTAAAAAAGGACGACACATTCTCCAGCCAGAGGTCTTATTGCTCAACAACAACATATTCTTACGAGCGTCGAGATTTTTTTTTTTTTAAAGTAGTGCGACTGAGCAGGAGTGGCACTGAGCATGTTGACTCCTTTGCAATTTATGTTTCTGAACATGAATTTCCCTCCTTATTGGTTCCTCTTCAATAATAAATACAGAAGACTACTATTGGTAAAAAAAAAAAAAGGAGTAATAATAAATACAGAATGTCGAGTCTAGCACTGATTAGTTCCTGTTGTACTCAAACACTGACACACGGACTGTAAGTATTGGTCAACATATGCCATATGTCTTGACTCCCACTTCTTTTAAGGTAGCTCAAACGATGACAGCTTGCATGCTCAAAGCAGAGATGCATCATCTCCTCCGGTTAGGCTTTTGACGAGTCCATTGTATTTGTTCCTTCATGGCTTGTGTTATTTTCTGTTGACGGAAATGTCAGAATTTGGTATTTGTGTAATGTGTGTGTTTCTGATTCTGTTGTGAGGTCTCTTTGTTCCAGTAAACATCATGTGCTTCAATGCTCCTGGCAATTCTTGGAAGTGACATGAATGAACCCTAAAACCTCTAGTGTGAGCTCCCGCATGTGTCATTTTTCGAGTGTATACGGACAGTCTTGAATGGCTGAAGAAAAAAAACATGCACTCATGTGTCATCCATTGTGAGTGTTTTCTTTGTCCCTCTTGAGGTCACCAAATCTGTCAGCTCTACGTCTTCCTTAAGGCCACTACAAACACACTAGTCAAAGTGTGTGAGCGTGCGTCTTTATTGGTGCGGGGCGGTTTGGGGTATGTTTACCACTAAGCGAATTGCAGCAAGAGCAGTTTGGTCAGCTGTGATTAGCTGTAAAGAAGCTGAAACATTGAATGTGACTGCAGCGGCGCCGCTAATGCCTGTGAATGTCACTGAAGCCAGGACACAAAGTTTAGTTGAGATTTTTGTCTTTGCCTCCAGAAACTTAGTATTCAAAGACTTTCCTATGAGATATTTTAAGGATGTATTCTGCTAATGACACACACACACACACACACACACACACACCTGATAAGTATGTATTATGAGGCCCAAGTTACAGCCGCATTAATTGTTTTCTCTACTTCAACAGGGGTTATTTACACTGCTGGTATTCTGGACTGTGAGACCAAAGACTCCTATTGGCTAACAGTCTATGCCACAGACAGAGGGGTTACACCCCTGTCAGCTTCTATTGAAGTCTTCATTCAGGTACCCACACTCTGACCCTTATGACACATTATTTACATTCTGATATTATTACATATTATTATCATTATTATTATATTAAGATGCATCTTGTAATTACCACCTGCTCCAAATGACAAGGGGACAGTATTTCACCTCTTCTCTAAACAATGCACCGCCCTCAAAAATGTATAAGTAACTTTTCAAACCTCACATCCAGACTGCAACTCTCAGTACGGGTCAAAACAACACTGCTCTATCACTTCACATGTGGTGTCTGTAGTTTACACTTGCTGAATTCAGTTTTAACAAGACCTTAGTAGCAAAAATGGATTCTATGGATAACATCCAGGCCTTATTGGACTAGGCTTGATGCTGGAATTAAATAAACCCCTGTTAATGTTTCCTGTCTGAAGTGTGAAGTGTGACATTTTGTACATTGGGTCTTCGCTATAAGGTTTAACTCAATTAGATAGTACTACGTCTTCATTCTTGTCTGAATGGCATATAGGACTTCAATCCATAGTAATGCGGCCATTGCGACGCTCAAGGGTGTTTTTCAAAGGAACAAGAAGTGCCTGAACTTCATTTTAGTGTTCAATGAAAAAGTGTGTTGTAAAAGTAAAAGAATATAAATCTCAATATATTTAGATTCATTTTTTGGAATTTTCCTAATTGAAGGAAGCCAAATTCATTAGAAAATAGCCCCAAAAATATCAGTAGTAGCTATATTAAAAAAAAAAAAAAAAGTACACTGTCCCTTTGCATACCAACTCACACAAGGCAGCTTTTACAGAATATACTCAGCCATCGCACAAAGAAGCATCACTTTTCAAAGACTTCTTTTAAGTCTTCAGCAGAAGACTTCTCTTGGGAGCAGCGTCACATTCATTTCCACCATGTCCAACCCATTCAACCAATCGCCACAACTGCTGACATTGTATATTTCCCCAAACCCATGATTAAGTTTCCATTTGATATGACAAAACTTTGCATTTGTTCATGGTAGATTTTTAATTTTATGTCATGACACCACTGTACTTATAGGCAGTCTGGTTTCAGTAAACAAAAACACACAGGCAAAAGGTTAGAAAGTTAGTTTTGCCTGAAAATTCATAGTTTGCTGCCTCCAACACAGGCGAAACTGTTCTGATTGAAAATCAGAATTGCAATAAAATTAACCCATTGTTGACCACCAACTACTCCACCTGTAGATGTGAAAGTCAGTTCATATACATGTAATCTGAATGTGATATAACATTACATGTCTTGTGGCTATATTAATGTGATCAGCATGAAATTTAAAAAAAAAAATCATGGTTTGTGGTGCTAATCAAACCACATTTTCACCACAAATGATTCACTTTTATGCTCTTGTCCTCTGTGCTTTAATATATACCATATTTGGTTATACACCAAACACTTCGGATGTTCTACAATTTTCAAACAACGTCTGACATTCGTCAATTGTATTGTATTTTATTGTGTAAAAGCTTCTTTTTGTTCAGTTGTGTTACAGCCTTTAGATACGTAACAGCAGGCTAGATTTCCATATTTCATGCTCCACCCAGGCTAACAGTATAAAGCTAAACAATCAGTTTCTCTCTAAAATGCTGATGGTGCTCAGTGCCGTGAATAACTTTAGCAACACTCAGTCTGCAAGCAAGAGATAGACACTGGAGGGAATTCTCTGCTTCATTTTCTGTTTTATTTGGCACTGAATAATCCACTGTCTAAACACTCAAATGCAAACATCACTGCTGCAAAGCTGCTCACCCTTTGGGAAATAGCTCACCAGTTAAATAAATAAAGAAATAAAAAAAACAAAACCAAACAAAAAGTCTTTTGTGGCTTTGGGACATTCAGGTGTGGTGTTGCGATTGGGCGATTTACTCCCGGCCTCTTCATCACGGACAAATGTAAGAAGATTAATCGATCTCAGGTGGTCTTCATTCAGTGGCTGAACCATCTTGGCTCTGTGTGCCCCCCAGCAAACACTCAATCAACTCTTTGTTTACCATAAATATTCTGGATCTATGCTGTAAGAAGGGAAATAAATTTGCGGCGCTTTTAAAGCGTGACATCTATGACATTTTCTTGTTTCCGTTTTTGACTTATTACTGACCCAGAGCCAGTCCATTTGGCACTTCATGTGTTGTTGATTAATAAACAATTCCTCTAAAGAGCCCATATTTTTAATGTTTTATCAAGTGAGTACGACACATTCTCTCTCCCCTTCTCCTTTTCTTCCTGCCTCTTGATCCTCTGCCCTCTCTCTCTCAGGTAGAAGATGTCAACGATAATGCTCCCCTCACCTCGGACCCTATCTACCACCCAGTCGTCATGGAGAACTCTCCCAAGGATGTGTCAATCATCCGTATCCAGGCGCAGGACCCAGACCTCACCGCCACTCCCAGCCGTCTGAGTTACCGCATCACTGCCGGCAACCCGCAGAATTTCTTCTCTATCAACCCAAAAACAGGTGGAGACTCACAAACAGACTTAAAGTGTGGTAACGCAATTGTAAAGTAAATTACACTAATGGCAGGATTTGTAATATATCCCTAAAAGGACACACACAAAAAAATCCCACCAGTCTCTTTTGTTTATGTTTACACGCCTTTGAAATTAGATTTTTCTTTCATCATGCACCTCCTACCCCATGTTCACTTCCATATATAGCTTTTTGGTTCCCACACAACAAGTTTGAAAGACTTTTGTGCCCACACAGTCAAACATCTAGGACACCGATGAGCCACCCAGACAATTTTCAACTCACTTTTGAACGAGCTTTGCTTCCAGTCTTCTTCAGAGGGAAAGCTCATTGTAAGTGTAATTGGGGTAATTAGTGTAGTTAGTTTTTAATTAAGGCAGCGTGGGTGAATGTACAGAAATTCACAGACAAAGCAATTTTCTTTCTCATTATTTTTGTTCCCTGTATGAGGGACGGAGTTCCAATTTATTTTCAATGCGTTCTGTGTTATATAGTAAGGCAGATAAAAACATGCTTTTCTGTGATCGTTCTAAAAACTCCAAAGGGAAAAGCTGAAGTTGGCAAAACTATCAGGAGTATTTGCTTGGATTTTGATCCACTGTGTGATCGAGTCTGAATTTCATTACCTCTTCTGAGCCTTCAGGACAAAAATGTTCAATAAGAAATGGTTGTGAATATATAAAAGTATAAACTTGCTCTCCATTTCTGCTCTTATCAATTGTGCTTTAATATGCACACGCAAAAATGGATGAAGTCTATGTGGATGGCAAAACATTTTTACATTTTTGTCTGGTTTAGTTGGATTGTATAGATGATATGAGAAACCGTAAGTGTTTTTTTTAAAGAGTACTCCGCTGATTTTGCATCACATTCCCACAGTATAAAATTGTTTCGGCAGTTCTGACGGTTTAAAGTAGAGACATATTTTACTCCATGCACTCCACTTCTTTGTCAAAACATAGTGTCCACATTACCCACAATACAACTGGACCCCTGCCAGGTTGATTCAGTAGATTTAAGTTTTTCCTCACACAGTAGGAATCCCCGAGACCTGTAAAACAGACTTTAATGTGCATAAATTTCAGACACGTTGGTGCTTTATGTTCTAATGTTACACACAGTTCTTTGCTCTTAATGCCCAGTTATTCACATTAGTCTTCTTTTTCAAACACTTTTTGTATAATAGTGTTGAAATCATTTGTTCATATTTGTTTTTTCCTCAAACTGTTGGTAGAATCAGAAATCACACATTTGTGATTTTATGTACTCGTAAGGTCCTTTATTGACATTTGCACACATGCAGACTCACAAAAGATAATTTACAACTGCTGTCTGTGAGCCGAATGTCACGTCACAGCATTATGCCCGAATATAATTTCCAAAGCCTTTAGACCTTGTGTAGAAAGCAAGAAATTTGAATCGTTATCATTCTATTTGCACGGAAACACAAAGATTTTTTAAGCATGGCTGCCGAGTTTGAAGTCTATGGAGCAGACTTGGCTAGAAGCTTAAGGCTTAATCATGAAAGAATCATTGAAGAGCAGAAATGTTTTATTCAAATCCTGGCAAAAATGAGAAACGGAAGCCTGCTCTTTCTCTGCTTTACATAACAAGTGTTTCAGTACACAATAGAATGTTTCAAAAAAAAAAAAAAAGAAAAAGACTTTTACAAGGACCTGCATTCTGATCAAACACTGATCAAGAAATGTCAGTGTTTGATCAAAAACAAGTGACCTATATGTAGCGTGGCAGTTATCAGCCTGAACTCCCAAGAGGTCTGCTGCTGCATGTTCTTCAGGTTTGAAGTGGGAATTTCCATTTCTCTTTCTCCTCTCTATGGAGGCATGGATATGCTCTGGTTCATTTCAGTATCATAGATATATGATATTGACCACATTCAGGGAGACTAATTGGACTGAAGCAGGGTGAAAAGGCTAATATTGATTGCAAAAGGCAGTGACTGCTACTCACAAACTAACATGTAAACTTGTTAAACTTCCTTTTGACCTTTTAATGGTAAAATATGATTCATGTTATGTCTCCCTTAATTCTTATAGTCAGTTACTGTGCTGTGTTAATACATCTATGTCATTACAAGTTTACATTGTGTTTATATGCATGTTAGAGAGCGAGGGAGAGTTTGTGTGATAAATGAATCCATTTATTGATTGGTTATAGCGGTGCGCTGGAGAGCGCAGTTCTGTTGAGTTGATAAAGATGTGGCGGCTCTGTGTGTGTGTTCACATGTTATGATGTCTCTATGTGAGCCATAAAACACAACGGCTGTATAAAAACGAGATGCGTGTGAGAGGGAGTCACGGGGGAGAGTTTTAGCCATCTGAGTCCCGCTGTCTGTCTCCACATTATTTTGTGATTTGTTGCTCGCTATTTCTACTGATAGCTATCATGTTCACACTGGGACAAATAAACTTTAACTGCTATATTTTGCATTGGATTTTTAATATTCTTTTTAGTCTTTAATTCTAAAGGGCAACACCTCAGGTAATGTTCTAACAACATTGAATCCTGATAAATAACATCTAAGTACGTGTATTTTTTGTTTGTATTCTGCAAATTAGAAAGACACAGTCACAAACTGTGAATTTGAATGCATCTTTTCACACTAGGATAACTGCCAACCTGTGTTTTGGTAATGAGAAATGCATGATTGAGAGATGCATTCACGAATCCCTGGTCACTGTTTACCTAGTAAACAACTTGCATGTGCCAGTGTGATTTCATTGGATTGATGAAAAAACAAAACGCAGCTGATTGATTCGCTCGCCAAGCAGCTGTCAGCAACACTGTGACCTGAACTATTAGCAGCGCGTCGAATTGCTTTTTTTCTTTTTTGTCACAACAGGGTACAGAGTAATGCATTTTTCAGGTTTACTCTGGAACTGTCAGTGTGATGGGTGCAAAAAAAAAAAAAGTTGTGCAACAATTCCCAAAATGTTTTAAAGTCAAACTTTGAATGAGAATGTAAATGTTCTGCGACGGCTTGCAGTGCTGTGGCTGTGTGAGTGAATACCTGCCCTCTTAGGGGGAGAGGTGACTACACAATAGACAGGGTGTTGAGGTTTTCTCTTTTTCTTAGGCACAGGTGCAGACACAGAAGATTCAGGGACTGGCTTAACAATTTATTAGTTCAAAGTAGTTCAAAAAATAGTTGTTGTGCGGTCGCGGCAGTGGTCAGACGGAGAACTGGCTGATCGAGTACGCAGGTGAGGCTCAATAGAAGCCGCCTTTCCAAGAGTCTGGAGACGGAGGAGGGAAATCACCACGGTTAAATACAGAATATTGAAACTCGTCTGTTTGTTCAGAGAACTAGGACAGCCAAACTTCAGAAAGAGGTTGGTGTGGTTACCACGCATAGCGAAACAATGCAACTGTCCGCAAGGGCGGAGCTACAGAGCATAACAAGAAGAGGAGGGTGAGGGGCCAGGGAGCTTCTTTTATTACCAGAAGTTACAAACCCCAGCATCAAGTTAAACCTCAAATTCTGATTTTAGATCATTTGTCATTTTGTGCTGAATGTGATATATTGTATATATAATTAAGTTAGTATAACTCAGACAACTCTAACTTTCAAGTTTATCTACTTAAATTACATTATATAAACACAATATTATTAGTTGATAAAATCTTTCCAAATCTTAAAATCTTCTGTTGGGCTCAGAACTCAACACTTGTGCAGTAAGTTGCTTCGAAATTTTGAGTTTTCTCCACTTTTTCATTTTTACATTGGAGTACATGCATTTTGTTTGTAGGTTGTTTTTTTCATGCCTTTTTTTTAATGTCCAATTGAATAATACTGCCCAACTGTTGACATACTGCAAGATCTTTATCAGAGTTGTTACTCGTGCCACGTCCTGCCTCTTTCCTACAGCTTGTGACCACCGCTCTAGATTCACTCCTAATTTGCTTAATTGAAGTTAGCCTCCACAGCAAGCTCAAGGTGACACTCTGATATGCGTAAGTGCAAGAGTGAGTGTGCCATTAGTCTGTCCACTGAGTGTTGACAACACATTATTTCAACATCCAAAATAATCCTATTTCACTGTAATGCCTCTACACTGAAACAAACACATTATCCCCTTTCAAGCACAGTCAGTGTAATCATTGCGCTACTGAAGCCATGTCAGTGTATATGTATGTCGATATTTGTGCATGACCCTGTGTGAGTATGCGTATCTTTAGCAGATGCGTGTAGCTACTCTGCAATTACTCTTACAAACATGTGGATTTTGAAAGAAATTAACAATATGGAAATAATAGCAAGCAGATGTATTGTTTTTGTTAAGAAAAACAAAAAGATCAATCGTATATCATTTTTTCAGTGCGTTCGTTTTCTGTGCATTTGTATTTGTGTGTAAAATAGTTCCAGGCTGTGGAAAATGTCCATTTCACATGTTTGGGGGCTCCAATGTGATGATTATTGATAAACAAGAAATATGATAAATAACATTTAGTTCCTCAGAAAAATTATATTTCACATATTTTAAAATTGTCATAAAGGTTGAATCCATTAATAGATATTTCACACATTTCTTCTTACCTTATAGGGTTAAGGTAAAATGCCTTAAAATCTGGAGGACTTCATGATTTGCAAGCTCATAATTTCAACCTAAATATTATTTACTGATCAACACAAACTATGTCAAGAAATATTTATACCAAAAAGATATAAATAAATATTTCAAATAAGTACAGAAAGATAACACTTAAGGTGTCAGAGCCTTTCTAATGCTTCCAAACTTTTCTTAACCCTTTGTGTTTCTATCACTAATATACATGAAGACGTTGGTACTAGGGGTCCCTCCTGTGCCAGTGGAGTCATCTAATTGAAGTGAATGAGGAGACTGTGGTGAGGCCTTCAGATACCTCCTTAATTTTCTCCTTTTTATAGACCTTGGTCGGTATTTACATATCAACCGTCTAAAAGTATAAAATTACTCCTATCTGATCTAAAACAAATGTTTTTGTGGCAAGATGTAAGATATTTCTCAACTTTCTTAACTCAGAGAATCAAGTCCAAAGGAGTTTGGCAATAACAACAAAAAACCTTTGTTTAAAGTGCTGCAGAAGTTTCAGTGTTTGGTTGAAGAGATGAAATGAAAACATTTCACATCTGTATTCATATTCTGTTATCAGCCACAACAATAAAACCACTGACAGTTCAAGTGAATAACATTGATCATCTCGCTACACTGCAGTGTTGTAGAGGAAAACCTTGAGTCCTGGCATTCATGTTGATGTCTTTTCGACCAATAAAACCCACCCAAAATTTGCTTCAGAAATAGTAAAACCTGCTGCCCTGTCAGACCTGCAAAAAACACTCAGAAACGGTATGACATGAGCAGAGGACTCAAAAGATCTGCTGCAAACACACTGGTGCTAGACACTACAAGTATACGTCTCAAAGGTCATATGTCTGTATCTTGACAGCTAAGAGCCAAATCGGACCCATGATGGGGCCTCCATGGATTGTAATTTTTCATGTATCTCACAGGATGCTCAATCAGCTTTGGATCTGGGGAATGTTGAGGCCATGTTGACACTTTAAGGTCTTAGTCAGTGTTCCTTGGGCAGTTCCTGAGCAGTGTTTGTAGTGTGACAGCACTCATTGTCCTGCAGGGGGGACCAGTGGTGTTAGGATGTGCAGGTGCTATGGGGGCTGTGCTTGTTCTGCAAGGGTGTTTGGGGATGAAGGTTTCTTTTAAGTAGTATCTACAGTAAATGAATGCCTGGACCAACAGTTTCCAAGCAGAAGACTGCACCGCAGTAATAGGACCACTGTTATGCGCCTCACCTGTCAGTAGTTTTAATGTTCTGGCCGATTTGTAGACCTCACATTGAAAGAAAGATCATAATTCAAAGCTTCCTACATTTCATTAGCTTTCAAGTCCTACTTGGCTCAAAACTGTACTTGACTCTTTTTTTTTTTCTTCAGAAGGTCAGCATCAGCATGCCAGTGTGTAGTTAGACCCTGCTGTTAAACCAACACTGGCACACAGCAGTCCTGCTGGATTAAAGACAGGGCTTGAGGACTCACCTCTCAGTTGGAGCAACCTGGTCTCGGTGGAATGTTAATTTTAGGGATAAATGAGATCTGATGCAGTCTAACTGGTAAATGGAATTCCATTTCTTGTATATCGCCTTTTAATTCCCATAACTCCCCAAAGCCGTTTACAACATTGTGACATTCACCTGTTCACACACATTCCCACATGTGTGGGAAGTATAGTGCTATCTTAGTTGGGATTTGAGGGTTCACTGTGTTGCCGGGGACACTTTGAGATGCTGTCTGCAGGGGTCAGGAATGAACCCGCTCTACCCCCTGAGCATCAGCTGAACTAAACCTCCAAAGTAGTCTACAAAATAATGTTTTATCTTTTGAACCATTACTTTTAAGTAAGGTAATACCTTAATTGAGTTGCAAAGTTTTAACTCAAGGAAAGGTGAAAAAAGTTGCACATTTACCCCATTAAGGTCTGATGTAAGAACTGGAGGTTCAGCTGCAGGATTGAGTAGAGGGTGTGGGATTGTTCTCATAGCCTGGGAGTAGATGCAGATTCTACTGCTTTAACCAATACAATAATGCAAACTGGTTATCAGGGCTCAGGTAGATGGGTATCTGAGGTTGAAATAGCACACAGCATTGCCAGTGGTGCTTAGTGCATATGCGTATATAATGCAAAGCTGTTAAGCTTCCTTCTGAGGATGTCTTAGAGGGTGTGATGACCAGTGGAAAAAATTACAGTTGGAGACCTGGTCCAGTACAGTTTTTGTTTTGTGAGCTGCTGAGAGGACATGTTAAGGTAATTTCTCTGAGGAGGCACCCAGAAGCCCTACAAGACTTTTGGGATTACCTCCATCAATTCTTCCAGTGAGCTGAGCAGTTTGGATCTAGGGGTTGTCTGCAGGTGGTCTGTCAGTTTATACCTTAGTCCTGAGACAAATTCATAGACTTTGGCTGCTAATAACAAGAATGGACACTGGAGATTTAAGCAACTTTCTGGCTTCAAACTAATATTTGTCATTTTCATAATTTTCCAACATCATCATGAGAAGAGGCTCGGTGCCCTAATTATTGAAGTCCTCCAATTCAAAATCCAAGAGCTGCACTCTTTGTGTAATCTGTCTTTGCTTTGCTCTACCAGCAGCTCTGTAATATCTTTGACAGTCACCTCAGATAAGATCCTCTTTTCCAAATGAGCTTCAAAAGCTCACTCAGCAATGCAATCTTGGACTTGTAAGGACTGATGTACCAGCAGAGCTGCAGACACTTTGAATATATAGATGTGTTGAATGACACCTTGATTGTTCTGTAAACAACTCTGCTTCCATCAAAGAACTCCATGAATCTTGTTTTGCACTATATCTAAATACGGAGCAAGATTACCTGTGAAATTGACAGTGAAAATGTGTTTTTCTTTTGGATTTCCATACAAATCTACTTAATGGACTACATTTAGAGCAAGACCAAGTACCTCATCAAACATGGTCACAAAAGATATCGCAGTTATTACTAATTACACTGGGATCAATGTTCTGGACAACAAGACTTGGCTTGTTTAACTTATTATCAATAACTGATAATATTGTGTTTTGAGAATATGAAAAAGCATAACCCTGACTATTATATGGTCATAATGTGTCGGTCTATGTAGTGAAGAGATACTTCGGGAGGTTGTGTAATCTAAAGTTGCTTCTCTTATGAATTTTAGGTCTAATTACAACAACCACGAGGAAACTGGACAGAGAGCAACAAGCCGAGCACTTCTTGGAGGTACAGAATAACCTGAACATTGTTAGTGTGTTTAAATGATTGTTTATCTGACCATGCCACATCCCACTATTAACAGATACAGGTTAGGGAACATCCCTGGCAGGTCCTTAAGGCTCCATAAACTATGAAGAATAGTTGCAGTTTTGGACCCCAGTTTTAGGATTCTTGAATTGTAATCATTCATCATTGGTTATCTTCTCTACTCCGAACGGGAACAGGGAAAAGAGGAGCGTGTCTGCCCGGCATTTGATAAGTGCAGACACTGGGCAAAGAGATAGCTCAGTGATTTCCATTTTTGCTGCTTCTTCTGCTCTGCATGCAGATGAACCTAATAAACAGAGATTCTCGACTTTAAAGACATGAGCAGATTTCACTTTCCCTAGACTTTTCTTACAACTTAAACACTTACGGTTAAGTGCGGCTGAATCTACAAGCATTTTTCCCTTCAACAAAACGGAATGAACCCACAGTTGACCCGCAGAATTGCAGCTTTGTTTCTGTGCTGCCGGTTGACTTGTGCAGGCTCAATAACTCTTGGTATAACTTTGTCCGGCTCCATTGCTTGATAAAACCCAGTATATGACTCAAAATGAAAGGAGCAAAAGTCGTAAAAAGAAGCTTGTATCTAACAGCATCGTACACAGTTACACCTAGAAGGAGTTTAAAATTGGGGTCACAGAAATCTTTGTCGCCGCATCGTCCTGTCCTGTCCCAAGGTTTTTAATAGGAATGCCAATCCATACATGCCACCGACTGCTCCCCCTGACATGCACGCTCCCCGTCTGTGATTAATAGTCTAGTGAGCAGTAATGCTGGCAGCCATGGTATTCAGCCTTATCTGATCCAATTGATCAGTGATCAGACCTCTGCCTTTGCCTCCAGGGGACCAATAATACAAACACATTTCCTGTTAGCTCAGACCCATGTGGCACACGTCAGCAGTTGCACAGGGGGAGCCCAGATTTGAGACTTAAGACAAAGCATGTTTGAGATACAATGACAGATCTTTCTAATTACTTGAGACGTACACTTGTGTGCTATCCTCAGGTTACAGTTATCGACGGCCCAGTGACCACACGGCAGTCTACTGTGTGGGTCATAGTTCACATCGAGGACGAGAATGACAACCCACCCACCTTCCCAGAGGTCACCTACCGCATCAGGTTGCCCGAACGAGACCGCAACAAGCGTGGTGAACCGGTCTACCGTGTTTTCGCTTATGACCGGGATCTTGGAGCCAATGGCAACATCACCTACAGCATTGTTGACGGTAACGAGGAGGAGAAGTTCAGTATTGATCCTAGGACTGCAATGGTGTCGTCAAAGAAGATGGTGACAGCAGGGAGTTATGATGTCCTCACTGTGAGTTTCACCGGGGTTTTATTTACCGTCATTTTTAGCCGCTGTTTGATCTAAATGTTTGAGATTCAAGATAAAATACAGCTCTCATTGGCGACTTGGCAAGCATGACAATAAATTGAGAATCTGAATTACAGATGGTCTCACTAGCGATAATTTTTCGACCCTTTACAGGAAATTTCTTTGTCACGGCAGCTATTTTTATAGTCAGACAAACACCACAACTATATTACACCCAACACTGAATGTGCACATTCATACACGATGACAGTAGGCACAAGAACTAGAAATAGGTTACTGAAAATGCTAAAACTGTACGTCAACGGTATGGTAGGTAATAAAAAAGGTATAAAATAAATGTGAAAATATTTTAAACTATCGATGTGTAACATGCAAAGAGTGATCAGATCATAAGATCATAGGCCACTCCTTCCATGCAGGGGCAAAGATAAAGTCTCATATCAGGCTTTGATTTCATGCTCTAATGTTGAAAAAAACACGTTATTTTGTTTATCATATGTTCCATTTTTGCAGCATCGTAGTCACCCTCTCCCTGAGAAACTTTGATTTAGCTGTTATGCTGTGTCACCACTGTAACTTCTTAATGATAAACCTTTTACATTTTCAATCAACTATGACAGGCAGCGATGTGGGCACTTAAAGCTAGTTATTGATAAGATACAGACATAAATGTGAGCATATTTAAAAACTCTTTCAGGCAGTTCAGGAGCAGTGTTTTCTAGAGACGTGAATAACTGTCTTTAGCCTGGTTTTTGGGTTTTGATCCTTGCACGTATTTGAAATGCACAAAAAAGAGGTAAGACATTAAAAGAAAGGTAAAAATCACAAACGTTTGTCCTCTTAATAGAAGCAAATGCAGGTACATTGTTCATTTTTCACAGAAGCCCTTGAACTGTATCATGCCAAGATGAGTAGAGGGTCACAGGTGAAGTTGACATATGTACAGTACTGTGGACCCTGTCACATATGCGCAGCAGACATTTATTGTTTTATTTGTGTGATGCACTGATAAATTCATCATGCCCCATGTGCCCTTGGAGTTTGTTGTGCACATGTGCTCAGCTTCAGTTGACGGGAGCAAATAGTTCAATTTCGCAAGCAGCTTTCTCCAGTGACAAAAAAAGCACCAATTTTTAGGGCAATGATATTCCCTTTTCAAGCATATAATGCTTTAAATAAGGTATCTGGTTCAAAGCTATTGGCCTTCAGTTAGCCACCTATTAGATGCTCATTTTTTACAATTATAGGTTCTTATAGGTCCCTCTAAATAATAATGGATTTATGTTGATTAAAGATCCCATTTGTGGTGTGTGAAAAGCAGAGTAAGACATTTGAGGCCAGGCTAGGACAGACATCCCATTAAAAACTGTAATTGCTCAAATCAATTTTACTGGTTAGTACAAGTCTGATTTATGGATGGGATGATAATGTTGAGTGTATGTGTGAGTAAATGCAGCTGTCGTGTCAGTGTAGAGGAGGTGAGTATACATTTCAAGCATGTAGTTTTCCTGTGTGCAGTGGAGAGGCCAGAATTCTAATACTTTCTAATGCTTTCTTGCCCTGAATATATATATCCACAACAGAACAAGTCTGGAGGTCAATCCAGTCACACTAAATCTAGTTACTTTCCTTTGTGGTTTGTCATTCTTTTAGCATTTTACCTAAATTCTCAAATGAATTTAGTCACTGGCTCTTGGATAAGTCAGCTGAATGGGTGATTTCTCAATACTGTTTCTTCTCCTAGATAAAAGCAGAGGACAGCGGGGATCCCCCATTGTGGTCGACTGTCAAACTCCACGTAGAGTGGATTCGGAAACCTGTTCCTTCACCTCTGCCCCTGTTGTTCACCCAGAGACACTACAATTTCTCTGTGCCAGAGACAGCTGCTGTAGCTCAGCCAGTGGGAGTTGTCGCCATCAGCCAGTCAACCACACCTGTCTGGTTCAATATCATTGGTAAGACCGTTTATGTACATACGAAGCTAACATGCAAGAAAACAAACTATATTCAGAATTTTGCTTGTACAGTTAATACAAAGGCATTTATTCTGAATTTCTTGAAACTATTAAAAGTAGCCAGTTGATTAAATAATTGTTGTTATCTGTCATATTCATATGGTAACTCGTAATTATCATCCACATGCTCCAAAAGAGTAGAGGGCAGCGTTTTGCCCCTTCCCAACGTTCATCTCATATTAATGTCAAGTCTTGTGAATAAAGACAACTTCTAAGTAAGAATATGCAAAATTTGACCAAAATGCTCCAGCTCCAGAAAATGGTCAAAACAACACCAGCGTATCATTTTGCATGTGGTGTCTGGCTGTAATTTACATTGCAGCTTGCTTACCTCAGTTTTAGTAATAAAAAAATCCACCTCAAACCATTATGTTAATGTTTTACTAAATGTTACAGTTTATTGCCATTACTTGCGAATATGATTGATTTAGATAAATAGCTAAATTTAGATGTTATTTACCAGTCTAGAAGAAAGGTTCAGCAAACAGGATTTACTAACGTTTCACTTCTTCTTGTGTTGCTCCTTGTCTTTGCTCACAAAACTGGTTTCATTCCTGGAGCAAATGTTCGGGATGGTGATAAATGTCATTTAGTGACAGTTTCTCAGTTTCTCGGACAACTGGGGTCTGTAACTTGTGCATGATTGAAGGGCCCATTTGCCTCTTAGAAAAGCTCTTCTTTTCTTCCCTTCATGTTCCTTACTCTAGGCACGCATATTACAAAAACAAAAAGACACAGCTAATTGGTTAGCATGTTAATTCCAGTGGCTATTTCCACAATAAAGCACATAGACATTTTAGTCATAGGATCACAATAGTTACTTCCTTCCATTAGGTGGATAAGGTTAGTTCATTTTTTTGACATTTTAAATTGAAATATTGACTGAAACTGACAAATTGCCCCTTTAAAGCTGGCAATGTTTTGATTGATATATTAAAAAAAGAAAACTTGGTTTCATTCCAAAAGCCATCAGTTTTGAGAGTACTTTGCTAGTGTAAGAGATTAAATTGCTCCATTAAGACATTTCGAAATTAATTGACCTGATATACCTGCATGGTGGAGTCATGAATGCGCGTCAGAGATGAGCTATTACACAGCTAACACACTGGAACCATTTCACACTATGAAATGTAAAAAAATTGCAAATGTTACATTTCTTGCCCCAGGCTTGAGACTTTTACAATGTTTTTTTTCTCTAACTAAGACATAATACAGTTTTGATTACATCTTCATTGGTGGAAATGACTCTGTAGTGAGTATTTCAAAACTATCAGAATTGACTTAAAAATCAAATGACACATTCTTGTCATTCTTGACACATTGTCAATCGTGCGTTTTCTGCATAAACCATGCCATTTTTTATGGTTTATGCTTGTATTATTTAACTTCTACTCTGGCTCTTGTGGAAACAGCGAATCTTACTGTGGCGCATAATGTGTCTGTACCCGTCTGCCTGTTTAAAACTGAAGAGCTCTTTCTTGGCCCCTAATTCAATTCTTTGAAAGGATAATCAGTAAAAAGCTTATTGATTGCTTCTCAACAGTTGTGATGACAGCCCCCTTACTCGTATATTAATATAAATAGGATTTGATTGCCCGTTCATTATTCCTTTTTTCAGTCACACTTGCATCTGAGATGCAGAGATTAAAATCAGACGAGTAATTGTGCAGGAAAAGCTTATTAATATTACACTCATTTTTTCTCTCAGAAAGTGAAAACATGACCATTATCTTTTCTTCCAAACTTAAAAAACTGCATTCACATCTAATTAATGAATCACATTCGCCTCACTAAGATCAAGTACTCTGATGGAAACTCCTCACACAGAATAACACACATAATTGTGAAAAATGTCAAGAGGCCGAGAGGAGGTTCGGCTGTACAATGCAGAACTTGGATTAAAAGATTATTCCTAAATTTTAACAATCTGTTCTGTCTTTTTCTCTCTCTCACTGTTAAGGTGGAAGACTCGCCAGAGAGATGTTCTACATTCCTCAGAATGCGTGTGGAAGGAACTGCTCCCTTGACACAGGTGTGGTCAAAGCTCATTTTGCCACGCGGCTTCCTCAGATTCCCCAAGACTATAGAAATTCAGAATTGTAGTGTAGAGGAGCAGAGCCGTGTTTAACGTAGGACATTGATTGATCTGAACTAGAAAAAGAATTCAAGAACACAAACAGCACAATAGTTTTTTTCATGAATCTCTGCTCAGACAGGACAGGTTTACATATTTTAGTTCAGCCACTGCAATGCTAATTTGGAGAATAGCTGAAAATAGTAGTTGAAAATAATTTGGGAATAAAGTCTCTGAGGGAGATCAATTTCAGTGTATCTTTTGGGTTGATGTATGTCCAAAAAATATTTTTTGACCTTGACCTTCGACTTTGAAAGCCCCAAAGTTAATCATTTGTAGCCAATGCAGTTGGACCTCTGTATGTCCTTTCAGTGGCCTCGACCTTTTGGCCATCAAAATCTAATAAGATGACAAAGATACACCTTTGATCAAAATTTCAACAAAATCTGTTAATAACTTTTTGAGTTATCCTGTTGACAAACAAACAAACAAATGAACAAATAATCTAACAAATACCAGCAAAAACAGCCGCAGGCAGAGGTAACAATACAGGCACCCACTCAACAGAATGACTCTATAGCAACACTACTAATGTTGTGGAAGTTCCCTAAATAAAATGAAGTCTCTGAGTGCTGCCTTGCATCAGGGACAATATGACATGTGGAACCTCCCATAATCGTAGATCATAGCTCCCTTTGAACCAAGCGTAGCTGTGGTATCATGTCTCTTCTAATGCAAACGTGGTGGCTTTTAATATTAATGCATGGGATTAATAAGGTAAAGCACACCTCCATGGAGGTAATAAGAATGCTTGATTTATGGGCTGTGCTCTGTGAAGGTCAGTCTAACCTGCATCCTGCCTAACCACTTTCATGAGACACAAATACAAACCTTAACATGGATATGATACATAATTATGAAAAAGAAATATGATATATGAAGTAATTACTGAATTGCCAGCTACAGCTGATCCAGAGCTCCATACCATTAAGCTCTGAGTTATTATACATGATTGTTTCTTACAGTGTGTTTTGACAGTGATTAACAATGCTATCTTGTAATACGTAAGTGATTAATTACAAGAGAACTTAAATTATTGGAATTTTTTTATAAACAAAGTCATCATTCAGCGATGGCAGTCAAGTATTTCCAGATGTACCCTGCTCATCTTTAATAATTTACACATTAATTTCATCTCGAAACGAAACATACACATTTTCCTCTCATCTGTGGTTCAGTTTATCCATCCAGATTGTTTCAGTGTGACTTGTTAATTTTTTGACATATTGATTAAGAAGTCTGCCTTCCCTTGATTATTATGGAACCAGAAGGCTCTGTTTATGATGCTCTGAGTGCCAAAATAGCACATTGTCTCTTTCCATAAAATCATGATGTGGTTATTCAAATTAAACCACAGACCGTGCTTCCTGTGGGTTCGTGTCGAAAATTCATTCTTTCTGCATCACCGTCCAGACGGACGCACACATCTCCTCTTGGATGAGAGATTGGCTAATTAAGCTAACTTTTCTAGCTAACGTTACAGCTCAGCGAAGGAGAATATTAATGTTTACATCCGGCCCCATGCAGACCAGTCACAACTCTTGTAGAAATGTATTTTTATAGAGGTCATATGGACATTGGCCATAAGAACAATTTTGATATTGGTTATTATTATTATACATCCCAAATTTCTGATTTAAAGGTTAAATGTCCCTTTGAATTGTTCAGATTTTGAGTGCTGTGTGTTTCTAAAATATAGTCACAACCAGAAACACAGAAACATGATCAAACCCTCAAGAGACCCCTTTAATAGAGAGGAAACAAAAGGCACTTGTTTTCATTGAGAGACTAAAGACCGTGATTTCTCTTGATGCAGTGTGATTCTAGTGTGATATTGACAAAGCACTCCTCCAGGCTGAGAAATAAAAAGTGAATCCCTGTGGTTTGGCCCACCAAACCACAGAGTTTATAAAAAAAAAGACTGCCCAATCAGTATTCACATGCTGGGGAGAGCTCAAGCTCCCGTATATCTCGAGAGAGAGAGAGAGAGAGGCTGGAATGAGACGAAGGATGGTACTGAATACCGAACACGTATCAATCCTCTGCCTCACTCTAATCAAACATTAAGCTTCTAAACTGTACACTCTCCGTCTGTGGAAAAGACCTGGCTGCAGGTTTTTGATCTCTGAGATGGGTTGTGTTTTGCAGTGATAAGACACATGTTTGTGTGGCTGTTAAAAGCTCTCAAGCTGCCAAGTGGGCTCGGCGCTACATTGCGTTTCAGTTCATTTTATTTCACAGACCCTCCAGCTCTCGATGTGGGCACCTGGCCAAAACAATTACACAGTAATAACTTAGAGCACCTGAGTTTAGCACGCCAAGTGAATGCTAATTACCTGAAAATGACTCTGTGTGTGTGTGTGTGTTATTCCAGGAAGCTTCGACATGCAGTTTGACCTTCAAGTAGGGGTGGGGACTCTAGTTGTGGCCAAGCCCCTGGATGCAGAGGTGCAGTCCGTGTACAATATGACCGTGCAGGTGACGGATGGAACCAACTTTGCCTCGGCACAGGTACACACACTTTTGATTTGTTATGCGCTGACACTCTCGCTCTCTGTATCAAATAAAATTATTGTTCCCTCTTGGTGCGGGAGCTGTGTACTCGCAGTATTCCTCCTCGCTACGCTCCTTTATTCCCCTGAAATGATGTTTCTGACTATGAAATGTGCTTTTTTGTTGGACTGTCTTTGACGTGCTCCTGCCGTCTTGGCTGGCCTACTAAGTCTGCCTTGTAATGAAAATCCTGGATATCAGTGGATTAAGAGGATTAGTTTGGGCAAATAAAGGTCAAGTGTTTGTATAAATACAAAAATTGCCAATAACCCTCTTGCAAAACACCCTGTCAGGCTGGGAAATTATACCCAAACCAATCCGTTTAGATTTAGCAAATGCAGTCCCCCTTGTAAATGAAAAATTCAAATGGCAACACCATCCTGCTGTTTCAAATGTGACTCCTTTCCAACTCCGCCACTTTCTCACTCAAGGTTTTCATCCGGATACAAGACACCAACGACAACCCTCCAGCCTTCTCACAGCCGGCCTACGATGTCAGCATTTCGGAGGACGTTCCCCTTGACATGGAGCTGCTGCAGGTGCGAGCGTCAGACATGGACGATCGCGCTCGTTTGAGCTTCTCCATCTACGGCAGCGTGGACCCGGCCAGCATGAGACTGTTCAGGATAAACCCCGGCACGGGTGTCGTCTACACCGCGGACCGGTTGGACTACGAGGCCAGGACGCAGCACATCCTCACTATCATGGTGAGGAGGAAGAAATGCCTGCGACCCTGAGTTTGTGTGTGTGTGCGTGTGTGTACCAATCAAGTTCTCCCCCTCTTGGCAGCTGTGTCTGCCTCGCTTAATTGTAGCTGATTTCTTCCATTAATCACCTCCTGCAAAGCTATTCATACTCATCTCTCATTTCACTCCAGGTCAAAGATCAGGAGTTTCCATTTAACCGAGACCTGGCTCGTATTCTCGTGGCGGTGGAGGACTCCAATGATAACATACCCTACTTCACCAGCACTGTATATGATGCTGTGGCCTATGAGTCTTCTCCCGTAGGCACCTCTGTAGCACAAGTGACAGCCCTAGACAAAGACAATGGGATTAACGGGCAGCTCACTTACACTATGGAAGCAGGTGTGATGTTATCTGCTTTTTTGTCTCTCTTTCTTAAGATTAAACTGCGACTGGCTTTTTATGCTTAATCCTTTTTACGGGTAAACTTGTCTGTAACCTTTCTGCTATTTTCAGGTAACACCGGCGGCGTGTTTGGCATTGATAGCGCCACAGGCCTTATCTTCATCGCCAAGGTGCTGGATCTGACCTCTGTGGGCTTTTACAGCCTCACTGTGCGCGTTACGGACAGTGGTTTCCCTCCGTTGATGGCCACGGCTTCGGTTCGCATCTCCTTGATACTCTCTGACTATTCCAACCCTAAATTCTCGCAGAAGGAGTATCAGGCTGAGGTAAAGAGAATTGGCTGAAATAATGTATGAATGTGGGAGGGCTGTGGGAGGGGAGGCATAAATGTAATAAAAACAGGGGAGGAGGTGGCAGGGAGGGCTGGACAAATACATTAAAGATAATTAAACAAAAGGCCACCTTCATAACGAGCTCATTTTGCCCTGGCGGCAGGCTCAGAGAAGGAAGCTCTAAAGCTTGTTTTTTTCCAAGTCATAAAAATGTAGATGATCTGATATATTACTATCGAAGCCGTTCCTTTAAAACTTTTTCACGCAGCCATTTCGGCAAGACAATAACCGGGTAAACACAGATGTTCCCTGTGATACTAATTAAGATTCAGTTCCATTCAGGTCAAACAGTCGACGTGCTGCTCCTCTGCATGTCACTGTTTCCAAATCCGGACGGATTCATGCTGACATTGTATTGAAAATTCATTTTAATTTCTTGCATAGTTGATTCTGTAATTTTTTTCAGTTAATCCAGTTGTGTTAAACAAAAGTCTAGCTCCTTATTTTTATGAATCTATTCAGTTCTGCTCATGTACTTCAGCCTTGTCTTTACCAGAGACCATAAAAGAGCGATTTAGTATTTCCACATGGTAAACACTTAGTGTTGCCGGCTATAAAGATGTGCTTTGATGTGCTCAGTCATGGTAAGATCACTTACACATGGAACACATGGAATATTTATTTTAAGGCAAAGTGAAAAATGCTGAATGGAGTCAAGCAACATTTGTAACTCAACATAATGTGAAGAAACAGATGTCTGTCGGTAATACTATGTTGTGATAATCAAGAAGAATGTCACACAGAAATATGTGTTGCAGTGAGCACAATATCCACAAAATATGGATAAAATAAATAAGTTCACCAGAATATTTTTTATAGTTTGGTTGAAGAACCAGAAGGATTTTTAATGATAAAGTCTCTAGCTTGATTACGTTCAGTCTTTTACGAATATGTGCTGATATTTCAAAATGAATTTACACTTTTCCCATTATATTCTTTTATACTATCCAATGAAAAAATAAGTTGGGTTAATGCTTGAATGCTCTGGCTAGCTGCTCTGTGATGGTAGGTAATGAGATATTGAATATCTTGTTTTTCTGGATTATTACTATCAATGCCTTTTAAGTTGCCGATTAGTCAGAAAGTGGTGGCATAATTTAAAGTGGCTAAAATGTAAACACCAGTGTCTTTGTATTTACAGATAATGGAAAACAGCACTGTTGGAACGCACGTGACCACTGTTATTGCACTCAGCCGCTCGGCGCTCTTCTATGATATCAGCAGAGGCAATGAGGACCACTGCTTCTTCATCAACCACCATACGGGTGTAATCAACACACGCAAACTACTTGACTTTGAGGTTCGCAAATAATCCTTGTCTTTCAAAGTTGTTGGCGTGTAAAATTAAAAAAAAAAAAAAAAAAAAAAGGCCCAGTGCTGACTTACTCAAATATGTTTGAATATACAGTTATATCAAGGAAATGCTTCATATTAACTGTTGGGTTTTTTTTTGGCAGCAAACCACATCCTACTTTCTGGTGGTGCATGCCCTGAGCATGGCCAGAGTGGAGGCGAGCACCACTGTTATCGTCCAGGTGGGAGATGTCAATGACTGCCCGCCTGTCTTCCTACAACTCAGGTATCTATGAAATTAGAGCGTCGGCGCC
>KV751332.1:7183572-7214069 GCA_001698575.1 Mola mola | reverse complement strand
GCAATCAGTGAGGCGGCTCCCGTCAACAGTGTGGTCCTGGGAGAGGACGGTAATCCTCTAGTGATCCAGGCGACCGACAGGGACCGCAATCAAAATGCCCTGTTAGTGTTCCAGATCCTCGACGAGACCGCTCGTATGTTTTTCAGCGTAGACTCTGGGACGGGATCAATTCGGTGGGTGTCGCGTGGAAACCAGACCTGCTGAGGGTGTCTGCTTTGCCTGCTTACAGATTTCATCATCTCTGAATATTTGTTTGATTTGTAGAACCATTGCCAGTCTGGACTATGAGACTTTCTCTGAGTTCGTCTTCAAGGTTCATGTTCGAGACAGTGGTCAGCCTCCTAGAAGTGCTGAGAGCCCGGCACAGGTGGTAATAACAGTAAGCAAACTGCCTCGGAATCACCATCCAGCACTTCATGAGCTATTCTTGGCTCACTTTGATTCTTATTATTTAACTGTGCCCTGTCATAGGTGATCAACATCAATGACTCGCCGCCACAGTTGTCACAGGACACTTACGAGACAGTGCTCCTCATTCCAACCTACATAGGAGTCGAGGTCCTCAGGGTCGAGGCATTTGACCCTGACATGACCTCTGACCTTGCCATGAACCCTAACAAGTCTGTCACCCCTCAGCTGGTTTACTCTCTGGTGGACAGCAGTGTGGAGTACTTCTCTGTGGAGCGCTCCACTGGAGTTATCACTGTCATCAATCCCAACCTCAGTAAAGAGTGTTATCTCTTTAATGTGAAGGTACGCCTCACTAGCTTGGTAAGCAGTTAGCTCAGGCTGTCATAAGAATAATAATTTGCACAGGGTCAGCTGTGTTGTTCATATAGATACTCAGCGTCTTGCAGAATAGTTCAGCTGCAGCGCTGTAGCTGATAGAAGGTCAACCGCCCAGTTAGATTGATGGTCATTAGGTTTCTATGCCCCAGGGTTGTTTGTTGTTTTCGTTAAGGATAGAAAAAGGGCAGCACATGCAAATTCCTACACATTAGAACTCTACCATTGCATCTTCTGCATTAGTGGGAGTCTGACAAATTAATGCATAGAATGTGTTCCTGCTCTGTGCCAAGGGCCCAACCAGACTTCTGTTTTGTTTGCTTTTGTTTGTTTCAAGGTGTGGGACGGTCGTTTCTCCAGCATGGCGTCAGTCTCTGTGCTTGTCCGGGAAGCTATGGACAGTGGCCTCCTCTTCACCCTTCCAGTGTACACTGCCTCCATCCCAGAGAATATACCCAATGTCACCATAATGACCACTGTGAACACGATTGGCCACCGCCTCAATGAGCCCCTGAAGTATACCTTGCTGAACGCTGGCGGCCGCTTCGCCATCCGGCCGACCTGTGGAGTGGTGCTCACCACTGGTGTGCCTTTTGACCGAGAGGAGAAAGACAGTTATGAGCTGGTGGTGGAGGTCAGCAGAGAGGATGAAATCCTGAGGGTGGCACGGGTGACCGTGCAAGTTCAGGTGGGTATGAGATCCGTCTTAAAGTGTGTCGGCAGGAGTTCCTTTCTTGTCTGATTATTTACAAGCGCTCAAATCATGTTTTCTTTACCTCAAGTTTAGTCTTTCATGAGTTTAGTTTGTGTTGCGCTTTAACTTTCAAAGTCTCCAGATCCCATGCAGAGGTTTTTGTTTGATGTGTTGTTATTTTGTTTGGTCTGATATTTTTTGGAAGGATAAAGCTCAAATAAACCTGCTGAAATTTGTCAGGATATTTACTGCACATTGGTTTCATTAAAATTGAACACACTGGGCCATAAAGGGGACAGCCACAGTGATGTGTTGTTTTTATTATTATTGTTGTGCACCAAGACCTGATTACCAACACTAACTCTGTTTTTTACTGTTAATAAATGTTAAGAACTGATTCTTCAAGCCCTGCAAAAGTTTTTTTCTGTTCTTTTTTTTTTTTTTTTTTTAATCCCATCGGAACTTGTTAAAATTATGGTTTTTTTCTTTCTCAGGTGGAGGATGTGAATGACAACACTCCACAGTTTGTGAACCTGCCTTACTACGCTGCAGTGCAGGTGGAAGCGGAACCAGGATCAGCTATTTTCAGGGTCTCAGCTGTTGACCAAGACTATGGTCTGAACAGAGATGTGACTTACAGCCTTAAGGAGCAGCACAGGAACTTTCAGGTGACATCCACAATTTCCTGCTCTTCGGTGGCTTCTTAATTAATTCCTTTGCTGCCTATGTTCCAGACGAGCTTTATGTTCCTTGCAGGTGAACGCTGTGACTGGAGAGCTCACGTTGAAAAGGGCCTTTGAGGCCGACTTATCTAATGCAGAGTACAAGCTGGTCGTTGTTGCCACCGACAGAGGCTTCCCCCCGCTGTCCAGGGAGGTGGAGCTTCCTGTTACTGTAGTAAATAAAGCCATGCCGGTGTTTGACAAGCCCTTCTATGGCATCACCGTCCGAGAGGATGTAGCCGTCTCCACGTCCGTCCTGGGAATAAATGCCACCAGTCCGGAAGGCCAGAGCGTCATCTTCACCATCACAGACGGAGACCCTTCCTTCCAGTTTGACATCGGCTTTGACACAGGGATCATCACTGTGATTTACCCGTTAGATTATGAGACCACGCAGTACTACCGGCTCACGGTGAAGGCTACAGACACGCTGACCGGAGCAAAGTCTGAGGTCGACATAGACATTGTTGTGCTGGACGTGAACGATAGCCCGCCTCTGTTCCAGAACACCTCATACTCCGCTGTGCTGCCGGAGAACTCCATGATTGGAAGCACAGTGTTACAGGTCTGTGCGCGAGTGAGCCCCGTGTTTACTCTCACTGAATGATTGCTTACACTTGTGAAAAGCACTATCGTGGGCAAACATTGGAGGCAAAATAATTTATTTATGAGATGATCGTGTGATATTTCTCTAGAAATTTCCCAGTGGAAGCCTTGACCTTTAATGAATAATAAACAGGTTCTGCTATCACACTGAGGTGTGGTTTGTACAAGCCAATGTCCAAAACATCAACGTGTGGGAGTCTTTGTTTCCTGGGACAGACAATTTGGGGTTAACTAGTTCTTAAAAATAACCTATTTGAATTTTAATTTCTTGAGTTCAACACAGATGAGCAGGATATTTAAGAAACAACTTTATTAACATTTTTTGTGCCTTGAAATACACCTGGGTTTGCTCAGTTGAACGCCATTTTTTTGTTTATGTTAAGATGACATGTTTGTTAAAAAGTTCCTCTCTTCCTACCTCCACCACATCCTCTACATCAGACTATTAAGGTTATTTCGGCTAAATGCTGTTAGTCTACTTTAATACTTTTTTCCTTTCTTTATGTTGCCTCGTGGTTACTGACAGTATAAATGATGCATGAAGCAGAATCTGATGTTACTCTGCTTTTAGGTGTTTGCCCAGGACCAAGACTCGGAAAAGAACTCCATTGTGAGCTACCAGATCCTCTCCGACATCTACAACAGCACAGACTACTTCCACATTGACAGCAGCAGCGGACTGGTGTTCATGGCGTGCCGACTTGACTACGAGCTCATCCAGCGCCACAACTTCATCATCAGAGCGACGGACAGTGGCGACCCCACCCTCAGCAGCGACGTCAGCGTCACCGTGAAGGTCACCGACACAAACGACAACCCGCCTAGTTTCAGTAAAATGCAGTACGAGGCCTATGTCAGCGAGCTGGCTCCCCAGGATCACTTTGTGACTTGCGTTCAAGCGTCGGACGCTGACATTTGTGATGCTCAAAGGTTGAGGTGAGGGACAGAAAAAAAAAGTTTGAAAGTTTACAGTTCACTTGTTTTGCTTGTAATCTTTCGTACATGATTGCCTTTTGAAAGCATTTGAGTTTGTTTAGATGTTTAAAGGCTGCCTCACTTTTTTGACCTCCATATGTTGGTTTTTTTTTTACATACTGTGACATACATCGTGACCAAAATATGCAGTCAGCATCATGGCTGAGGATTTCTTCTCCAAAATAGCCTCTAAAAAAAGGATTCAGACAGCCTGGATCTTCTCCGTAGAACTTAAAACTTAACTCCTGAATTTCCGCAGCTCGGCGTAGAGAGGATGAGAGGGATTGTCCATGATAACCTTCAGCTGTCCTCTCATCCTCCTCTCAGTCACTTACCTCCACACTGTCCAGCTCCATCCCCACCACGGAGCTGGCTTTCCTCACAAGCTTGTTCAGTTTGTTTGCACCACCGCTCTCGATGCCGCCTCCCCCACACGCAGCAGCAAAGAAGATGACACTGGCCACTACAGAGTGGTAGAACATCCGTAGCAGCCTGGTATCCACGTTGAAGGACCTGAGCCTCCTCAGGAAGATCAGTCTGCTCTGTCCTTTCCTGTAGAGGGCCTTGGTGTTGCTTGACCAGTCCAGTTTGTTATTTAGGTGCACCTCAAGGAACTTGTAGGTGTCCACCATCTCCAACCTCTCCCCGTTTATGACATACTGCAGCCTGTCTGTGAGGTAGTCTGTTATCCATGCCACCAGGTCCTGGTCCACCTGCATCACCGAGAGCTTCTCAGCCAAAAGGACAGGCTGTACGGTGTCAAAAGCACTGGAGAAGTGAAAGAACATGACCCTCACTGTGCTTTGCGGCCTACCCAGGTGCGCATAAGCTCTGTGAAGCAGGTGGATGATGGCATCCTCCACGCCGATGCCAACCTGATAAGCAAACTGCAGCGGGTCCAGGCAGCCGCGAACCAGGGGCCTGAGGTGTTGCAGGACCAGAGTAAATATAGAGTACTAGATTAAATATACTCTTTTTTCTGTGAAATAAAATATAGAAGATTTCTTAAATGCAAACAAAATTATTATTTTGCTCAAATTTGTTAAAATCTGTATTAGTGAGCCCTTCGGCTTTGCTAAAATAATCTATCCAACTGGCAGGTGAGACACAACAAGATGCTGTTTAAAGAGCAGGATTTTTGCACAGGTGTGTCTTGGACTGGTCACCGTAAAATGTAAAACATGATGCCACATGTTTTGAGGGATTTAGCACTTGGCATGTTAATGGCAGGAAAGTCCACCAGAGCTGCTGCCACTGAACTGAAAGGTCATTTCACCACCGTACCTCCACAGTCGTTTCAGAGAATTTTGCTGTACATCCAACAGGCTTCACAACCACAGACCATGTGTAACGACACCAGGCCAGGACTCATCACATCAGGTGTCCTCACCTGAGAGATATTCTCAGATCAGCTACCCAGACAGCTGGGGAAACAGTTGCTTTGCATGCACGCAGAAGCTCTGCTTAAACGGTCAGAAACTGTCTCAGTGAATCGGGCAGCTGGTATGGCGAGTAGGTCGGTTTAGCGAGCGGTTTGCTGATGTTAGCGTTGTGAGAAGAGTGGCCCACAGAGGTGGTGGGGTTAACATAGGTGCATTTTAGTGATGGCAATTTGAATGCACTGAGATATCATGATGAGATCTCTTCTTGCATGGCCTGCATATTCACCAGACATGTCACCTTTGGGATGCTTTGTATTTACTAGGATGACAGTGGGTTCAAAGTCCTGCCAATGTCCTGGAACTTTGCATAGCCACTGAGGAGGGGTGGACCAGTATTCCACAGTCCGCTACCTGATCAAAGGTGTTTTTTAACTCTGTGTCCTTTTATTGTGACCAGTCCAAGGCACACCTGTGCAACAATCCTGCTCTTTAAACAGCATCTTCATGTGCTACCAAGTGGGTGGATTCTTTTAAGGTAAGTGTTTACTTACAGATTTTAACAAATTTGTGAACCAAATTTGACAGTAAAAAGCCTTTAGTTTGCATATAGGAAGTTTTACATAATTTAATTCATCGGGCGCAAAGAGTTGTGTTTATATTGTAAATTATGAATGTAATTTTCTGAAACAGAAAGGTTTTAATGGTTTAATTAATGTCTGGCTGGGACTTTTAGTTTTTTCAACTTGCATTCATGAAGCACTTCCAAACTCACTAATTACTGAAAGTGCTATACTGCCATACAAGGTGTCGACCTGGTCATCAGGAGGGATCTTCCTGTCCAATACACATTATATTGGCTCACACAAAGATGGAGCGGACGTCAGGAACAATTCGGGGGTTCGCTTCACTGTCTGGTCCAAGGACACCTCAACACGCCGAACCTCCATCTTTCATATTAGCAGCTGACTTACTCTAACCTCTGAACCAAAGTCACCTTTATAGCTTTGTCTCAGTTCTACTAAAGAAAAATACTCTGTTTTCAGCCTCTATATAATACACATTGTTATGTTTACCTTCAGGTACAGCATTGTGTCTGGGAATGAGAGGATGACTTTTATGATGGAGCCAGATACAGGGGTGCTCAGACTGTCGAACAAGAGGAGACAAGGCATGAAAGTTTCGTATCGACTCAATGTGTCCGTGTCAGATGGAGTCTTCACCAACACTGCTCAGGTGAGAAAGCGTCACAGCAGCGACAATTTTATTCTGTTTGCTGAGTTGCTCTTTTAAAACCCTTTGCAATGTTCATAGACAGAAAGCTGGACAACGTTCTTTAGCAGCCCCTCGCTTCACATTTGTTCCACACATTCGCAGCTGTTAAGCATTAACTGCTGTTTTCTACCGCTGGCCGCAGAGCGGCTCTGCATTTGGGGGTTAATGTGTATTTGGGTCATATTGGATTTGCTATGCGGACGAGCTGCCAGCTGGAAAGAAATGTTCACATCTGTCTCTTAGCGGTAATTACAAGTGGGACTCTGGGTATCCCACATCTCTGATAGTCCACATTTTATGTTGTAGCTGCAACATGTCACCTCGTTCTTTTGCTTCGCCACCCTCCTCCGGCATGATGTGAGCCCTCTGTACCTCTGTGGCAATTCGTTAGACTGTAATGAGCGTATGCAGCCTTATTAATCCCCATTTGGTCACACGTCTGACGATCGTGTTTCTGCAAATCTGCCAGTGTTAATTATTGTGGTGACATCAACAAAATGTCAGCAGATGTCAGGATGATGAGGGTTGGTTGATGATTATAACGATGATCCGCAGGTGACTGTACGTGTGCTGGGAGCAAATCTGTACAGCCCGGTGTTCAGCCAAAGGTTCTACCTGGCTGAAGTCCAAGAAAATGTCCCACCAGGGTCAAAGGTCACACAAGTAAGTTTGACCTTTCATTGCTCTTTCAGTAATGTCCTCTTCAGCACTCTAATGTCACGCTCAGGGTGGGAAGCTCAAATGATGGGATGTTAAAATGCTCTTTTAGTTGCAAGGCATACAAATGATGGAAATTTAAAATTTGATTAACTAGCAACTAACAAGACACTGGAAGCGACATTTGGAAGGACGCTGTTGCATATTTCAAGCTCAGCCAACAGATGTGATACCCCATTAATCACTTTCAGACAACGGCTAACGCTAAGCATTAGCCTTTCACTTGGGATTGTGTCACAAGATGCAGTAGTAAAGGTGTGAACGAATCATCTGGAACACATTTATCTTAAGTAAGACACACTGCTTGCAGGGTAACAGAGCGTTTCACTGCAGGGTAAATGTTTTCAACACATGCGCTGATATACAACACCGTGTAATTATATCAAACTGCAGTTTTCACTTTGATGTGGTTGAATGCAAACATTAGCTGTTTGTTGCCCGATGGCAGCTAATTAGTTATCAAATCTGTTTCAGTTATATCTCGTAATATTGGCCTGACATTCCTCCAAACTGTCGCTGTCATTGTCTTTTCAGTTGCTGATCAATTGGGAAGAAGTGATATGATTATAAGATGTTCTAGCAATAATATAACCCCAGCATCTTAGCTTCCCACCCTCGGCGTGATGAATGAATATGTTCTTTTGGCAACATGCGTGCTGATGTGCAGCGCTGTGGATTTCCAGGTTCGTGCAACAGACGAGGACTCCGGGCTGTTTGGTCAGATCACCTACTCCTTTATCAATGACCTGGGGAAAACGGCGTTCGCCATAGATGCAGATGGAGTCATAACCACTCTTCAGAATTTGGACAGAGAAAATCGTCTTTATAAGGACATGGTGCTGACCGTTATGGCTCTGGACGGTGGAGGTATTATTTCTGACACTGACCAGGCTCGCTGTAAATGGGTTCCTTGACTAAAGTGATCCGCATATCAGCCAATAAAAGACTTCCGTCTGTGTATGACAGGTCAAACATTTAGCTAACATTAATGCATGACTGGTCACGGTGAGTGTACGATGATAGCCTTTGTATAATAAGAGCCGTGCTCCAGAAGTGAATATTTAAGCACACTCTCATTACATATGCATTACATTTTATCATCGAGAATGTCAGTAGAATAATAATTTAGTCTGTTTTAAAACTACATAGACTTGGTGAACCCACAAATGTGCATTTATGTTCTGTCATTTTTTTCCCAGGTCGTGCATCGTTTTGCAGTGTGCGAGTAGTTCTTGCTGATGAAAATGACAACGCTCCTCGGTTCAGAGCTGTGGAGTACCGTGTGAGCATCAAAGCCAATGTTGCCAAAGGTTCTCTGGTCACGCAGATCCAAGCCAGTGACCCGGACGCTGGGTCTAATGGGCGGATCACCTACTCCCTTTACAGTGAGGCACGTCTGTCTCTGGTTGACGTGCTAGAGGTCAGTGTGTTCTGTTCTTTAACTGAATAATTTAGGCTGCTGCAAAACATTTAACACATTTGTTGGGTTTCTAAAGAGAGCCAGAGCCCCATGAATTTATTTAGTCAGTGCAAATGATAGCAAATGATAGAAAATGATAATACCAAATGATAGCCCCCACCCTATTTCAATGCATTATAAGCCATCTGCTAACTGTAATTATACATTTTCACTCATCAAATAAAATACATTAAAATTTATGCTTTGCTGTTCAGAAGGGAATCATGATTAAATAATTGCCAAATCTGAGATTGCAAACTTCCCCCAAGGCTGAACAATTCCTCCAATATGTTAATCACACTACAAAAAAAAAAGAGCTTCCACCCCAAGGTCAGTGTGCGTGACCCTTAAAACATATGTCTATAATTTGTCTCAATATATGCAGTAGTTACAAAATTATTTACAAGGAAAGAAATTAACTTAATAATGGCATTCTGGATTTGATTATAAGGTATCGCATTATAATTTCGCTATTGGGATAATGGTGGCAGCTTACCCCAATTTTTTTAATATTCTTGAGCTTTGAACATTTCAAAACCGCCCTAATCTCCGAATGTTAAAGAATCCTTTAAAAAAAACCCTAGATCCGGATCCCGATCGGATCACCTCCAATGTACCAACTACTCCACAACGTTAGCTTCCCTTATTATTGTTCCTAAATGTGATTTAATTGATGTTGTTGTATTGGTGGTGCTCAGGTGGAGCCAGACAGCGGTTGGATGATGACTAAAAGCACGGTGGACCACCTCCAGGGGACTGTGCTGTCCTTCTTCGTCAAAGCCACAGACTGCGGCTCTCCAGCCAAACACTCCCTCGTGTCAGCCTTCATCCATGTCGTCCCTCCTGACGCGTTCATCCCCTCCTTCAGCCAGCCTCAGTACTCCCTCACCATCCCTGAGGACACAGCAGTAGGCACAGCGCTGGGGTCAGTGTACATGGGCCCAGGACAGACCGGCTTCTTCACTGTCGTTGGAGGGGAGACGATTGACAGCAACCAGGGAGGGGCCTTCGCGGTGGAGAGGGACACAGGTCTCATCCGTCTGATCAAGCCGCTAGACTACGAAGAGGTCACCATCTTCCGCTTCAAGGTCGCGGCGACAGCAAGAAGAGACCTAATCGAGTCTCTCACCACTGTAGACCTGGAGGTTAAGGTTGGTGATGCAATATATTTATATATTTAACCGCATTTGATTTCAGCCTTTAAGTACAACACATTAAAATATCACAAAACTTAAGTAAAAAAAAACACACAAAAGGTCAAAAGAAAACAAAAACAATAGTGGGTGGTGATTTAGTATGGTGTTGTTGTCACACGTACTATCCTAAATAAACGCTGTACAAGAACATGCATGTTTAAATACAAACAAATTTAATGAATAGGAGCTTTTTAGTTGAAGCAGTTGTTGGAGATCGTATGGAGATTATTGAAAATATAATATACGTTTCAGAAATGTGCAATTTTTTAATTCTTTGTTGCGTTATCTTTTTCAGGATAATTTTGGCTGTCTTGATTGATTCATTAAGGATTGGTCATTTTGCAGATCCTGGACGTGAATGACAACAAGCCAGCGTTTGAGACTAACACCTACGTGGCCACAGTGATGGAGGGGATGCCAGTGGGGACCAGAGTGATTCAAGTGCGCGCGCTTGATCCCGACTGGGGCTCTAATGGACAGGTGTGTTGTATTTTGCTACAGGTGTGTTTGGGCTGTTGCAGATGCTTTTAAAAGCTACTTCTTGTTTTTCTCTTGATCTGCAGGTGACGTACAGCCTCGGACCTTTGCTCACCTACAATTTGGACACGACAAAGGACGCCCGCTCCTTCAGCGGTCCCGTCACTACGAGAGCCGTCTTTGCTATCGACAGCAAAACGGGCTGGATCACCACAGTGAGTGAGATGGACTACGAGGCCTGCTCCAGCTACAGCTTTGAAGTGGAGGCCTCTGATCTGGGGGAGTTAGAGTCTCTCTCCTCCACCACGGTGGTGACCATCACCGTGTCGGACATGAACGACAACCCGCCGCGCTTCGAGAGAGAGCTGTACCGCGGTGCAGTAAAGGAGAGCGATCCCCTCGGCGAGGTGGTGGCTGTCCTCAAAACCGAAGATCAAGATGGCACAGATCAAAACCGCCTCGTCAACTTTTACATCACTGGTGAGGGAATGGAGAGAACACTAACTTCATGTCTTTTAACACATACTGTGCTGCAGCAGTTGTCCCTCCTGCAGTGACATGAGGCTGTGTTGCATAAATATTGCAAGTTGGTACAATTGGGCAGCTATTATTAAAGGTCAAACTATAAGTTGGTCTGAATTCAAATGTTAAATGTGTAAACTGAATTTTTTTTTTAAATTTCTTTTTAATTTTGTGTAACAGAAATGAAAATCACATTTTGTCCATATGATGTTTATGTACTGTGACACACATCATGACTGAAATAAGCTCCTCCGTTTGTGAAGTCCACCAGTGACAGTCTCCAAAAATTGAATTCTGACAGCTCAGGTCGTCCGCGTAGAAAACCTAAGGAGCCAATCTTACAGGGGTGGGATTTAAGTTTTAGAAGCAAAACAACATGCTGATGCATCAACTTGTAGGTGACTTTGTACAAGTAGCTCTTCATCTTCTCCCTGGGAATCCATGTCTGGTTCAAACAAGAAAGGCTGTATGACTCCAGTGTTAGAACATGCCACTGTGCAGTAAAGAGTAGGCAAGTTTAAGAGCTGGAAGATGAGAGAGCAAGCAAGCGATGGCTCTCTCTGGCTGCAGGTGAGGGGCATCGTGGTGAGCAGAGGGGAGGCGGTGCTAAGGTTGCACATTCATAGATCCTAACAACCTAGATGAGATAAAGGTATAGAATTAATGTACATCCAAGCCATTTGAAGAATAAGAAAGAATTTTTTCATGAAAAATAAATTAAAATGTAATTTTATGAAACAAAAATTAGTTTTTGAAGGATTAAATAATGGCTGAAAGGGGACTTTAAAGGGAGGCAAAAAATTCAAAATAAGGCACAGACTAGCACATAACTTTGGTCACTTCGGAAAAAAAAAAAAAAAAAAGACATGTAAGACCTGTCCAATTCACATTAAAATGATAACTGCTGAGAGATCTTGCATTTTAAAACACTAATCGGTCTAATGGAAGCCCTGCAATGAAAGGTCAAGTATATACACTGTGAAAAGCGACTGCTGCTGCACCACCAGCCTGGTGAACTATGATGACAGACGTTTATTGATTGTACTGAAGGGCTCCTGCATCGTTTGTCTCTGTGTGTGGATAAGTGGCAATTTCATGATTATCTTTATGCAGCGAATGAATGATTGTTCACAATTGTGGTAGTGTGCATCTTCACCTCCCTGTTGACTATGCATCACTTTAAACTTGTCATGTACACTCTCCAGGGGGAAATCCGCGGGGCGTGTTTGGCTTGGCCTTGGTGCAGGGAGAATGGAAGGTTTATGTGAGTGGCCTGCTGGACCGTGAGCAGCAGGACTGGTATTTGCTCAACATCACTGCCTGCGACGGCCTGTATGTTGCTCGCACTGCGGTGGAAGTCACCATAATGGATGCCAATGACAACAGTCCCATCTGCAGCCAGGTCAGGGATACAGTTCATGTAAAAACTGAGGGCAACATACGGTAATCACACTTAAATCCTTAAATTATTGATGGCAATTATTTATTATCATCTGCATTAAATCAGTCCCTGATGACCTTATAAAACATCAGGCAGTTAAGACTCTCACAGTAATGACACTTCTCATTGGTGGTTTTCGGGGTTGTTTTGTTCAGAAAACTATTGTTGAATGATATTGAAATTTACATATATTTTGTCAACATTTCCTCATTTCATATATTGATTCTCCGTTCTGTATACCAACATGCAACTTCACAGTGAATTAACGGTCTTTGTGCTATATTTCATGGAATGTGCTCCAACTTACTTATACTGTAAAATTACCTTTTAGCATAATGACGTTCTGTGGTGTATAATATGAATATTCTTGAGAATCCACACCGCCAAACACTGATGCTCATTTAATCACATAAAAGTCATGAATCAGCAATCAAACCAATCAATCTTAGCTATGGAATACCTTGCTGCTTTAAGATGTTTAAGTATTATGAATACTTAACAGCATTAATACATTGCCAGAAGCTGATACACAAGAGAAAAAAAGGAAATATAATTGGTCTCTGCACAGTTTTGGGGTCATCACTTTTCATTCTGCAGTTCTTTAGTTTCACAAAATTAGTTCAGAAGGTCTCATTTTCTGACTAAACTCTAGCCAATTCTCCTTGAAATCAACCCTCCATGTTTTCCTGTCTTCTTTGCGTATTATTTTTGTTCTCAGACAAGTACACAGGCGCATCAAATGGTTCAAAAGGCATTACAAGTCAGGAAATGTACCAGAACGGTGTTACTTTTAGTATTACTTGCAGTAGTACCTATTGCCTAAAAAAGTACCTACAATTGGATAAGGTAGTGGCAGTAATTATTTTAAAAGTACCGCGAGTTTTGCAGTAGCACATTTAGTCATTCCAGTATAAAGAGAACAGCAGACCTAAAATAAATGGCTTTAAATGTCAATTATATTAGTAGTTGCAAAGTCAAGTTCCTGTAATCAGTTTATCATATCACAACTTGAACGTAGTGTATAATAAAAGTCACTTACCGGAGTGCGCAGGCGGTCTTGCTGCATTGTTTCTGGACATACTGCAGTAGTTTTCCCATGGTGCTGGTATGTATTGGGTGCAGTATTGAGGTCATTTCTGGAGGCACTCAGCAGACGCAGGGTCAGAAAGGCCACTTAAATCTGTTGTGCCGGCTCTATCAACTGGAATAATGGATGAAGTGGACAAAGTGGTTTGACTTTGTGGTGATAATCTGTGTTTATACTGTACCAGGCGGTGTATAGTGCCTCTTTTCCCGAAGACATCCCCACTAACAAGGGCATCTTGACAGTGGCTGCATCAGACACTGACTCAGGCTCCAGCGCTGAGATCCAGTATTCACTGTTTGGCATTGGGGTTGAAGATTTCTACATGGATGCGAACACTGGTAATTTCATTTTTCCATATACGCTACAGATTAAACGCCTTCCACAGCTTTACAGGTCTCTCTGTTTGTCTTCTAAGGTGAGCTGCGTACAGCCACTGTCATGGACCGAGAAATGATGCCCACCTACAAACTCGTTGCCCAGGCAACAGATGGAGGCGGGATGTTCTGCCGCTCTGACATTTCACTAAAAGTATTGGATGTGAATGACAATGCCCCCTCATTCTCCTCTCCTCATTACTTAGCCAGTGTGTATGAGAATGCTGCCCCCAAGGCATTGCTTACCCGGCTTCAAGCCAATGACCCTGATGAAGGTAAGCCGCTATCATGTTATGTTGCCATAACACACGTAACACATCAAGACCGGATGATAATGACCACAAACACAGAATCCAACACAGCAAGGAGGTGTCAAGAACTCCCGCTGGTTGATGAAACGAGACACATGAACCGAAATCTGCGGGTGTGCTTTTCTCTGTAGGTCTGAACCGCACCGTCGTCTACACTCTGGTTGATTCATTTGGTGGCATCTTCTCCATTGATCCGGTATCGGGGATGGTAATTCTCGAGAGACCTCTGGACAGAGAAAGCCGCGACTCCTACGGTCTTCGTATCCAGGCCACTGACCAGGCTGGGCAACAGGGGGCGCTGTCTTCACAGGTTAGTGATTCCGGTGAGACTCTGACATTCAGCTGAATTTTTGCCACGCAATCGTGTATAACTACTAAATTTAAATGCAAGGAATGTTATTTTAAAATATGGACTACTGCAGAAAAAGTATTTATTATAAAAGAAATGAAAGTTGTAAAAATCATACATTTTTTGTCTGAGTAAATAAATGAGGAATAGTGTTATTAATACAGCCTATGAACAATTAACATCAATTATTTCAAAAGGTACAAATAAGTATGATTATGTAATTCAGCCATTTAACCACAACAATGCAGTTAGAAGTTATACACTGCATAATACATTATAGATAATTTGGCAGTGGTTTCATCCAACTGGTGATGTATAAATCTATTTCTGCCCATATGCAGATACAGTGGCTTGTAGATTGAATCGGGATATGTCTTCATCGTATTGTGCAGTGGGTAGCATGGCAGTTACAGAGACGGGGGCAGTGCAGAAAGGAAAAGTACAGTAAAAGTCATAAACACAAATTAAAAAGTACGGTCACATATAGCCATTTTGTAGACTTTGCTGATATGTGTTTAAAATTGTCTTTCATTTTTGTATAGTTCGTATCAGGTATTTGTATCGGCACGTATTAGTCCATAAATTACGCACCTCTTCCTTCAAGCCTGAGCGACTAAATGTTTTTAGAAGTTCCATTTCAGTGTGCAGCATATCCTCCCGAGATGAGACATTTAACAAGCATTTGGAATATACAGTATGATATTCTATGACTTTGAGGGTATTTAATTTAGCAACAACTTTAAAATGTTTTAAATGTTACATTTCTAGTAAGATTAACAGTTTGATTGATGATTGATTGGATTGACAGCTTTCAAGTATAATTTTTGAAGCTTTCTCCAAAAGGCAGGAAGTGATTCTAAAGAGCAAAAACCCTCTTTCAGCCTTTATGTGTCTGATTTTTGTCTTGGCCCATCATTCTGTTAATAAAGCCTTCAGTATCTGATCTTCTGCATTTTGGCCCTCTGTCCATGGTCCTGTAACTCACAGGGCAAGGAGTAGCACTGTTGACAGTCTGTTGTGGCTCCCTGTAGGTTGATTTGACCATTTTGGTGCTGGATGTGAACGATAACGCTCCAGTCTTCCAGAGGAGGGACTACGCTGTTACCGTCCCCGAAGATGTTGCGGTGGGAACTGAGATTTTGCGAGTTTTGGCACAGAGCGTCGACATTGGACCTAATGCTGAGATCACCTACCACTTCCGCTCAGGCAACGAGTTAGGAAAGTTCATCATAGACGGAAACCTGGGTGAACGAAGCTTCTTGTACCGTTGAATACTCTACTTAACTGGATCCATATATTTACCATACTATGTGTTTGCTTTAGGCTCTATTTCTGTGGCTGATGATTTGGACTTTGAGGTGTGTAAGGACTACTACCTCACCATTGAGGCCTGGGATAGTGGCAGCCCTCCTCTCAGCAGTGCGACCATGGTGACCATTGAACTCATGGATGTCAACGACAATGCTCCAGCCTTCAGTCAGGACATCTACAATGTTCTAGTCAACGAGGATGCACCTGTTGGGCAGACAATTACAAGGGTACCATCACAGTTTTAATTTGATTTTACTGTACATTGGTCTGTCTTTACTTTGCTCTGTTTCTCATTACCTTTTGTTTCACTCTCACGTATCCCTGTTATCAAGGTATCAGCAGAAGACTTGGACAGCCAGGTGAATGGGCGAATCACCTATTCAATTCTGAAAGGGGACCGAAACAACCATTTCTGGATTGACCCTGTAACGGGAATACTTGAAGTCAATAAGCGGCTCGACAGAGAACTAGTAAGGAGGCACCTTTTAAGTACAGTATCTCATAAACAATCAATAGTAATTTTCTGCTTCATGAGCACAGCCAAAAAAAGCTAAGTCGCTCAAGGTCGGCACACAATGGAGTTATATTATGCATACGAGTGCTCGCTGTCTGATACATACAGATGATACAGCGCTCTCGTCCCGCTCCAACTAGGTGTCCAGGTATTCTTTGTCAGTGCAGGCGTTCGACAGTGGCTCTCCTGCCATGTCCTCCACTGTCACCTTAAGCATCGACATCGCTGACGTCAACGACAACCCCCCTGTCTTCACCCCACCCAACTCCACAGCCATCGTACAGGTGAAGGCCTTCGTGTGTTTGCTTAAATGTTTTTGTGCTCAGCTGTGCGTCTAATCTCCTCTCTCACTCTCTCTCCCCACACGTCCAGCTAAATCAAGCTGCTGGCAACACTCTGCTGAAGCTGTCAGTCAGCGATAAAGACTCCCCAAGAAATGGCCCTCCATTTGAGTTTTGCATCGTGTCGGGAAATGAGGAAAATTCCTTCACTCTTGACCAGACCGGAACTCTAAGGTCTAACCGTGTGTTTGACCCTGAAGCTCCACGAGAGTTTACTCTTGAAATCCAGGTTAGCGAGGAAACTGACAAATACACTTTATTTGCACACAGCAAGCATTAGGAATGCGGCCATTACTTACAAACTGTCTCATTGGTAGCTGCCATTCGAGTGTTCTGTTTTGAAAAGTAGCCTTATTTTGTATGAACGAGAGACTATTAAGTCCGATATTGTACTTGCATAAGAGGAGAGTCTATGCTTTAACATTCACAGCCTAACATTGGCATGAGTGTCTGAAGGGAGGAGGTGAAAAATCTCATGTTTCATCCACTGAAACAGCACTAGAGGGCACTTTACTATGTGTTGTTTACCACAGGGACATCAGGGCTTTTTTCACATAAATGTAGTCTCATAATATGACCTTAATGATGTAAACATCTTTACCCACAAGCCAAACGAGTGTTTAGCTTAAATCAAATTTTGTGTTGGGCTCTTAGGCAACTGACTCCGGTAAGCCAAGACTTACTTCTTCTTCCTGGATATTTCTGAGGGTCATCGGGAACAGCCAGTACAAACCTGTCGCCTCCCCCCTGGAAATCTTCATCATCATGGCAACGGATACCTTCCCTGGTGGTCCAATAGGTCGGATTTACGCAAACGACCGTGACCCTAACGATGTGCTTTCGTTTACCCAGAAGCTTCAGCTGAAGAGCATGTTTAAGATAAACCGTCAGGACGGGAGCATTGTGGCTCTGCCGGGCCTGGAACCGGGCAGGTACCCACCACACCACACAGACAGAACTCTCTAGCACAGGCAAACTTAAAACTACATGGAGAAAAAAAATGGTTTTGTGTTTGCGCTGTTGTAGATACCAGATGAATGCCACGGTGAGCGACGGCCGTTTCGCTGTGATAGCTGATGTGTCCGTCCAGGTTGAACAGGTGACAGATGTGCTGCTGCGGAGCGCGCTGACCTTGCGATTCAGCTCGCTGTCCCCTGAGGACTTGCTGGGTCGTTACCTGAACCAGGTCAAACTAATATTAAGGGGACTTGCTGGCTGGAAATGGTCCCCAGGACAACAGGATCCCCTTCACATAATCAGTTTAAAACCAGTTACGGGGACATCTGGCATAGACTTTCTTCTGGCTATGGAAAGGCCAGAGACAGTTGGTGGCGGACGGATGGGTGGGTTCTACTCCCAGAAAGAGTTGTCTGCAAAGCTGGAGGAAGCAGCAGCGCAGGGCCAGATCAGAGGGGTCCTGGCCGGTGCAGTGGTCGTGAGCAGTGCCTGTTCTGGGACACTTGAGTGCGGAGACGGGTTTGTGTGTGAACGGATGCTGGTAATGGAGAGTGGCTCGCCTGTCACCTACAGCACAGAGGGGGTCAGCTTGGTGTCGCCAATGTTCACCCCTACGGAGACCTGCACCTGCCTTGGTAAGTATTTGCACTTGATTCTGATCGGGTTGTGCTTACACTAATAGCTGCTTGTTCAGGTAATTACACAAGTATTATTGGTTAGTTCTGATACAAAAGTCTCTGACATGTTACATGTGTCTGATTTTGTGACTATTTTATGAAATGTACCGTATGTTGATAGAATTCTTTTTTTTTTTAATAAATCACATATCTTAGAAAGTATAATAGTGTCTATGTATAAAAACAGATCACAGAAAGATGTTGCATTTAAAAACACCTGCATTCATTAAAAAATGGAAAGCAGTAAGTGTAGAGAGTATAATGAAATTTTTCAGACAGATGATGTTCTGACATCTGGAAGTATTGCCTTCTGTTTTTGCCCCTCTCCAAACAGGAGGGACTTGCCCCACTCCTGTGGAGCTTTGTGAAGGTCAGTCCTGCCCAGCTGACATGCAGTGTGTCCGTTTTGGTCCTACAGCGCCATCTGTCTGCCAGTGTCAGACTGAGAGGCTAGATGAGTGTGCAGGTGAGATTTTATTGGGGTAGATGAGCAGATAACCGCTTTGCAATTGTTTGATGTTGCATTCGATGTCTCTTCTGCTTCACTGCTTTTGTTAAAATGTAGGTAAAACCTCCCTGAGTTTCTCTGGAAACAGTTACATCAAGTACAGAGTCACTGATAGTGGGCAGGCTGGAGAGATGAGGCTCAGCCTGAGAATCAGAACTCTCCAGAGAAAAGGGGTCATCATGTACACACGTGTTAACCCCTGTACCATGCTCAAGGTAAAAACGTTTCAAATCTACTGTTTGTATATGTAACAGACGTTTTAAACATACAGTTTTGTTCCCTTCTTTCCTCAGATCGAAGGGGGTCGACTCTGGTTCCAGTTAGACTGTGACAACACCCTTGGCATTATGGGTATCTCTGGCAGGCCGATAAATGACGGACTGTGGCATGCTGTTGCCCTGGAGCTTACCAGGAACTACACCCTCCTGTCACTGGATGACAGCTATGTGGAGCGCCGCCGAGCAGCCCGAGCCCCTGTTCGGCTCTGGCCTCTGGCCCCCGATTCATCCTTTTTCTTCGGGGCCCAGGTGAAGCCACTGAATGTGCAAGGCGAGAGGCCAAGTCCAGGGCCCGTGAGAAGCCAGGGGGGGCCAGCACTCGGGGACCGGGGAGCAAATGCCCCACCAAGAGCCCAGGATGGCTTCCAGGGCTGCCTGGGAACACTGATGCTGAATGGTAACGAGCTGCCACTCCAGAACAAAAGGAGCCGCTATGCCGAGATAGCTGGGCTGAGCGAGGTCAAGCTGGGCTGCATGCTTTACCCGGATCCGTGTGTCAGTCAGCCCTGCCTCAATGGAGCCATCTGCAGCAGCCTGCCGTCTGGAGGTCTGTTTGGATGGGGGTGTGAATGTGTGTGGATGTTCGTCATCGTCATCGTCATCGTTGTGTAAATAAATTACATAGTAAAATGTTGTCAGATGAAGCAAAAATGAGACCAGCTTTTATATGCTGACTGTGAATTCCTGCACTTGCACCTCTGCCTAATTCTAACTCAATTTGGGTTGTTTTTTTTGGGTGGGTGTGTGGGGGGGGGGTTATGCATTTGTGAGCATCAAATTTTAAATGTTTAATCTATGTCCGAATAACAATTCAGTTACAAATAACATCAGATACCATTGGTGGGATTTGATTTTGACGTCATTCATAAATATTTAAGGATCATACACATTATGTCACATATTTTTGAATGAATTTCTTTCAGGCTATGTGTGCAGTTGCACCGCTGGCTTCACTGGGGGGCGCTGTGAAGTCAAAATGACATCCTGCATGCCAAATCCTTGCCAGAATGGAGGGGACTGTCAGCCTGTAGGCAGTGCATTCTTCTGTAACTGTCCTAGAGGACTCGGGGGACTTACGTAAGATCAAATATCTTGCAATTACTCACACACACAAATACTGTAAGACCTTATTTAGTGATTTTCTTTTAAACCAGTGTTGAGGAACAGACTGCTCTGTTTACACACTATGTACACAAGTTGGTTTAGTGATGATTTAGACACGTAAACATCTGTGTCTTCCCCCTAATACACACTCAAACAGGAAAAAACCTGTGTTCTGTAGCCAAACACACACATACACACACATTTATTAGAACACATTATCACCACAGCACTCACTGTATTGTTTTAGTTGTTATTGTATGAGGCATATAAGTGTTTCTAATTTAATTCAGTGTAATTTTGGTTGAAAAGCCTATAATCATTCTCTAGCTTCCTTCTTAATTACAGCGCAGTAATTGCCTTTGAAATAACCTCTCCACTCATGTGGTCGTTCAGTGGAACCACCACCAGAGAGCAGTTTCCCCTCAAAGGCAACCAGGTGTCTGCTTTGTAATGGCTTTGACAAAGATGAAGTTGGATCAAATCAAATGCAGCTTCATCGTTTTCAGTTTGTTGTTGGTTTCGGGCAGCATCTATTTCAAATCCTTAATTCAGTCACTGATGAATGCAGATTTGAAAAATATATACATTATACTCTGCCACAAGCTAACAGCTAATGTTTATTATTGGGTATGAAATTATTTCTCTTTCAGATTAATACATTTTAATACCACAATGAAAATAATGTTAAAAAAACAGGAAGTAATAAAATGATGGATATTCAATTGGAAAAATTATTTCAAAATGCAAACGCATTTAAGAAGCCTATTCCTGGTATTACAAAGCAATATGACAAACGCGTGAATATTACAGACCTTGTGTACGGTGTTTTGAAAATCCCATCAAGAAAAAAAAAAATTGAAAACAGATATACTTTTTCTATTTATCTCACAGCAGGATGCCAAGTTTGAAATCACAAGCTAAAATGAGCACGTATGATTGTAGAGTAAAACTGCATTTGTGATGTTTTTCTCTAATTTATGTCTTCCTCTAAGTGTACGAGTCTGTGTGTGTGTGTGTATGCATTCATACTTGAAATCAGAGCCATGCAAATGAAAGGGGATCACTGAAGATTATCTCTTGATTAAGTAAAAAGAAAGGCCAAATGAATAGATGATGTCTATAATATTCATTTTCTTTCTCTCCTTTTAACTTAGTGTCTTACATTCATCATTTGTTCTTTTCTTCTCTTTTACTATGATACAAATCTACTTCACTGCTCGCCTGACTAGCAGTGTATTCGCTTATTTCTCTGCAGATGTGATGAGGATGTTAATGAGTGCAACCAGAGTGAGTGCAGAAATGGAGGAGAGTGCGTCAACACGTTCGGGTCATTCTACTGTAACTGTTCTGAGGGTTACGAGGGTCAGTTTTGTGATCTTCAGACACCTGATCCAGGAGATGACACACAGGTATGCTGTAAAAAAGCACGTAAGACAGAGTTTATGTTGTAAATCTTACAGAATTTTCTCAAGTACACTCTAAATAGTAGTAGTTCTTTGTTTTTTTTGTTTTTTTTTTCTTATTGCACAGTTAGCTTGCTTTAATAGGACTTGGCATACTCAGTGAAGCTATTGAGAATTTTGAGAGTGCTTTAGCTTCCAAGCTTTATTCACCAACTTGGAATGTTTGTCTCCACAGCAGATGAATATAAATGTGGCAATGGGTAAATCAGAGTTTCCATTTGAAGTTGGCACGCTCTTGACTTTTGTCCTGCACTATATACTTTATATTGACACTGCCAGCCCAATTATTGCTGTGAGAAACAAGGTGTTTCCATTCGTTCTAGAGACTAGTAACTTAGGCAGGCAAAAACCTTTTAGCCTGATTTCACAGTCAATAAATACATTGTTACTATTGTTTTAAGGACATTTAAGATTGTCTATTCCTGGAAATAAGGCTGAATAAGGTTTTTTTTACAAGTGCTTTTAATAAAATAAGAATACATGAAATAAGAATCCATGAAATATTATGTCCATGAAAAAGTTTTTTTGGGGGCGTTTTTTTCCCACTCTTTGGTGTGTATGCAGTTGCTGATAATGCTGGAAGTGCAATTTGTCCTGCTGGGATGTCCACTATTGTATCGGCCTTTCACCATCTTTGGGGACGTTCAGGGGTACCTAGCTTCGTAGAACAGCTCTCATTTGGTCCATCTTTATATGCAGTCGAGGGGTTGGACACAGGCCAGGTTTCAATATGCCTACAGGATTTTTCTTAGCATGTTGGAAATATGTATTGTCCGGCCTAAAGATTGTAGTTGATGCCAACACACGATCAGAAATTTGGACTAAACGTCCCAACGTGTGTTTATGATGTTTCTCTTCATGTTCCCCAGGCGGAGCCCCTGTCTTACATCGGACCAGGAGAGATCATTGGCATCGGAGTCCTTGCTTTTGTCATCATTCTCCTCCTCATACTCTTTGTCGCATTTAGGAAGAAAATCAAATTCAGGAAAGACTCAGACCCAGGCCTGGCTACCCAGTCGGCGTTGGGCGTGTCGACCATTTCCACAGAAACTAGTTACATGCTGCACAAAACTGGCTTGGGGGGAGAAGGGATCGAATTTAAAGCTGTGCGTGTGTTCGGTTCACCGGGGACCACAAGCATCTATGGTGAGGTGGGAGGCAACACTGGGGGCCCTCCCCAGGTCATGGTTCGTCCCACTGCCCACTCCCCTCTACCAGGAGGACTCTGCAACCAGGCAATGAGGAGTGGAGATGGTGAAAAGACTACTTCAAGTGAAAGCAGTCAGGTATGTGTGCATGATCATTGATTATTGATTAGATTTTATTTATGTGTCTCCTCTGTCAGAGCTTGATCACTTTATGAAACTTTGTCATAGTTATAATCACAGTATTGAAAAATCCAAAATTCTATAAATGTTTTCATGATATGTAGTATGAATAAAAGCAAATGAGTGAAATAAAAACTCCAGACCTCATAGCTTTTTTTATATTATAATAATAATAATTATATTAGTGTGGCTTCATCTTCCTGATTTTGATGACGTTGTGCTTCTGTAATTCAGTTTCTTTTATCGTTTTGTCTCAGTACATCTATTACCCTTATAAATAACTAAAAGCCATGGTTTGCTGGGGAAAAAAAGTGCTTCTGTTGCAGAAAGTCAGAGTGATTGAGTTTTTATATGATAGAAGACATGGGACAAAGCCATTTTATGAATATTCCCATTATCAATTTTTCAAGAGTGTATAAGCTACTGTATCATAATAATAAGCTTATAACATTTTAGAAAACATAATTTTGATTTAAAGCCATAACTTAAGCACTCAGTAGTCTTAAAAAATGTATTTGTTTCAAGGATATAACCGAGAACATGAAGATTCAAGACTCAAAGCAACTAGAGATGTACCAGTTACAATTTTCTTGGCTCATTCTGATTATCGATTTTTTTTTCTTCTAAGTGTGACCTGACACTGCTGATTTTATTTTCTAAGAACTTTAAGTGACTGCATATACAATAAAAAAGAAAAATTATTCAAAAATTATCTTTAATACAAAATTGTATTTTCATTAAAGTAATTATTTAATTGAGTTAAATAACTCTTAAAGTGCTTTGTGACTGGAAAGAACTATGAATAACCTTAAAAACTTTAATAAATTAAGTATCAAATTCTGTCTCAGACTGCTAGTGCATCGACTGGGCTAGCTTAACAGTTCATAAAGTGTGCTAATCACTCAGTTGCCAAACGCTAATTTGTTCTACACAGTTGTCTGAGATAGTTAGCTGAACTTTATCCAAACAGTAGCTGCTACCGCTTCTTTACAATCTTTATTCAACACGGGTAAATTCCAGCTAAGTTGTGCACATGTGGAAATAAGATAGCTCAGGCAAACACCCTTTCTGTTTGCTCTGCGTGCCTAGGGCTGCAGCACACCTAGGATGTGTTAACATCCCCAGCTTGTGAGCATCTTGCTCGTCTCTCAATTAATCCCATTGTCACAGGCTAGCGTGCCAAGCTAGTCTGACGGTGGGAGATTTTATGGTGGGGTTAACCATCCCCCTGGTTAACCATTCCCACCAGGAATTGGAGGAGAGCTTCCAGGGAAACACCATCCCCATGGGAACAAGCTGGGGCAACCTGCCCGATGCTGTCGCTAATTGACCCAGACGACCATGATGCTGGCCTGATGGATGGTTGGAGTGGTTGGTTTCTCGTCGCCCCCAGTCGAACCTCTTCTGGCAACCCAGACCCACACTGAAAAAAGTTACAATGCAGTAGCAATATCGGTGAAGGCTCTGAATGCGCCATCGCTGTTACTGGCCTATCGAGCAGAGTTGGAGGATGATATGTCAACCTCACGCTGTAATAGACATCTGTCTGGGCTTACACAGGTACGCTGTCTAGGATTCTGGAAGAGCCCGATGGTCGCCCAGGAGAGAGGAGGTGGTTAGACCTGACTAGCCTCTCTCAAGGGGAGAAAACTCAACTCTTTGACGTGCCAGTGGCCCCGAAATGTTTATTCAGCCCAGTGGCTGCCACCAAGCAGAAACACTGTGAGGAGAAGAAACATGAGGGTGAAGCACTTCAGCTGTGTTTCCCCAGGAAGTTGCCCCCTCCCTTCTCTACTGCACCCTGGCAAACGTTTGCTCAAGCTATTGCCCGACCAGCCTATCACATTCCCAGATGTTAGCCTTTTACCCCAGCTGGCCAACCCGGGAACAAAGCAAACCATTGGATCTCAGAGGTTCATGGGCTAAAAAAAACCCTTTGCTACTGGTGTGATCCTAGCATGGAGAGTGGTCAGTACTGATGCCTCTCAAGCAGGCTGAGGTGCCATGCATGGCGGCACGATGGGGAACATACATCAACAGTCAAGAGGGGCTGCGGTCATGTCATCTGCACAAGTTGGCACACAGACTGATCGTGTGGAGCAGTTCTCGCCTGTTGTCGCTGAGTTCCACACATGTACTCAACCACGCAGCAGATTTGCTGTCAAGGGGTGAACCCTGCGAGACGGATTGGAAACTCCACAGCAGGGGTGTGGCTCAGATTGGACGCACTGGCACATGAGAGGCTACACATCCTTTTTTACGCATTTCCACCATTAGAGCTGATAACTCCTACTTAGTTACTGCAGGGCTTCCCCAGGATGTTATAATGACTATTCAGAGTGCCACAGCCTCCTCTAAGCCTTGGGCATATGACGGAAGGTGGTGTGGGTTCGAGGACTCTACTAATCCACTACTTGGTTTGGGACAGCCTGCTGTATAAATGTGCAAACGGAGGGGGAGTGGATAGGGCGAATGGATAAGGGGCCAGTTTGGGATTGGACCTAGGAATTAGATATGTAGTAGAACTGGCTCGTAGTTGGAAATGCGTGGGGCACACAACCGATTTCCTTTCTCGGTCGGTCACACTAAAAACTGTCTATTTCCAATTATGGACCAGCCAATTGGTGCATCTCTAAAAGCAATACATTGTTTTTCAGTAGATCAACACGTTTTTTTGCAAGTTAAAAAAAGATATAAAAGTTAGGATAAGCACTAGAAATTGAATGAATGACAAGATGTAAAGAAGATGATAAATAAAGTACTGTATTCTACAGTATATGTCAGGTATTGACTACAAATCCCATGATAAACCTTAAACCAACATACATTAGTCTCTAAATACGCTTTAATTTCCTCACCATGTCTGTGGCTCTCAGCTGTAAGCCCATTCATTCCTATCAGAGATGGAAATATATACATGGGCTAAACAATTTCGTAAAATTTCAGGGCACTGTAGTTTCAGTAACATCACTAACATCAACAGGAATGCATATTGCATTCATTATGAGATATTTTGAGCTGCATGGCTGGTGCAGAATTTACGCTGGCAGAATGATGTGTGGGACTGACTCACGTTTCATATAATGAAAAAAACAATACCTAGTGCAACTGGGTGCTTGTTGATTTGTTTAAACAGTTGGCCATTTTGTTATTTTTCACCTTCTGCAGTTCAGCAGCTTCGTCTCAGACGTGTCTAACGTCCGAGGCATGGCCAACAAGAGGGGAATCGCCGTTTGCAGCGTGGCGCCCAATCCCCCCTTGACAGCTGGCTGCCGCTCAGAGCACAGCCCAGCCCACAAAGTGTCCTGGGAGTGCGAGCAAACCAGGCAAGATGGGCTGGAGAGAGTGAGAGAAGAGAGAGAGGAGGAATGGGGGCAGAGAGCTTTTGAGATGGAGAGAACACAGAGGGATAATGGTCCACAGGGTAAGCCTGCAACCACGTGCACACACACGCATACACACACACACACACACGCACACACAGCTTGTAACCGTTGATGAAAACGGCACACCAGGCCATGAACTCATTGTGTTACACCCATACCATCATCTCCACTGAGACAGCTTATTTCACAGTTATCTTTGCCTTTTGATCACGCACATCAAAGAAAATGGCCCAGAGTGAGCAAGAGGGGTTAAGAAGTAATATTTTTATTTTGCTTATCATTTCATTTAAGCTTCACTATTTACTTCCTGGGAGCAATAAATGATAGTATAACCTGCTTTACCGTTAGACTGCTGGCACTCACATCCTCTCGTGTCAGGATAACTGGCTCACATCTCCTGTGCACTTCTGTTTGAATAGTCAGGGTAATCAGCCAAAACTGATGTCCCATGTTCTTGTCCTACTTTTGCCCAAAAAAGTTTTGGAAAAAAAGCACAAATAATACAACTTCTCAGCATAGTTTTCAGAGTTTGCGTCATGTGCATACCTTTGTCAACAAAAAGGACCACAAACCAAGGGAGATTGGTGACTTATTGCAAAAAACAATTCAGCTTCATTCTGATATTTTGTGGTCAACGGTGATGCCACAGTTTAGTTTTTCTGTCGATGAAATAATCACGTTGCATCTCAGTGATAAGGAAGATGTCACACATTTTGATTTTCTGTCCAACCTGTTTGAATAAAACAGCCTGCAGTGGGAACTTCCTGTCTGTTAATTATTGATTTCTTCCTGTAGGGATGGGAAATAGGTTATTGTATTTATTTATTTATTTTCTGCCTCCCTGTTGAGCATCTGCACGCACAGACAAAAAAAGAGCATTGTGTGCCCCCAGGCGTTACACTTACAGTACATCAAAATCTGTTAATTACTGGTGAGGATTATAGTGAGCTAATTTTCTGATTATTACTTAAGTGAGTCCAGTGTTAAGTTTCTCTTTTATTTATCAATAGTAAACTGTTGAGGTATTCATTTAGACCACGGCACCAACAAAGTCAATAATGAAAAATAATGTATAATAATGAATATTTCAATAGATGAATCAACATGCGAGAAAAACATGGGTGGTTTCTGTCACTTCCTGTTTCTCATCAATAAATAAAATGTTATGCATGTTGAAATGTTTTTCTCAGAATAAGTATATCGATATTCAAGATGTTTTGAACAGAAGTGTAGTTTTAATGAAAGCTTCTTTCTATTAAATGACGTTGACAGCTGAGGCCTCGCAGAAACAGTCAAACTATGTCAGTGGAGCAAAGCCTCTCAATGGAGGATTTCCAGTTCAAATGCTCAAACTATTACTCCACGAGATACAGAGTGAATTATAGAAAGCTATCTGTGGGGCCATTTAGGTTGCAGAAAAGAGTTACAACTATTGGACTTTAGGATAAGGCCTACTTTTAGTTTACCCTTTAGTGTTAAGTGTTTCCAATTCAAATGTTGTAGACTGGTCTGAATGGAAATTTTACAGAAGTGATAGAAAAGCGATGGGAGTCAAACCAGATCTTGTTAATTGATGTTGAAAGTCAGTTCAGCCTGTTTAAAAATCACTGACTGAAGTGTAATATGACTATTTCAAAAATGTTTGATGTTGATGTTTGATGTTAGAATTGATGTCAGAATAACAATAAAAATGGTTCCTGTAGATATTTTCCTCTTAAAACTGGAAAATGTGCAGAGGATTTAAATTTTGGTGCCAAGATGAGAATATGGCTTGGCTGAGTGTTTGTTGTCAGATTAGAGCAGGGAGGGTCGGCACCTTAACCACAGGCATGGCTGCCAAAATTGTCACATGGCAGGTTAGTCGCTGGCACAGTAACAAATGAGTGTGTGTGTGTGTCTCAGATAGGATAGAAAATAAGGAAGAATAAAACAGAATGTTTGAAAACTGTAGTATCTTGAGAAGTCTCCCCTCAGCTGCATGGTGATTCTGACTGGTGGTTACTGCACTGCCTCTCTTATTTAGTTTGATTGATAGCGCTGCCTTACTGCTCACATTCCCACAGGAACATTTCACTTGTTCAGTACTCACTGGACCCTGACAACCTGGCCTGGGCTCAGAAAGGTAAAGTTGATGTCCAGACATCCTGGCCTTCATTGACAGAATATGGTTTTGGTTTAAAGATGGGGCTGGCTCTGAGTGCTTGCTTGCAGAATATCCAGAGGACCATTTAAAACCACAGAATGTTAGAAGATATGTCAGACAAGGACAAGGACATGTAACCAATTAGGAGAGGCAAGCATCACATAAGAAAATATATTTGAACACTCCAAGGTACACTGAAAAATTGCCTGTTCTGTCAAACAAGTACAACTGTCTGCTAGTGGTACTGTGTATATACATCAACAAATCAACTAAAAGCCAGAGACGATTATTCATATCCAGCCCTTACGTACAATATCTGTAATTTACCGCCACTGTCGTCAGCAGTGATGCTTTCAATTTTACCAGTCAATCTACATCCCAACTCTCACCTATGGTTATGAGCTCTGGGTAGTGACTGAAAGAACAAGATTGCAAATACGAGCGCTCGAAATGAGTTTTTTTCGCAGGGTGGCTTGGCTCAGCCTGAGAAATAGGGTGAGGAGCTCGGAGAAGTGTAAGGGAAACCTGCTCTTATGCTATTGTTATTGCACTTTATGTGACCTTTATGCTTATGCAAAGAAGACCAGCCATTTCTTCAAAAACATTAGAGGTCATGCAGTTTAGTAGAGGCTGCTGGATGCTGGACTGCTATCGCCTGCTTCTTGATATCAGACAGAGTCTTGGTTAGGGCAATGCAATATCTTACCACGTGGTCTTCCCACAGGGTGGTGTCCATGGGAGGTCCTTTTGGTCCCATGCCCATGTTTGGAGGAATTGCAAAAAGAATCTCATAGGGAGACACGTTTAGTTTATCACGAGCGCGCATTCTCATGTACATCAACACAATAGGCAGGGCTTTGGGCCATGGCAGGTGTGTTTCTTCACAACGCTTTGTCAGTTGTTTTTTTTCAGAATACCATTGACTCTCTCAATAACAACACCGGATTTTGGGTGGTATGAACAATGATACCTAAACTCAAATCCAAGATATTGTGATAGCTGCTAGATGGCTTCTTTCGCAAAGTGGGACCATTGTCAGATGACAATTTTTCCGGTATGCCCCATCTTGGAATCAGATTTTATTGAAGCTTTTTCTTAAATCCTCAGTACATCAACTGGGATATCTCAGTTTGCTTAGGCACTGGACTAACCTAATCAATTTTAGTCAACTTATTCTGACTGAATGATTGATTAAACCCTTCCCTTTATCAGTAATAAAATACTTCTGTATTTTCTCTTCTCTTTTACTGATAATACTCAGTCCCCAATTATGCGTCGGAATCCACAAAATCAACACAAAGACTCTCTGATCCAATACACGTCGAACTTTCGTAAATTAGTGAATTAATTATCTCACCCATTTTAGGAATTTGGAGGGTCCTTTGCGGATCTCGAGGTGACATCCCAGTAATGGAATCGGTCCTCCCGTTTCTGATGATTTGAGGTAGGGGACAGAACACATTTTTAGTGGTCCTGGATGATCAGTCCCCTATCTCCACATTCTGGACAATCAGCCTGAGATCTCACTTCTGAATGTTGGGCTCTGTCTTTGCCTCGTCACCGACATTTGACAAAAACGCGAAACCTCTTCTCCCTCTGGCGCAGTGGGTTTCCAAGTTTTGCAAAATTGACCAAAGCTGTGGCGTATTCCTCTCCTCAGTTCTTAAGTAGCGGAAGTTGGCGAGCTGCTTCCAACATGTCTCCATCTATCCATTCAACCATTGGAGCCTGGATGTCTCCTCAGAATGCATTTCCAGAGGATAGTCACAAGTGTTTGAGTGCCTGTGACTTCATTGTGGTGGCCTGTACGTGTGTGGAAGTGAGACGTTAGATTTGTATCAGCGTTACCTGGCGAATGTTGTTGTGGAATTTGGCGCTGATCGTTCTGGGGTTCCTGGCAGTTGTGATTAGGTCTGATCTCTGGGCGGAGGAGGAGGAACTGGGTTGTGGTTGTCGTGGTGGAGACTGACTGACTTTCACTGCCTGCAATGGGGTTGAGAGCTCAGAGTATGGTGGTGGATGAGCAACAGGTAGAGGGGGTGCATTTGGTGGAGGGTTTGGTGCGTGTGTATGTGTGTGTGGAGCTTTAGCCGCTGACATCAGTTTTAGGCAATATT